>VYXB01003816.1:972504-1075558 GCA_013397135.1 Pachyramphus minor
GGAAGGGTTCAGCTCTGTGGTGAAATAGGAAATTCCAGTTATGGTCAACATTGATAGCTATGTTGATAGGGAGATTCTGGGTGAAAAAGGAACTTTTGGGTCCAAGGACCATGAGGGCAAATTGAAGTTACTGCAACCAGACCCTTTCTGTCTTTTCTTCAGCAGAGGCTGGGGATGCTCATGAAGTACCTCACCTGAAGCTCTTAGAGTGGAAGGAGTGGGTGAGTACCTTGAACTACCCACTAATAAATTTAAGCTCTGTTCTAACTGAAGTCTGTGTGATCTGGGGGTTGTTCCTCTGGCTGTCAGTTTGGAAGTCAGGAGGAAGGTAAATGCAGAGCTGGCGATGCAGTGGTGAGGAGTGAGGTGAAAAGTACGTGGCAGGAGAGGTGTTCTGTCATTGTATGTCAGGAGCAAGCAGGGGGCTCGTGGAAAAGGTATGCTCAGCATGCAGGAGCCACGCTGTCCATGTGAACAAGAATTCACTGTGGGAAAGGCAAGCGCGTTTCAGGACAGGAGATGCAGCTTTTGTTTTCCAGCGTTTTCCAGGGCTGATTTGTACACTGGGTGGCTGAGGTGTGCCAGGGTCAGCACAGCCAAGTGTGAGGATGTGTCCAAGGCAGTCTGAAAGGTGGACAGAGAAGGTCTTCCTGCATCCCCCATAGCATAGGTACAGAGGTGAGGGGTGTAAATATCCCAAAACAACCTGCACAATCTTTTATCCTATCTGAAAAAGAGAACAGTACCTCACTGCATGAAATTATAAGCCTTGCTCAATATTGTTGGCTGTGGGGAATTGATATCCCAGTGTAGGCAGCCAAATCCCTGCACAAGGACAGGTTGTCTCTGGGAGTGATATCAGCCTTAGAAAGATGCATTCCATGTGCATTAACACACATCTCCCCTTTCTTGACATGTTGGCACAATGTACTGCAACATAGTGCTGCAGCTTCTCCCCATCTTCCTAAATGTGGAGTTTGTGGTTAGGAAGGCAGAGCGGGGTTGCAGCCTGGCCTTCAAAGGGAGAGGGAGCTCAGTATGCTGGAATGCACTCAGGGAACACAGAGCAGTGGGTCCTACATTTGCATAGCTTTACACAAATTTGCATACTGGTGTGCAAAGAGAGCAACTGGAAAAGAGGAACAGAAACACTCCAGAGTTTCACTGTTTTGAAAAATTACTTCCCCTCAAGCACTTCATTATTTAACCCAGCCCTTCTTCCTCCAATTTGCTGTTTGCTCTATTTGTCGAGGAAGTAGGGATAGATGGATGACCCTGATCAGTGCAACTGAGCTAACACAAAGTACAGATGTCTGCATCATGGTCCTGGGGCATGTTCCCTGTTGGCTGGGACCCTTGCTCCTATAAATAAGTTGAAAGATATTTGTGTTTGTTTGTTAGTTTTTGGGGTTTTGTTTGTTTGTTCCCATAGGCTTTGTGAAACGGGAACTTCCTTTATTTTAGGACAATTCTTAATAAACTTATGAATGACAGCTTTGGAGAAGTGAAATGTATGGATGCTTCAAAGAAATCACTAGAATGTTGGTTTGTGTTTTTTTCTTTCTTTTTTCTAAATATGATATTAAAGACTAGTTTTCCTTCATGCTCTGAGGAACAGATTAACTTAATTACTGATCCCCTCCTCCTTTAAACCAGCTTGAGGCATTGTTTCTGGCAAAGTTATAAATGACTGAAAATAAGAGGTTATAATTGAGACTATTAGGCGGCCATAACTTCAGTTTTCGTTATCAGCACCGTCTACAACACTTCACAGTACTTTTTGACAGAAAATGTAGACTGAGGCCATGAAAAGAGCAAAGCAAAGAAGCCTTGTGTTTATCACTTTGATATCATTCTTATTTAAGCATTACTTAAGTAGCAGAATATTAGGCAGAGTTTGTTGCTGACTACAGCTTGCAATTCAGGACCGCTGCCTCCCAAAAGAAACGATGACCTGGTAAGTGTGCCCATATCCTTACATAACAACAGCATGTATAATGAAAGGGTAAAATTATATGGCCCCAAATATGCTTGGCAGACAGGGAGCTTTGTGAATTGTCTAGTGAGACTCTCCATCTAGTAGAGGGTGGTGAGGATCGTATGAGTGGAGGGTACTGAAAAAATGGTAGTCACGTATGTTTCTCTTCAAGAGCCAGATGCTGGAGACAAGTGATTCCACTCTAATCTTCTTTCTCTTGCTGTATTTTTTTTTTATTTATTTTTAATGTTTATTTGTGGTCCTCATTGCTATGGAGGAAAGCCAGAAAATGTGACCCCAAAGTACTCTAGAGGTTCAAAATCTATTGTGTTTCTTAAAGCAAATATCTTAATTCAGCAGACTGTTGTATCTGATTTGTGATTTTTAAAAAAAATCCCTCAGAATGCTGTATTTATGAAGGGACACAAGACTTGGCAGCATGAGGACAGAAGGAATGTTATAGAAAAGTTAATATGTACAACTGTAGCTAATACAGAATTGGATGCTGGGAGTTGCACTGTAATGTCCTCAATACAATGTAAGATTAGAGATCAAGAACATCTAAAGCACTGTAATTTAGATCACTTATGCTGAGTTGCTGCTTAGCCACAGATCACACACACTTTGCTGTTCCTGATTTTGTCTATTGGGGTAAATATTTTTGGCCTGGACAGGTGTGATGTGGTTAGTTGCATTAATTTCTTCCTTTCTGTTCAGTCCTTTTGGAGGTATTATGTATGTCTAATCCTCAACATCCATTCTAAGTCTCTTACATGGATGCCTAAAAGAATGCAGGAGAAAGGCCAAGTCCTTCCATCACAACAGCAAAGCAGGAGCTGGGCTGTTTGGCAGAAGCTGAGTCAATGATGGTACCTTGCTAGAGGGAGGGCTGTGGAAAGAGTGCCCAGCTGTAGATGCTGGGTGCACAGGAAGGGGATGAATTCTAGCAGTATATTTCTGAAGGAGAGAAAAATTGATGACATTATTTGCAGCAAGCAGGGGTGAATGTGTTTGAAACAACTTTATGATTAGCCAAGAAAAGGTGTGTTTAGGAGTCGAGGGATTCATCACATGCAGTGGTAAGCACGGGGTTAATTCTGCCTGACATTTCAAGCCTAAGAGTTGTGCGTCTAAGTAAGGGACTTGTCTCAATGTCTTTAGTCTTCGAAGAGATGTGTGGTGCACAGGGATGAGTATCTAGGTGCATCTCGAAGTGTCCTACTCTCCCCATTGCCTACACAGGCAGATAGATGACACTGCTAGGTAGTTGTGTTCAGGTGAGATGAAACACGGCCTAAGCACCTAGTTGCAGGTATGTAGGAGATCAGCTTTCTGTATTGAGAGTAGATGGTTTCTTCTGGGAATAATTGAGACCATTATGCCTTCATTCTAAATCATTCACTGAAAAAGCTGTCCATACCTTTGCCTGTATACTTTTACCTGTACAGGCTGCCTACAAGGTGTTTAGATAAAACTTGAATACCCACTGACATAGCAACTTACCACAAGATGCATATTCCTATAGCTCCTGAAGACATGCTTACAAAAGGGAAGATTTTGTTGGAACACTGATTTCTCATCTTCTGTTGATGGAAGTTTTCATGTCAGTCTCCAGCAAATAATGGTGCTATGTCTTGACCTTATTTGTACTTTTTGTTAAAAAAAGGCTTGGTGATGATCTCATATGCTTTTACATTTGTGATTATCAACAAATAAACACTTTGGGCTCTTTCACAGTTCCTGCAAAAGCTGAAGTAATGTATTTTATGTCTTGAACTCTTGCAAGTACCTAATTTCATAATTGTATAGAACTAAATAACCCAGGAATAAAATTAGGGCAATATCCATGCTTCCCTATCAGCTTCTCTCAGGCTGCTGCAGGGCAAAGGGCTTTTTCTGCATTAATTATGTCCAGTCTGCTGAAAGGTTTGGCTAGAGCCTTAGTCCATGCAGCTTGGCAAGGGTATGACATGGCTAACCAAGCCTTTCTCCCCACTGAGTTGACTACCAGGGCTGACAGCTGCCAGGTCCTGTTGTCCTCAAGTGGAATTTTTCAAAGGTTCCTTCTGAAACTGTTACCACCGACTGTCATGGAGCGAGCCCTGCTTTCTAGGTCAACGGGTTTGTGTATGTTGCATGTATTTGCCAGCCCACCCTTGTAAATTGTGTGCCTGAAGAGACTGCTTTGAATGAAGTCACTCAATAATTCACGTGTGAGTGCGCACAACATTTAGCGCCCTCCTTTTGTCCCAGTCATGTTGATTCTTCAGACTTGGACTGAAGCAACCAGCTGATCTGTATATCCATAAGATTGGCAGGATGCTCATACAGCATGTGGCCTGATGGTTTCAGAAAGTGCAAAGTTGTTAACCCTGTCACTGCCTTCCAGAGGCGCTGAATTTAGGGATCAGAAAACCATCACTGCTGTAACAGCAAGCAGTTTTTCTTTAGTCAAATAAGCACATACCTGTTTTGGGACGACAAAATGTGTTGTGTATATCAGTGACCACCACCTGTTTATCTGGGATAGTGTCTTTGTTGGAAAATATAACCTCTGATGTTACTGAATGCTGAGAAAATACCTGCATTACTAATCCTAAACCCAGTCAAAAGTGGTGTGTTTACTCTGCTGGTGCCTTTTTCTGTTGTGGGCTGCCAAACTCATAGTGTCCTTATCTCTTCCAGAATTCTAGCTTTCATTATTAATTCAAGGTCAACTTTATGTTGCCAACACCTGTTTAAATTATCAGGCTAAATTTGCAACTTCATTAACAAACTTGCCCTGAGTTATGGCATGAGAATGAAAGTCAAAATCAGACCTTCACCTGGTAATAAGGCAAAGAAAATGTTGGGCACAAATACCTGGATTCCATTTTTGAAGTCTAAATTGATGAAAGGTTATGAAAATGCATGGTGGATGTCATGATATGTAGTAGGAAAGGTGAGGAGGCTGAAGATTAGATCAAACGTAAAAGAGGACAAAAACCAGCAGCAGCTGTGAGACAGGAGTTGCTGTCCTGTATAAATGGGAAAGTATATGTCATGGCATGGTTCTTAACATGAGTATTCAGACAGAGTATTTATCTAATTACATAAAAAGATGGATACAAGAGACATTGCTTGGGAACTGAAGAATTGGTTGATACCCTGAACAGGAAGGAGTTTAGCCATAGTGCTTTAGAGTAATCTATTTCAGAAGGAACTGTTATCTTAAGTAATGGTGTCTATTTTATTATCAAACCTGGTCTATCACTTGTTAGATTAGAATATCAATAGCTGTGTTGGTAACGTGGGTCTTTCAGTCTGTTTCAAGCTCTGGCATCTTCTGTTCTCTTCTGTTGGTGCAAAGGGTAAAATGCTGCCCCAAGGCTGTTTGCATAGTGATTTGTTCAGAACTGGAGATGAACAAAGCCACTGGAGGGGAAAGAGCTCCTTGCTTTAGTCTGTGGGTGAACAGAAATGAATGGAGCCACAGAGAGAGCTCCTTTTGCATAACCTGTGGGTTTCATTTGGAAAACCTGCGTAACCATAGTTATCCAGTCAGGAATCTCTGAAACCCTAAGACAGTTACACTTTGAGAAAGGAACTTAAGGGGGGATGGAAAAGACCATTAACTAGCTGGAGACTCTGCATCCCTGATATTGAAAGCTGTACTTGTAGGCTCAATTGTATAATGATGGATTTTTTTCTTCAATGAAGATTAATAACTTAAAAAATATTAGGGAAGAAGGGAACGTGTAAAGACGTTTTTGTGAAGAAATTACAGAGCAGGGCTGAAGCTTTTCCAGACTTTGCCACTACTGACATCCAGAACCATTATAATTTTGCAATGTGCTGGCAAGAAGTTAAGACTACGTAACGCTTTCTCAGGACCTGGAGACAGATTTGAGTTAATTCTTTATCTTCAGTGGTTAACATACGTGATTATCTGTTCATTGTTTGACATGATGGCTGGAGAAATGAAAATAACATTGTAAGGGTCCCTTTCACAAGGGACCCAGTACTTAATCTCTGCTAACAAATGTTGGTGTATTGGTGTAGGGGTATGAAGCACCTGCTGTACTTCTCTTGATGATAGTGTGTTTCTTTCACACTTAATAAAAATATTCTGGTTTTTATGCCAGAACAGGTATATACTTGCAAATATAAAGGTATTGGATGTTAATGGCATTCAAGAAACATTTTGGTGATCCTAGGGATTTCTTGGGGGATTCTCAGAGGTGTTTGTGCACCAAATGATGATACATTTTTTTTTAGAGAGAAATCCCATTTTTTAAATCTCATTACCACAGCTTTTGACTTTTTTAGATCATGGATTGTGCTTTGAATGCAAAGCGGTGTCATTTAGACAAGACAAGTTTAAAAATACTATGGAACTGATAGCTTTGTATTTAAAGTGGTTACTGTTTCAAAATACGCACTAGCAAATATGCTCAACAGCAAACTTCTGAGAGAATTGTTCCTAATGGAATCAATTTTAAGGAAGGGGACTGCAGGATATCCTGGTGTGATCAAGTGAGTGCGAGGGCAAACATAAGTAGGATGTCTAAAGCTTGGTTTCATTTCAATAATTTGTGGTGAATAGCAAAAGTAGTGTGAAGGGGAGGGGTTGGAAGGTAAAGAAAGAGACAAAACAATGGGGAAAAAAGCAGGGAATGTGAGATAATTTATCTTCTCAGAAAGTGCTTTATGCCAGACTTTCACAAGAAATGCTGCCTTCTGTTGAAGAACAATCAGGAATCAGGACACAGCAACAGACAGAAGAGAGAAGGAGAGAAGAATGCCCCCAGCTGAGAAAATGTTACATTTTTTTCTATTAACAAGAAAAAAAAAAAGGGATTTCTAGGGGTTTCCCTCCCTGCCTAACCTCTGCTCTACTAGTGTTCTAGTTCATGTAGTGCCCATATTCAACTAGTGGGAAACACAGACTTCTGCTTCTATTCGTAGCAGTCAAGAAGAGCAGTGGCCCTGTAGCATATTTAAGTACATATTGTTTTGCCTCACTGAGGGACACTTGTCCCTGGGGGTAAGAATTCATTTATCTTCATGTTAGCTCCAGAGGGAAATTGTCTCAAGCAGAGAGCAGTTAGTTGTAGTAAGCTGTGCATGTGTGTGCCATGTTTTGATGTAGTTCACTGACAGCTGGTAACCAGACCTAATCTGTCAAACTCATTTCACGTAAGACCTAAAGTATAACTGCAGTTCTGATCTCTAAGTTAAAGCCATCACAAAGCTATTTGAGTCCTAACCTGTTTTGTAGCACCTAATACCTCCTCTTCTTTCCTATTTTTTTCTTATTTCCTCTTCAGAAACACTGCTTCTTTCAGCCACTGTTTTGGTGTTCTGAGCCAAACAAAAACACTAACCCCAAAACAGCAACAAAACAAACAAGCAAATAAACACAAAAAGGCAGTTGTTAGTATGACACAAAGTGTTTCTTAAGTAGAACATATGATCATGCAATGACTGAATTGCCATATATAATGTAGCTCAACCCCATCCTTACTTGTTAGAGTTGTTCCTAATTGGGTATTTCAGTATTTCTTGCCAGTTTGTTACCTTAGGTTATACCTTTCAGATTATCTAGAAAACTGGAATCACAGTTGTTAAAGGTTTATAGACAACAAGAATCTTGAGTGTAGAAATTGTTACCTAGGTAATAGTTATTAGTGAAGAGTATTCCCAACTACATGCTCACCTTGGCTGCTTCTGTTTCTTCTGATGGACTGGGAGAAAGCAGAGAGAGAAATTGCTCCACACCTCAAATTCCACCTCTGAATTTAAGAAAGGTCTTTTTCATCCTCTTGAAACAGTTCTTATTTGTCTAGTTTCATTTCCTTTTCTTTTTTAAACTGTTGCAGGCAATGTTCTTGCTCTTCTTTTATTCTGAAAGCCACTAGAAATATTCTGGGTAGAAGCTGAAAACGAGACACAACATTCTCTTGATGCTGAAATGCTTCATGGCCAAATGTTTGACTTCTTCCTGTATTATTTTTATTGTTTCTGATGTCACTATAGCACACACAGAGATTTGCATCAGAAAAGAGGGAGAGCAGTTGACAAGGATCATTCTTATAGACTGGACATAAGAAGACCAACAGAAGATGTTCTTATCTCTTCATCTGTCACTTACTTCTAAAGGGGAAATAAGGCTATCAAGGATATATCTTTAAGAATATTAACAAATGAGAGTGGCTGGTGGGGAGAAAAAATGTTGGCCAAGGGGCTGGGCTGTGCTTCTGGAGCATCCTCTTGCTAGTGCCAAAATTGCCTAGGTGTGACAGTTTTTCAGGGTACGTTGCATTTGTTTTGTTCATACAGTTTAGAGATTTTCAGTTTGAGATTTTGGCCCACAGGTGCTATTTGGCTTTCATTTGGACAAGGATTGTACGATATTTTGGGTTTGGGCTGATTTTTAAAAAAATTATCACATTTATTTATTAGATGATTTATAGACATATAAATGAATACCTTAAATACCTAAGTAAGGAGTAAAGTAAATTGTGTTACTCTAAGCATCAGGCCAGGTACAATCTTTCTAAAAGTTTCTGTTCTACTTCTGTTGATTGTGTTATTCTTCTCATCCCTTGCCAAACAGAAGTACACAATGCATGCTACAGGAAATTATAGTTTTCTTACACCAAATAATTAAAGGGTATTGGACTGCCTTTGCATTACTGCACAATCACTGTCCCATAAGAAACCTTATCATAAAGCCCCAACAACTCATTTCTCTTAACAGTTTTTTTGTTATTGTCTACCAGACTGTCTTTCAGAATTGAGATTTTATGGAAGAATTTGGAGGCACATCAGAGTTGCACACACAAAGATTGCCATTAATATTGCACTTTGGTTCTGGCTGTGTAAAAGCAAAGGAATAAAGGATGACTTCTGAAATTACTTTACCTGAGAAAAGGCTAAAAAAATAATACTAAAGTTTATTAGCTCTACGTTGATGATATGAAGTATGGTTGCTAGATCCAGTGTGAGAACTGTAGGGAAAAACAGAAGTGATGTTTCCCCAAATACAGCTGAGTGTGTGAGTCTTGACAATGCTTTCAACGCAAAGAAAGCATGAGCATGGTGACTTCCAGTACCATGAGCAATGGTTCACTCCTGTGAACTTAGGAACTGCTTGTTGCAGCCTTGAGATGCAGAAGAATTTAAAGATAAAACTGCTTTGGGTAATTCCTTGATGAGCATAAACCACAGTTTATTGCTCTGAAATTGCACAGTTGTGGGGTGTTTTACTGACATTCTGGTATGATGATGCAAGACTTTTCTCCTGAAGGTCCACTTTTTTATTACAAAATTGTGCTCAGTTGTTATATTTATAGTAAATACAGTGGTTGATTTAATTAATATATTCAATGGAAGTGTTAGAATTGAAGATGTTGGTGCAATCTTAGTTTGGTTCTCTTTTGAATATACCCTACAAAATAATCTAATTATGTGAATATGTGCTATTTTATTCATACAGTTTAGGGTCTGCATGTGTCCAGATTATTCTAACTACAAGACTTAACTGTAGCTCCTCTACTACTCTGAAGTATTGTTTCACTTCTCAGTTGAAGTTTTGGTGTGCAGTAAGACTTTGCTTGTGCTCTAGGAATTTTGCATAACCAGTGAACATGGTATTTCTGGCTTTATTTCATGCTTTATATCTATACTATGCCCACTTTGTTCAGTTTCCAACTGTAGTCACACACTTGATCGCTTCTTTTCTGGAGATGTGAAGGCCCAGATCTAGAAAGAATAGAAAGAAACTGCCCACTGGTATAAAAAGCTTGTGGGCAGTGCCAAGGTGTTGGTCAAGCAGGGTCATACAGTGCTGTGCTGTGTTGGGTTCAAACACATGTTATAGAGGTAAAAAGATGGAAACATGATTTCTGGTAGTGCATCATCAATTCCCTACTCAGAGAAGAATTGTAAAGGGTTTTGTTATAGGACATCACCCACAAATTGTGCTGTATAAGGGCTGAGGTTATGAGCGTGACAATACCAACTGTTGTATGATACAGTGCCTGAGAGCCAGGAGTTCTTTGACAGGCAGGAGACCTGGATAAGGCATTGTTGTGATAGAAATGACCCTGAAAGCTCTGTTTGACATCAGGGAAAGCTCTAGGGAATAATTACATTAACCTTAGAAGCTATTGTCTGAAGAGCTTGACTTGCACATTATAGATATTTTCTCCTAAAAAGGGTGGATATAAACCTCATAAAATCTCATACTAGTTTTTGAACTCTTGTTTCTCTTTCCTCTAAATTGCTACCTCTCTCAAGGTATTAAAATGATGACGATGTTGTTTGGACAGGTGCAAGAACTAGACTGACAGTACTAGTATGTCTCTTTGCCCCAGTATTCTCTTGCTCCCTCCAATGAGCACCATCAGCTTCTGTTGATATAGAGGATCCTGAAGCACTTGTTTGTTACTTAATCTATTCAAATGTATGTTCTTGTCCACAAGACAACATGCCAACTGCACTAGAATAAAAATGAGCACTTACACCTGTGTTGCTTGAGAATCACAGTGTGACATAAGATCTCATAGTTATCATATATATATGTATATACTGCATTTTAATCAAACCAACAATTAATTTGGATTGTCTGTGCAAGTTTGTTATCAGTAAAGGCTTTTTCTATCAGTGTAAATCTCTGAATGGTGATTTTTATCACTGCAAATGTATTTTTTAAAAAGCAGTTGAAATAATAGATAGTAAACACATTACACAAAGCTGTTAACACCATTGACTCCCAATATGCTTCAAATTCATTGTAAACCTGAATTAACAGTACGTCTAATTTTTAACTTGTCTGCACATGATCTAAAATTTTAGATATAAAATACATCTATAATATAGGTATTATTCTAACTTTGCAGAATAGAGAAGCCCTCTCTGAAGCTTTTAAAACTGTGCCTGTTCTCTTCCAACTGCTCATGAAAGTTTCACAGCCTGGCAAACCATCTTGGTCTTTTGGCCTGACTGGTCACAGCAGGGAAAACTCTGTGGCTAGAAATGACAATTGGCTGATAGTTTTTTTATTACTTTTCTTTTAAACAGTCTAATCCAGCTGCCTCTTGCCTATCAGTTCACATCTTTGCTCTTTGCACAGCACACCCACTTAAAAAAAAACAAACAACTTTGGATCAATCCTAGAGTTCTTTTAATTTCTACTGTTGCAATTTAATGAAGCCTTTCTCTGGTGCATTTTGCTGAGGAGCCTGTGCAAGTTCTGCCACAGATTTAAGCCACATCAGGCGGCAGAAACTCCTATTGAAGGCAAATATCCAAAATGAGCAATATTCTTTCCTCATAGAATATATATGGGCCATTCCATATAAATTTAATTTAGATGGGGTGTATTGACAGAGGATTTTAAGCTGCCTCTAACTAATTATGAGGTTATGACCATTATTCTGGTAGATTCTTAGCAGAAACCATTGTGCAGTTATAAATTAACACAAGTTAGAGTGGGGTATTTTTGGTGATTTTTTTTTGTTTGTTTCTTTGTTTGTGTTTTGTTTGTTTTTTATATATATTTTTATTTTGTAGATCAATTGTGGTTGTTGATAGTGGTCATGCAGTACAATAGAGAAGTCCTTTTTCCCTCTAATAAGCTAGAAGATCGTCTGCAGATAAACTTGGGGGAAATGTAAACTCTCACTGCTCTCCCAAGGAATGGAAAGACTTGCAAGACACAGGTGGCAATGAGCTGTATGAGGACAGATTACACATCCACTCTAACAGTCCAGTCACTGAGATCTGCAGCTGGCAGCCAAGGCAAGCAACTGGCTGACCAGGGCTGTGGATTTCTTACAACCCATACCATTCTTGTGCTGATACCCTGTTGCTATAGCTCAAGACTAAGCTACACACTGTCTTCAACATCAAAGGAAACATTTACATCAGGTTGAAGTTCTGCAGCTCTTCCCATGCATAATGCAGTACCATTCTTCAGTGCCAGCTGGTTCTTGTTTCATGAGCCCAGAAATGGCTTTGTGGGGAAAGGCTGTTCCAGAAAATTGTTGTTCTTGAAGCCGCTATTCACTCCATGTCTTGCACGGTCACCAAAAGAGATCTGGAAATGCAAGCAGAGACAAGCAGTGGCAGTTACCACGACTGCTCTCATGAATCATTCAACCAGGAATGCTTAGTGGTATCACAGGAGTTGGCTTGAAAGCTGCTGCTGTTTGGCAATAGCATAGCAGATAAAATTGGCATGTTAGCAGCTGCCAACACTGTGCCATATGGCAGAGCATGGTGCTGATCTGCTGGGAGCCTGAGAATCATATCACCTACTTTGAGGAATTGCAAGGAAGGTGTTGAGGATCTGGGATGTTGATCCCTAGATGTAAAAAGCAGTCAGTTCTCGTTAACTTCTATTGTTATGCCTATATACCAACAATTCAAGAAAAGCCTAATGAAGATGAGAGTGGGTTACCTGGTCATGTAGCTGTGCTTCTCCTTCTCCCTCCCCTTTCTCCATGTCTTCTCATTATATGACTATTAGTAAACACAGCTGTTAGTTTGGAAAGACCAGTTTGTACAAAGTTACAGCAAAATCTTGTAGTAAATCTCCTTATCTCCAAGCTTTTGGATAAATAAATAAATTCCTTGTGACTTTTTAAACCTGTGGTTTTCACACATAGTAATGTCATAGTAATGACATTTGAGGCTTTATTCATGGGTGCAACTGATCTCATTCTCTAGAGTTAGCCCTCTAAAGTGATCATTTACATGTTCTGGCTTGTTTCTGTATGTTTTGAGCTCTGCTCTGACACTGATTCTTGCCATTTCCTTAGGCAATAACATAGATAAATTTCTCTATAATTTACTTAAGACCTGAAAAACTGATGGTGACTGTATGATAGCAAATAAGATGTTTGCTGTCACTGAACTTCTCCTGTATACTAGAAATTTACAATTCTTAAAACTAAAAATCTATTTAAGCTCTTGTCCTTCTCACTATTAACCTGATGTGTGGTCAACACTCCCCAGAGCTACGTGTCTAACAGCAGAGGCACTCTCAGGCACAGGCTAAGCAGAGAACTTAGGGCACCAAAAGAGCGATGTTTCTTCTGTGTATTTTGCCATATTCTAGTGTCCCAGGAGCCAGGTTACCACATCTGCTACACCTGTAAAGAGCCTGTAAGACGGCAACTGTGAATGGGAGGGTTAGCTGTAAAAATATTTGTCTTTTTCCACAAGAGACAAGAGTCTCTGTGGAATCGATCTACCAGTCTCCATCACTACATTTCTTCTCCTCAACCTACAAGAGTTGTTCTGACCCACTTGCCTCATTTATACCCCTGAGGACCCACTACTTAACTCCACTTGAAGCAAGAACATAATTATTTTACAAGTCTGGCTTGTTTTCCTCCTCCTCTTTTTCTCCTTTCTTTACTCCCCCAACACTTTTGCTGCAGCTAGTTTGGCTGTGAGCAAGGTGCAAGGACTTGGTAGGGCTTTGCCTCCAGCTCCTCATTCCTTACTTTCCTCATAGTACAGAGTTCCAAGCAGAATCTGGTCTAGTGCTTAAAGTTTATACTCTTTCTTGGATGTGTAAGAGGATGCTGAATGTGATCATCCTCCTATGCTTGAAAACCACATGGTACTGATGAGTGGAGGGACTTAGGGAATTATAATTGGTAATCTGGTTGTCAAGTTCAGAATAAAATTGTGGGTGGAAAATTCCACTCATATGCTGTAATTATGGCATCTATAAAAGTTTTCTGTCACATAGACTTTTAACCAACACAGTGCATGATCGTAATGACTCTATGTTGTTTAAAAAAAAAGTTTATTCCTGTATGCAAAAAATCATACTTAAAAATGTTGTAGAAAGAGCTATTTTGCCCTCTACTCAATACATATTATGTCACTAAGTAAAATTTTAAGTGGATAATAATGAGTAAAATGTTTGTAGTTTTGTAATCAAATGAGGAAAATGGCATCCTATGGTAATAACTAATTCCAAAAGTAGATGTCTTTTAAAATAAAACTAATTTTTCTTTTTACAGTCATAACAGAAACAGTATGTCTTTTACTGCCAGCTATAACAGAGTTACCTGCAAGGGTAACTGAAGTCCAAGTCAACAAAGTTTTGCATAATAGTTGTTTGAAATTAATTTTTCACTCATTCAAATAACCTAACCTGAATATTGATATTGTTTTATTTTGTACAAATGTTTTCTTTTTTCCTCCCCAATTTTACATTAATAAGGGATGTATTTTCTTTAACAGTTGCAGAGAAGCCCCCTTTTCCCACCTTCCCAGACACAAAAATAACATATCTGTACTCAAACCAATAAAGAATGTGCTGTAGATAAATTCATACCATACCAATGGAGCGTAAGGATTCCATTAATGCTTTAGTGATATCATCAAGGAAGAAAAAGGCAAAATGGATCCACGACTTTTACTCTGCTGGGTCTGTAATGAAGCAATGTTGTAGAAGTTGCTGTCTTTTTTTTTTTCTCCTGTAGGCATCAGCTGGTATACTATGGAAGTCTTAAGAAAAAATAAATCCTGACATTTCCTTCTTTCTTTTTCTGTCTCTATTTTTTATTTTAAAGAACAGTCAGTTTCCTTTTGTTACTACTGTGATGTACTTTTCCCTACTAACTCCAAGAGGGAGCCTGAAATGCAATATGGAAATTACTAATATGACAGAGAAATATGAGCTTTATACTGTAGAAAAAGTGGTTGTAGCAATATATCAGAGAAATTATTGAATGTTATCGGTCATAGCACAATTTATTATTTTACCAGAGCGCTGTGAAAAGTTGCTCAGCCAACTCAAAGCTTTCCTACTCTATTAGCGCTGTCTGGGAATTTAACTGGTAGCAGTTCGCTAAATGCAAGCACAGTAATTATTTGCACATCAGGCCCCTAGATTCCTCCCTCCCCACCCCAACCCATCATCCTAACATACTGTACGTGCAGTAATTTGATTTACCTTTTTTATTCTGGACTTGGTACGGTGAGGCTTTCACAGAGGAAAGATGGCTGAAAGATATAAGGGAGGGCTGAGAGTTTGGAAACTGTCTGCTCTGCACTTTGTGTGTGCTCCCTGCCAAACTCACGTGTAACTCTCATTAATGCTAATGGGATTTAATACATGCTGCAAGAGGAAAACATCCTCATTTATTTTGCAGTGAATTGAGTGGTAGCAAAAGTGCTGTATTGACAACTCTGGAGCCCTCTATTTATCCACAGAACAGGCAGTGTCAGAATAAGTTCCTCTTAAAAGCTGGTGTCTCAATCCTCTTCTGGAGGAACCCATGAAGGAAAGCACAGCCACTGGCATTCTGCTGCTCTTGACTGCACAGATAAGAGTTTGGCAATGTAGACACCACCACAGTAGGTGCCCAGCCAAGATTTCACTTATGATATACAACAATTTGGAGTTGTTTAGGTTAGGCTGTATTCACACATCTTTTTGGGGTGTGAATACGTCAGTCAGGAATGACTGGCCACAACTGCCTGCTTGCCAAAGGCTCTGAAGAACTTAGCTGTAAGTAAAAAAATAAATGTGGGCTAGCTGTCTAGTACACAAAGTCTTCTGCCACTTCTGTAGTACTTGGGCTGTTGGTGGTTGATTAATTTAGTGCTGGCAAAGAACTGGAATCCCAGGCTTGAAATGCTGGTAGGAATAGACCATAAGTACTTCAATGGCTTGGCTAGAGCCTTCAAGAAGGAAACAGGAAAACCAAGATTGATTGATGACATGAAGAGAGAAGTCTGACTAGCCAAGCCACTCTCCATCATTGACCAACAGTCCTGGCTCACTGGGAAGGTCCCAGATGATTGGAAGTTGGTGAATGTCACAGCGATCCTCAAAAAGGGCTGGAAGGAGGATCCAGGAAACTATAGGCCTGTCAGCCTGACCTCAGTGATGGGCAAGGTTATGGAGCAGATCATCCTAAGTGCAATCACACAACACCTACAGGATGGACCAGGGATCAGACCCAGCCAGCACGGGTTTAGGAAGGGCAGGTCCTGTCTGACCAACCTGATCTCCTTTTATGATCAGGTGACCTGCCTGGTGGATGAGGGGAAGGCTGTAGATGTGTCTATCTGGACTTCAGCAAAGCCTTTGACACTGTCTCCCACAGCACAGTCCTGGAAAAGCTGCAGCCCAGGGCTTGGACAGGGGCACTCTGTGCTGGGTTAGGAACTGGCTGGAGGGCCGGGCCCAGAGAGTGCTGGTGAACNGGAGGTGTTCAAGAAAAGACTGGATGTGGCACTTAGTGCCATAGTGTAGTAACTGCAGTGGTTGTGGATCAAGGGTTGGACTTGATGATCTCAGAGGTCCTTTCCAACCCATCTTATTCTATGATTCTATGAAAATGCAGTGGCTAACCGTGGCTTCCCAGCCAGCTGACAATCATGGTTGTTGGTTCTCAATTTATTTTCAAGTTGCTACAGAAGCTGCTTCTCTTATGTTATAATTCACACCTTTTACTGCTTAGCCTCACCTTAAGATTTTGACTGTCCCATTCTTCCTTTATCTCCTTTGTTCTTTCAATAATGCCACATTGTTGTCTCATTGAAATCCAGCTATCACTGGATTGTGTGTGACTTTTATAGTTGGGATTTTTTTCTGTTTGTTTTTGTTTTGTGGGTTTTTGGTTGTTTTATTTTTTTTTAACCTCATGCTGGTGCCTATCTATGGAAAAATCTCTGAGTCCTATAATCTCATTCTAACAGACATATGCTCTTTTCACCTTCAAGTGCTTAGTGTAAAATGGGCATAATGAAACAAAAAGCTTGAAGTTTTATTTTGTCCAAGCTGTTGCCTCAAAAGTGGACAGAAAAATAAAAATTAAATCAGCTGGAAGTTAATACCATCCTTGGGAGCTCTGAAGGCATCTTGTAAAACCTAAACCAAATATTGAGTAAATAATGGTTTAAATAAAATAAATAAATGGTTTAAATAAAAGTTTCTCTTATTTTGTGTAATACCAAAGAAACAGTTAATACCTAGGTAGTAGGTTAAAAGTATTGAAAAAGGAAAATGATAATATAAAGCTAAGGTGTATTTTGAAAGTTGAATATGAGCCTTTCCTTTAGATTTTTTTCCCATAATGTTGCAGTTACTTGTTATTTGGGTCATTAAATCAACCTGCAGGAGGGGGACCTAATTCTAAAGCTTATGTTTTGATTTTTTTTGAGGGCCACCTCACTTTGTAGTTGAACTGGACCTTTGCTGATACTAAAGATGATTACCTGCTGAGCTCTATCTCTAATATATAATTCAACAACAAAAAGAATTGTGCTTTCATTTGGGAAGGAGTGTGGTTGGCTTTTACAGATTTAGGTTGGTCACCACTGCCAGACCTGCTGGCTATGTGCCTTCTCATAAAAAGAAATAAATTGTTCTGCTTCTCAGTGAACAGAACTCAGACTTGTAGCATTTGAGGCTTGTTTGCTAGGCTTTTTAACTCAGCTAAACAGCTCACTTCTATTCAACAATTTATTTAATTAATGTTCATCTCATTAGTAGGAATCTATCTTAGCCATCTACCATTATACAGTAAATTGCTTTAATGAATTCTGTGATTCTCTCAAAATTCCCAATCAGATGAGAGGCTTTGCTAATGTAATAAGAAAGTACAGTTTTGGAGATTCATTAAATTTTATTTCTTATGAATTGTCTCTGGAAAAACTGAAAGCAGTGCAATGCTCAAAAGGGGCCATTAGTAGACCTGCTTGTTATAGATGACCAGAAAGAATAAAGTTTAGTTTGTCTTTGAAATTCATTAGTATACTGTTGATTTTTGGTTTGTTTTGAGATGGCTTTGTTTATTTGTTTTGTGGGGTTTTTTTCCCCAGCTTTTGTGTTTTGTATGAATGGGGGTTTAATACCAGTATTATTATGGTCAAATTCCTTTTAAAATAGGCTGTCTATGTTTGAATTTCTTCTTTAGCTTAAGTCAAGTGATGGAAGATCAAGGTGGGTGTTGTGGTTTTACCACTTTTTTTCAAAAAAAGTCCACAGAATACATCTACTAAATTTAGTTGTAAAGTGATTTTACCTGCACTTTGTACTGCAAAGAACTGAACAACATAACAAAAGAAGAATGAAGGATTGGTAATTTTCCACTTAATCATTTTTCCTGACTTTTTCCTCTTCCCCTTCTAATTAAAGCTCCTCCACTTGAGTAACTATTCAACCTGATCAGAAAATCATTTGGAAAGGAATCAGAGCACTTATTGGAATAGAATAGGATATTTCAATTTGGAATGGACTTAGAATGATCAGTTAATCCAACTGATGACCACTTTGGGGCTGATCAAAAGTGAAAACAAATTATTAAGGTCATTGTCCAAATACCTCTTAAACATTGAAAGGCTTGGACCATTGACCACCTCTCTAGGAGCCCTGTTCCAATATTGACCACCCTATCAGTAAAGAAATATTTCCTAATGTCGAGTCTAAATCTTCCCTGAGCCAGGTTTGAAACACTCCAATGTGTATGATCAGTAGACACCAGGAAGAAGAGATTAGCACCTCCCTCTCCACTTGCCTTCCTCAGTGGGAGGGAAGCTGTTCTCAAACTAACTGAGAAAAAGAAAATAGCTAAGATAATCTGTTTCTTTGTTCTCTTTTATGGAAAATGAAACAAACACTTGATTAATTTTCAGACAAGTTGAGAACACAATTTTAGAGGCTTTAGTGTCTACATACTTCTTATGTCGTATTGTCTAGATACTTTTTAATATGCAAATATCCTTCAGTCATCTTCAACTAGGGGAAGTTTTTAAGTCTTTATATGAATAGTTGTAAAGGTACTGAAGCAAATTTGGCATGCTTTGCATTCACAGGCACAAAATGGCACAGTGTCCCTTCCCTTTCCCACATGGAAAACTCACAAGCTTCTACAGTGATCATTATGCAATACCATTTGGGGCTGTAGCAATTTAATGAATCATCAAAGTATTTCTTTATGCTGCCAATGAAATTGATAGTTCTGATTTTACTCTTCTCCCTCTTTGTCCCGGTGTCTTCCTCAGAGCCCTGAAGCCCACTCGTCTTCTGGAAGGTGACTGTGAAAAAGTAACAGCTCAAAATATTTGTTTTCTGGTGTGTGCAGAGACATGCGGCTACTACAGTTTCCAAAACAAAATCTTTAGTGCTTTTCCCCTCGTCAGCATCACAGGTCTAATATGGAGGCAAACTGAAATACAAGTGTGCTCTTGAGTGACATCAGTGAAAATGATTATTTGGCCACATTTTAGTTACTCTTGCACAGCCCTGGGAACCTGGAGTGTTGTCCAGGTGTTTTCGTAGACAAAGTGAGGTGTGTCATGGAAAAGAAGCTGCTCCTCAATGCTCCCAGGCTGCCTTTGCAGGGCCCTGTAACATTTGGGGTGCACCTCACTGAGAAGGGATAAACTCGCTGCACCTTTGTCAAAGCCAAAGGATAGTAACTTTACCAGGAAAAAGAGGACATGTTTTGGAGCCAAATTGTCCATAAGCACAACTCTGTTTTCCTGCAGGAGTCAAGGATTTATGAGTCTGCATGGATTATGCATGTTTTTTTAGATGCCAGATTTCTTGTGTAGGAAGTATAGGGGTAGGTCAAACAACTGAACTTTCTTCCTGTCCTCTTCCTCTCTCCCTGGTAACTATCCCTTTCTTTAAGCTCTTTGATAGTCCTCATTCATAGGGCAGTAGAATCATGTTCCAATAATTTCCCTTGAGCAGCAGGAGACACACTGCTGTATATTATGCCCTTTAGCTAAAAGAAAAATTGATTCTGTCATGTATTCATTTATATCTCATCTATTTTTTTCCCAAGGAAATTTTTTAAACTTTTCTTATGAGGCTGAGGTAGAAAATAATAAACTATTGAGATATATGACATGATTCTCTCATCTTGGAAAGATTGTCCATCTTGACAAACGGGAAATTCAGAAGCAAAACTAAAGAGTGATTAGAACTCTAGGCAGGTTTTCTTTTCTACAAACAAATCCAGTTGCATTTGTGGAGTAGGTTTTTCTTAGGAAAAAAAAATAAAGTTAGAGAACTGAATGCAACAGGTGTCAAACCTTTGGAGTCTCTTACTTTCTGAATCCTGAAATTTGAGAAAAACATAACTTCACAAACAGCCAAATTTTAATCCATGTGATATTAAAAGGTTTATTATCTTGAGATAGCTGTGCGGTCTCTCAAGGAGCAGGAGAGCCTTTTGGTTAATTCACTAGGCTAATCAAGCCATCTGGCTTCTATTCCTGGACTGTCCTGTGTGATGTTAGCCATCTCAATTAAAGTCTGTTTTCTCAGCTTTCAATGTGAAAAACTGTGATAATAGTTACTTTGCCTCACTAAAGTGGAAAAAAAAAAAAAATGTTGCTACACATACAGTTTGTATCACTGAGCATCCTCTAAGTTCTGCAGAAAACCAAATGCAGGCTGTATTACAATGTTCTCATCCCAAAAGGTGGTCCAAAACCTTGTTTTAAGGATTTTCCTGTAATAAGGAAATAAGTAACAGTGTCTTTCAAGTCAAAGCGATCATCAGTTGTTGAACATTGATCAGCTTCCTACATAAAAAAAAAGGATCAAATGTAAATAAAATAGAATGAAAAATTCTCACTTTCTTACATTATGCAATACAGAAAAATCAAATAGTTTGAGTCAAAAACTCTGGGTTTCGGTTTTTTTGTGCTGATATTTTTTTGTTATATTTTGGGGTTTTTTTGCAAATGAAACAATACGTTTTTGGTGTGGTTACCTTTAGCTCAGATTTAGCTTCAGATAAATTTAAAAATCCATTTTGAGGTGGTAAAAAAATCTCTGATCAAATATCACGTTTTATAACTTTTTTTGTTCTTCAAAAATTGTTTTTCACATGCTGATTTTTGTCTTATTTATAGGAGATCTGTAGCTGGAGTTATCAAGGTCCTTTCCCTGAGAGTGTTTGCTACTCTTGAACCCTGCTTCTGATTGTAAAACATTACTAAAATTGTTACTACCAAATCTGTAATTTTGATATTCCTGTTGTTTTGTTGTTTTTCTTTTCAGGTGTAGATATCTATGATCCTGCTTTTTGTTATGTGAAGGTGATGGGCTCACTGTACCAGTTTGCTCTGAGTTAAAAACTTTATTTCTAAGCATTTTGCATTAATTCTCCAGTCATTATCATAAATTGAAAATGAGGCAAATGTATGTTTTATTTTTTCCCAATATTTGCATTGCATTGGTTGTAAAGAGTATTTACAATCATTTTGTGTTCTGTCAGAGGAAAACACTACCAAAGACATGAAGTTGAGAAAATTGGTTTGGAAACTCTGAAGCAAAATTGATCAGAGTAGGGAAAATTATTAGTACCTGTCTACTTTTCAGAAACAACATTTAGGTGGAAAATCTAACCAAACTCAGAAAATTTGGAGTTGCCAACATTGTCAGGATTCAGGAGTAATTTGTGAGAATGATGTCTCATATTCCATTCCCCTTGGTAGTTTAAATGAATTGCCTTTCCTGGGATTTCACACAACCTCTTGTCATGTGAAAGAGAAATCTGAAATCGTGGGAGTTCCACATCACTGCCCACTATGGGAAGTTGTAGTCTGGGTAAAATCCAGTCCAGTCTGTCTGATCAATGTCAAGCAGACATCCCTCTTGCAAAATCAAGATTCACTTAAGGGAAAAACTTTCAACCCCAAGAACGCTACAACCATATTTTCATTAATCATTTTTCAATGGTGAATTTTCATCCTCTACAGCGTAGAATAAATGGATGAACATGTAGAGAAAGAACTAAGAATATTTCTATGCGTGAATACATGGATAAACACATATTTTCCTAAAATAGGACTCTTTCTGTTGTAACAACAGAGCTAGTAGTGTTGCTGGGGGGGGAAATTTCCCTGATACAGAGGCAAATTTTTTTCCAGAATGTGTTCCATCCTTTTATCTTATACCAGGAGCGTGTGTGTCTCCCTGACTGAAGATCTTCAGTTACCTTTTTTTTTTGTATTATTATTTTTTTTAATAGTTGCACTTCATGTTACCTATGAAGAAAAGTGAACAAAGTTTTTTCAAGAACATATGTTTGATTATGTTCTCTTAGTATGTTAAAATTTAAAAGGTGCTTTAGAATTAATTCAATGTGGAACCCTGGGGGTAAGAACCACAAGTCACAGGTAACCAAATTAGAAGTCCATGGGTTATGAAATCACAACTCCCTAGAGAAATATTTAGCGGTATGTTTACTTAATATCAAACAGCATGTGAAGTTTATTTATTAATATGCCTGCAGGTTTCTCTCTAATCCCACTTCTCAAAGATGCTCACACATAGATAGGAAAGCCAGGAGGGGGTGAATTGCCCTGGTACTATTTCCATCTAATAGAATAAAGTATCTTTTAAAGAAAAAAGTTACAGTACATACCTTACTGACTTTGACCAAATCACAAGTTCTGTTTTACACAGAAGCCCATTGTGTCCTGTTTACAAATGCTAAAAATGCACACGCACAGCAGCTTCCTCTTAGGGTTATGAATCTTTAAGTAAGAAGAAAATTTATTTTTTTTAACATAGTCAGAAGAGCAATTTCTCTCAGCTAAGCAACGAGATAGAAATTCACCCATCCTTCCTTGTGCCATGCTGCAGTAATAGAGTTTAGTGGAAGGAATTCTGTAGGAATTCTTCCTGTTAACAGTGATGGAGCTCTGGTCACCACTCATATCCCAGCCAGAGCTAGCTGAGGGGCCAGGCACTGCCTCTACCCCCTCTACCTGGTGGAAGTCACCCAGAGCCCTGGCAGACTCAGAAGGTCTGTTCTGCACAGGGCTGGGGAGGTGCAGAAGTATATCCATCTGTATTGGACTTGGCTCTGCTGCCTGGGACTGCCAGTGCATTTTGGAGGCAGCATTACCAATGGACAGAGTGCTGCTCTGCAGTTCAGGGGATCTTGGTTGTACTCCCAGATTTGCCACTAACCCACTGATTTTTATGTGTGTCTCTGCATCAAAGGAGTAGTGATTTTACCTCCTTAATGAAGCATTTTGAAATTTACTAACAAAAATTTTTATGTAAGCACAAGAGATATTAGCTAGTTTATCACATTGCTGAAGTACTAAAATGGATCACTTCTTTGTGTTTGCCAGAGTCACTTTAGCCTTCTTGATCATTTAGTGTCCTATTTATACACTAAATAAAACATTAGATCAAGGCACCATTGAAAAAAATATCGCATCAATTCTATTCCTCTATTCCTGTTCAATCTGTGCAGCACATCCCTACCTTAAATGTTAATAGGCAACTGTCTGGATTTCCTCAGAGTTTATAATTATTAAGCTCATAATAGGCCTGAAAATTAAAGGCAAGAGAGGTATTTTTATGTTCTCGTTAAAATGTCAAAGCTTCAGAAAGTTTTACAAAATGCTGAGCTCTTTCTGTCTTCTGTGTCAAGGACTATTACCAGAGTAGGTGCTGAGACAATCTGGACACCTGCAATCTCCAGACAGATTCCATCAAGCTCCTATCTGTTAGAAGCTGCAGTGCTTGCATTTGGATTCGATATCTAACAATAATGTGGTATTTTATAAACATTAGTGGGCCTGATTTTGCACTGGTCAGCAGAGGTAAAAAATAGGTACTTTTGGAAAACAAATAAAAAAGGAATTGGAACTGTCTCAATAAATAGTGCAAATTGTAAATTTCCCAAAGATGCAGCCTTTTGCTCAAGCATAAGAAAATAAAGCTGGCAATTACAATATTGAGGAATTGCACAAGCTGCTTCTGCAGTTAAGGCCTAATATTTACTTGACAAAACCTTTTTATTATTATATATAGCATTACATGCTTTTAATATTCAGGATTGCAATTTCTCCTTTCTTTTGCATCAGAAAAAAATCACCTGCTATCTCTGTAAATGGAGTAAACACAAGAATTTTTTGACTCTTTATGTCAGTGATGATCTTAATGCTTCTGTTGATACTGCTTTAAAGGACTAAGAGGAATACTCATGTTGGAAGAAGTATAGAAACTTGGTTGAAATCTGGAAACTGATTTTTACAAGTCCTTTTCACAGTCTTTTGTTTGGTATGACATTGATGGAGGAAAATGCTCCCTCTCTTTCCCGAGAATAGAAATTAGTTCCCCAAACCACATATGTAGGAAATGCTGAAGTTCTGGAACATGATTTCAAGGAATACGGTAACTTGTGCCTATGAAACCCCATTTTGATGAAAAATATCATAACCCTATTGCTAAACACCTGTTTCAGAACACCACTTTAGCAAGGCAGCTCAGTGAATAATGATGTTTAACATATTCCACATTACCTCAACTACAAAACTTGGTTTCAAACAATATTGTCTTTCATCCAAAAATACTCTGTAAGTGACAAATACATGTTTTTGAGATGGATATTAAAAAACAGACAGATATAACCATGATTAGGTATTTGAAGAGGTGACCTGCTTTTCAGAAGAGTCAGACACATTTTCTTTGAAAGTGTGTGACTGCTGAGAGCATTTTGAATGTTCAAACTCAGTAAGTGCCAATGCACATTAATTTGAAGAAGGATTTGTTCAAGTGTAATTGTATAGTAAAATGTGGTGGAATTACCATCTGTAACCTAGCTATTAGTGAAAAAAGTTGAAGACTCCATGTATAAGAGAAAATGCCCATTCCTTCACAATGTAAGCAGCTCATCTTGTCACACAAATCTGGTATAATTTTTACACTTTTGCTGTTGTCTTTGTAGTGTGCCTACCCATTCTTGTGAATTATATATTTTTTAATATTCTCTTTTTATAATTTGTGATTCTTTAGTTATCTGAGTTTCGATGAGTTTGAAGGGGTTTGAAAATCTATCTTGCAATGATTATTGATTATTGTGCACCTTGCACAGTTTTCATTATTAGGTAAAGTCTAGTTTCAATAAAGGAAGCCCTTGTGAAGTAAGGGAAAGGGCATCCACACAGATCTGCTTCATAAGTAAATGAAATGCCTCCAAAGTCTTCCTCTTCCTCCACTAAAGCAGAGTCCAGTTGGTGCTATGGTTGATCAAGTTTTTCATTTTGATCAAGCTGATCATTTTGTGAATAGTCTGTGAAAGAACATGAGGCTGTGTACTTGCTCTTACCTAGCTCATATCTACCCAACAAAAAAAGAGCTTCTTGCCAGACACTTTTCCTGCTGCATGCCACAGGCAGTTTTGGGTTGAGGGCATGGACTAAGGTGATATTAACTTCAGTGGTTTCTGAACACGCAGGTCACAGACAGCAAGGACAATACAGAAGACCGATTGACCATCATCTGTCAATTGCTGCTGTGGCTGTAGTTCAATCTATTGCTTGCTTTGAATCTGCACAGAAAATGGAATTATGAGCTACACCTCAGACTGCATTAAAACAGCGTCTGAGGAGTTAGAAAGAAAACCTATTATTCACAATAAATTAAATTTCTAATGAAGGCAAAAAGCTCAGTCTTAAGCAGAAACAATTTAGAATTTCTTTTGTGAAGGAGATAGGAGAGCTCCTTTTATCTTTTGTTTATACGTTACCAAGACCATCTAGAGCATGTCATGTGTGATCTATGATAGATGCTTTTGTTTTAGAAAAATACCTTAAAGATCTTAAAACTATATTTGAGCTTGTACATGCAGACAACCTTAGCTTGCAAATAGAATCTGTCTCAAGTAACTTTCAGCACAGTTTCCATCTGTCAAGCACCAGTATTAAGGCCCTTTAGATGTTCTGGAATTTCCATTTCCATGGGAAATTTCAGCATTTCTGCAATAGTACAAGAATTTTACTTTTTTTTTTACTTCTTTAGACTGGAAACACTAAAATAGATACGGATCTGGTACTTTTCCATTATAGCATACACTCACAAAGGGATCTGGAGTTCAGCAGTCTAATCCCTCTTTTTAATCCAGACAAAGTCATTCTCCTGAAATACATCTGAATCATACAATTCCTATGACAAACCAACAAGCTCTTCCTGTGTTGCACAAAAACATAGATGAAGATGGAGAGCATCAGGAAGGTCATCCTCCACTGTTAGTTCAATATTGGTCCAAACATAGATTTCTTCTTCTCTCTGCGGTATTTCTGTGGTACAATTTTTCTCAGGCATTTTGATGATTTAGTTGGCAACAAATGAACATCAGTTCTCTCCCCTTACACAAGTGGACGGTTTCCCTTGAATGAGTTGTTCTCCAGATACATGGATACAGTAGAGCAACGTACAAATAGTACAGAACCTAAAAGTCAGGGGGTTTATTTTTTTTTAATGGCTTGCAGCAACTATTATGGACCATATACCAATACACTTCTGCAGTAGTGAAATATCCTTAACAGTCCAAAACCATCACACTGACTTCACAGTGCCCATGTACTGGGAGTAGGCATTACTGGCTGAAAATGGCTTCCTGGATGAGATGTTACAGTGAATTAATATTTCAAAGCAGCAGCAATATATAGCATGATAAGAAAGGCTTTACTCTCGAAATAAGAGAGATGGAGAGTATCATCATTAGTCTGAATTGCACAAATTAACATGGCATCCCATAACTACCGCTGTATGGAAGTTTTATTTGTCAAGTATTTGTAAGTCTCGTTTTATTGCTTTATTTTTTAAGCCTCCACAAGCTTTGCAGGCAATGGTGATATCTTTTCTTGAACTGAGTGACAAAGTTGGAGGAACTTATATTGAAATAGAAAAAAATATTTTCCTCAACAAATCTGTTGACAAATTGATTAATTCTTCCTACAGAGCTCATCAGAGATTTGACAGCACTACTACTGTTTTAATTGTATCAGTCTAAAACCTGCCCTGCCAAATGTGTTGTCAGATTCCAAATATTTGATATTTGGTTAAAAAGAAGTCTGTTAAGTCAAGTCCTTTCCAAGTGAAGGAGCTTTACAATGATTTGTGTTACATTTCACATACTTTCAGTCTTTGTGTTACAAAAGCCCTGCTTTGTTCTACAAAAACTGTTAAGAATTGCATGACAAATTGCTGGGGGTTTTTAAATTAGCTGGTGAATAAGCAAAATTTCAAAAGAAGATATTTTGCTTTATAGCAAATGCTTTGTAAGTTTATTTGCCAAGTGTAGTTAAGCTGTAATTATTTATGATAAAGCGTTATGCAAGACTTAACTGAACATTCCTCAGCGTAGTTTGCACAGTTCAGAAGCAAGATAGTGGAATTACCTCCTACTGTTCTCAGTTGTAGTTGCACACATTTATTCTATGCCTGCTTTAGTTTCTAAGGTATTAGTGACTACAGCACTCTGTTATTAAATTCAGATATTCAAATGGCAACTGAATCTGTTGTGTATGAAAGAAAGCAAGGTTTACAAATGTTATTGTATGCAAAGAACTTATTCTCTATGGTGATAATTGTTAATAGGTGTGACATAGGAAACACATATTAGTGCAGCATGTGTAATTCTAAATAATTTAGCTGAAGTGTAGTAATTACAACTTTGGTGTGAATTTTGCCCTGATTTGTAGCAGAAGAACTGACAGGAAGCTATCATGTCTACCGCTTTTCCAAATATTTCTGCTTGGAAAAATAAAAATGGGGGGTTTGGGGGTCTAAACACAAATGTCTAATGCTATTTTAGGTGCTATAGGCCATGAAGGATGTATATAAGGGATGGCATATGCTCTAGCAAAAAATGGAGACCTGTGTCCTTTCGGACTGGCAGTTGAGGGCTTTGTAGGGTACCCTCAAGTGACTAAAGTGATGATAAAACCAGGCATAGACAGTTGAGTCAAAATTTCTGACTGTGGTGGGCTTAAAGGTGGGCTCCTAAGCCCCAGATCTCTTCAATGAAATATTTGTCTGCCTGCATACCAAGTATTCAGAAAAAAAGTGTAACTTAGTCTCAAAATAGATGTATTTTCCTGATTTTTATATGCGTAGTCCACATTCTTACAATATCTGCGTTTATATTAATTTACAATTTTATCTGAAGGAAGCTGATTTGTGATTTTTTTTTTCCAATTTATTTTATTGACCTTTGATTAGCACCAAAGAGTTCACGACCCTGGGTTGGACATGAACTCTTCATCCCTGGAAGGCTGTCCTTGCAGGAGGCACGGAAGTTTTGTGCCTCGATTATCCTTCCCTTATCCACTAGAAAGGCAATTTTATTTGGCCTTCTTTAAAATGTAGTTAAGGCAGGATAAGTAATATGGGTTTCCAAAGTCTGTATGTGTAATGGATTGTAACCAAAGTCCCCTGACACCAAGTTTGTGGCTTAACCACAAGACCATTGTCTTCTATTAAAGAAATGTTAAACTCAGAGTAGTGAAGGACTCTATAAGCTTTATTATCTTTCAAAGTCTGGCTTAATGAGCTGTGGTATCTGATTTTTCAGTAAAGGGGAAGGCATCGTGGAGGAGCCTGGAAGGCAGTGAGAGGTGAGTTAAACACTGCTTTTCTTTCATTTTGTGTTAGTGAGTGGAAATGGTTAAATGAGGTGCTAATTTGAGGGAAAGGATTTCCTGAAGCATTTTTCACGTCTCTCTCTCCATCCTGTATCCATCTTGCTGAGCACTGGGCAATCGATAGTCTTACAACAAGTACTAGAAGTCTACGGTATTGGAATAAAAAAAACTGTACACATAAGGAAAATGTCCTTATTATTGCAGCTGATTATTATCCATCATTAATATCAGAGCCTTTCTTGTAGGCACTGAGAGTTACTACTTAAGGTCTACGGTTTGAGAACTGCTCTCTTCAGTCCTCTTGGTTTGACCAGCTTGAGCAGAGTTGTTCTACCTCAGAAGCCAGAGGACTCCATGAGGAGACACAAATGACTGAGAGTTGGCACAGCTTACTTGCTTATATTTTAAGATTCTTCATCAAATATAGTATTACATAAAATGGGCTTGCCCTCTAGTGTCAGGAAAACTGAAAGATGATCTCATTTTTATCGTTTTTGTGTCTCAAGAAAGATTTTTTCCTATTTCAAGTGGTGGAGCTGCTGCTTTGCAATCTGTGACTTGCCAGGTCAAACTAAAGCAGGAGCCAATGCCTCAGACAGGGTGATTCATCACTGCCTAGCAAGGACCATATCTCTGGCAGTGAAATTTCAAAAACTTGCTATTTTACCAGACTGGTGTTTTACTGTTATTTTCAAAAATCTTTTAAAAAATATTTCAGTGAGGGAAAACACCAGAACACGAATTTGTTTCTTGTTTGTGTGATTAGAAGCCAGTTGGTATAAGGTTTAAATTTCCTGTGTAGAAAAGATGCCATACTAAAACTGGCAATAAATGAGATTGAGAACTTCTATGCACAGTGGGCATGCTATAAAAACATAGGACTAGAATCACATTACAGTGTTTGACTCAACATGCTGTAAACAGGCTTCCTGTCTTCACTCCCCCCATCTCCTCCTCTGGAAAGAGCCCAAATCCAAAACTGTTGGAGGTGATGAGAGAAGGAATCAAACCAGAAAGAACAGGTCTACTCCAGCTGAAGGAACAAAACATGCATCCTGGCTGATTTTGTGGCACAAAATGAATGAGAACCCTGGCAGATTGTACTCCTCCATTCTGCAGCACCACAGAGCCAATGTGAATCAGACAAGCAGGAGAAAGCAGGTTCTTTGCTTCATGGGCTGATGGTAAGGTTGATGGTCTGAAGGCCAGGTCCAGAAAGGCTACATGACCCTGAAACCATGCAAAACACCACAGAAAACATGGCTGAATACCTTGTGTGAAAAGATTTGGGTCTCATTCTTGACTTCTGTGCATTTTTCTTTGTAGGCTGCACATTTGCTCACTGTAAGTGCACTGCCTGGACTAAGTGCAAGGACTTTGTCTCTGCAAAGGCTTTTGCGTAGAGGAAAAGTGTTGCAGCAAGAAAAAAAGTAGCCAAATAAAGGCGGGTCCTAAGGTGAGGCCATTAATGAGCTGCTGTTTTCTTCACTCTTCTAACAGAAAAGATGGGAGAAGAGGTGTAGGAGATCAGTTCTGGTGAACAATGATCTGTGCTTTTTGTGCTGTCATTGTCAGTCTGTCTCCATTTGGCCTCTGTATTTCCAGTTTAACAGTCAGCCCTTCCTCCTGCCCTTGCTTCAGGGTACCTTCTACCCTTAGGTAGGGCTTATGAGAAAGGCTGTGAGCACTGGCATTTGATAAAACCCTAACACTTGAATTCACATGAAATCACAGGATGGATATTAATAGTGTTGGACAGTCATCATCATCATCATCATCACCATCATCACGATCATCATAATAGTATATTTGTTAAAATGACTGGGAATGTCATTAAAGGGAAGCAAATAAATGCTGCACATATATTCATAAATTTGACCAGAATCTGACAAATTGAGATGGGAAATTTAGGAGAATAAAGAGAAAGATTTGAAGACATTTTAATTCTTGTGATGCAAAGTTTCTTTTTGGAAAGGGTGTACATTTTAATTTTTTTTAAAAAAGAAACTTCTCATTTCTAATTGGCACTTAAAAAGTTATCTTCAAGTGAAAGACAGGAAAATGTCACAAACCAAATAAACAAAAAAAATATTGAAGCCTTATTATAGGTCATAACTAAATGTTTAGTGTGAACGAAGTGGTGCGGAAGAACAGTATTTCACAGGAGTTACAAAAATAAGGGAATTGAGTTCACATGTTGATGTAATTCATTCTGCCTTGATATAATGCATTGTTGGACCAGTGCTATTGAAGACAACAAGGCTCACAGGTAGGGAAGGTCACAAGAAATGATGTTTTATACTCTGTAAGGTAGACAAAGATCTGGTCCAAACCTCTGAATTCCAGTTCTTCTCTTTTCATCCTTTCTTCTCCCTTCCTCTTTTCTGCAAATCCCTCCGTCTTTTAAAGCTTCAATATCCATTTCTTGTTCAGTCTATTTTAGCTATATTTTGAAATTTAACAGTTATTTGAGAATGAGGGAAAATATATGTATGGTTGTTTAGAAAAAGGATTCTTGCTTGATAAGAAACTTATACATTTCTGATTTTTAACCCCCCAAAAAACAACAAAATTTTCTCATTAAATAAGTTCTTTAAAATGGGAAATTGTAGTCCATAATTTAATTTGGTTAATTTCTGATCAGTTCATTTTGCTCATGGCAAAATGTTGCCCTTCAAGGTACAATATGTATATTTATCTCATATAATTTCATTAAATATCTGCTGTTGAATCAACATGTTTGGCATAATGTTATATTTTCAAATAATCAAAATTATTATATATAAACAAAATATTATTATGTGTCTGAAAAGAATCACCTCAAGTTTGAAAGGATCAGTATGGACTTCTCTAGTTTTAAAACCAAACAAACAATATTTTAAACTAGTACTTTCTTGCAATTTTTTTTTAATTACTTTTTTGTGTTGGAAAATGGTTCTGTCAAATTTTTTTTAGACTGGTTCTGCTTATAGGGTTCTCATTGACTAGACTGGGGCCTGTGACTGGGGAAGAACAGCAGGAGCTCTGATTCATTTGCGTCAAGCTTGTGTTGAAAGGTGTCCATGGTGCCTGTTTCTTTGCCTGAGATGTGAATGCTGTCCCTCGCCTCTACTGTCAGTCTGAAACACCTACTCCAATAAATTAAAACAATAAGCTGAATTTGAACCAAGTTTTCTCCTTCCGTACTATTTGCTATCATCACTACTGTAATAGTAATAAGCACTATTACCGTGCAAGTTTTCTATTAAATTAAATTAAGACATTAATTTCAAACTACTGATTTTCTCTGTGTCTACATGAAATTTGTCATCCTCCTTGCTCTAAGTGGCTCAGTGTAAGGGCATCTTCCCTGTCAAGTCATTGTTTTAGAAATATATATTTCTAATATCTTGTCCTTTTATTTATAATCTTGCTACATTTTTTTTATCGTTCCATGTTTGTTTATTTTTTATTTGACATTCAATGAATTTGCTCTAGCTCTGTCTTTTTAGTACTGGCTGATGTTTTATAACATATTGATTCCCAATATTTTAAACTGACCCACTGTTGATATGAGGATCACACTGGGAAGTAAGATGTTTACATCTCACTATGAATAGCAGATAAACGAAATAATAAAGGTTGTCAAAAGCTGAGAAATAAAGTACACTGGATTCTTGTTTGCTCTCAAGGATATATGGCTATGCAGCTCAGAGCTAGCAAACTTCAGAATTCCAGGCAAGTGGTTATGGACTCTAGTTTTCTCTTTAAATCTTTTTATTTTCTTTTTTGCTTGTTGGTTTGGTTTTTTGGTGTTTGTTTGTTTTGGGGTTTTTTGGTTTGTTTTTTTTTTTTTTTGATAAAAGATCTTGGATGCCAATGTTCAGGACTATAATTTGCCCATAATGTTCCATGACAATTGTGACTCCACCAGTGATTTTCTCCTGTAGTTTTCCAGGTAGTTCCTTTATAAATAATCCATATTATAATGAGCACATAAATGAAGCAAACAACTTTCTTTCTTTGTTGTATTTAATTCTGTTGACTAATTAGAGACAGAATATGCAGAGATATTGATATAGATTTTTACTGGTTTCATTTACAACTTTCTCCCATTAAAAAGCTTTGTTTTTTTAACGATTTTTAAAATTTCAACAATTTCTTATTAAACGTAATTCCTTCTGGTATTTACTGCAGTAACATTAATCATGATGAACTCATCTTGTACTTAATTTTGATGCAATTTCACTATATACTGTTTCTGAATTAAAATACTTATTTTGTAGACAGTGAAAATTTATTTACTGATTATAACACAACTCTGTGTGTGTGTAGATATAGATATATTGTATACATTAACGGTGACATGTAATTTAAATCTGCACATTTTGCATTATTCAGTAGCTGGATGCCAGCTGCTTTTCTTTTGTACTTTGTGATTAATTTCATTGTTGGTAGATTTTATGTTTCTGAAGAGTCTTTCACAGAACCTACACAGGATTCAATGAAGAGAATATGAAAACACAGTTGTCAGTGGTGTTTTAGCCTGATCTACAGCACTAAAGTTCAATGGTCAGAGTTACACAATAATGAGGGAGGAAGAAAAAAAATGAAGAGGCATTATTTTCAAAGAATACTTGATTGACTTTTATCACATAACTAAAAAGTATTAATCCTTCCCATCAACCTTTTTTAATTTCCATTGCAATAGTTTGTTTGCTTAATGGAAACAAATGCCAGGTAGGGGAGTGCTTTGTCTGGATTTGCATGTGTGTTCTTCCATGTAGTGGGAAAAGCTCCTACCACTCTGAAAAGCACGTATCTGTTGTGTGCATTTGAGGAGTTCAAATGCTGGAGTTCTCAAGCCTGTTTTATATATTTCATCATGTTTGCTTAATCCAGACAGCTTGAAACAAGAGCACTTGGAAGAAAAAACAAGGAGCAGTAAGCATGAAAAAATAAAATCACAGCTTTCAAACACAAATAGCAATTATAAGTTCTAAAGTTCTGTCTTTTGTGTTTGTTTTTAAAAGTAATTTAATAAACTACAAGACTTTGGAGTACTCTAGTCAGGGAAGTTGCAGGTAGAATTTATACTACATTTCTCTAAAGACGTAAATTCCCCTTTTTTGTAAAGCATTAAGTCCCTCCCTTAATTAAGCCTTCTGGGGTTTAAATGTGTTGATCTCATTTTAAACTGAGCTCAGCACAATTAGACACACTGAGAAGATAGCAGATAATCAGCACATACAAAAACATTTCAGACATAAATGCTTCATCCTGCCAGGCCCAAAATTACTATTTCAGGGTTTTTTTCTTTCTTTTTGGGGAGGGTGGGGGAGGTAGGGAAGGGAGAAAGAGAAAGGAAAAAAATTGATTATTTTCAGCTCGTCATACATCTCATTTGTAGTGGGTCAGACCTTCCCCATTCACAATTACCACTAGTTAATCTTATCAGAGAAAAATTCAATTACATTTATCAAGGTTATTCCATACACTCAAGTTATTGCCTCAGAAAAATCGGGTTTCAGTGTTAAGAATGTCGGCATTGTGTATGTGTATGGGGTTTGGCTTCCCCCCCCCATCTTTTAAAAATAAATAATTAAATCCTGCTTTTACACTGATGTTACTAATATATAGTTATAATAAAGTAATATTTGACAGCTTTGTAAAAGGGATCATTAATACATAGATTATGGAAGTTTAGGAGGGAGGCTCATAACTGTTAATAGACTTCAATTCTCAGCCTACACTGACATTTTAAAAAATCTAGTTTCAAATTTGATAACAGATTACCAGCTAGGCTGGGAGCCAGCCACCTGATTAAGGCAATTTAAATGCTTGCAAAGTGGTGAGATTAAAATCAAATAAGTGCCGATTTTTTCCCTGCTTCACTTATCTTTCCCTGGATTCGTTCCTTAACTACCAGGTGGCAGAGGACTCTGGGTAATTTTCCTCTGCGCCAATTACCCCAGGATGGTTTTTAGGGTGAAGCAGAATAATTACTGCACTATCAATCCAAAATGGGCTGCTTAATGTGTTTAAGAGAGATTTTGAGCCTTAGCAGGGAGGCTGCCTGAAGCGTGCTATGCTTGCGGTGCCAAAGCCCGCTCGGCCTGCTCGGGTAGTTAACTGTTCACGGAGAAGGCAGCACACACCCAAGGTGAAAGAAAACAAGGAAAACTCCTGGGAAGCTGTGGGAAAGTTAATGAGCTGCTTGCAACGCGTGGCAGGCTGCAGTTGCAGGTGGCTGACAAAGCTAGGCAGGTTAAGAAAATAATATTTATCATCCAGCTGCCAGGACCATCTTTATCAAAAGTCTTTCTAAAATCCATACAACACACAGAAAAATGGTTTTGAAACAACAACAAACAACAACAGAAAAGGCGTATGAGGGATAAAATGGGGAGAAAAATGCCGTCAATGAAGCAGCTTATCCTTGGTGGGTCATTTGCAAAGCTCTGTAGGGAGCTGATCTGATATGAGGACACATTGATTTTATTTTTTTTTTCTAAGTAGGAGAAAGGATGGTTTTGTGACTAGAGTCCAGAAGGGGAGAGCTAGGGCTGGCTGGACTCTGCCAAAGGGCTCCAGTGTTCCCAGTTAGCACCAGCCTGCTAGTGAAGGTCTGCCCAGGGAGGGGGTGCCAGGCAGAAGCCTGGATTCTGCTCCCTTACAAGCAGCTACATCCCCCCATTGGTTTTAATTGGCTCTGTGCTGTAATATGAGGTGCTCTCCAGATGCTCCTCCATTGATGCTCTAGATGGGAGCCAGCTACCCTCCCCCTAATCCTGGGACTGCTAGCAAAAAATTTGGCAGTAAATCCCCGCTTTACAGCTTTCTCCCTGCATAGCACAGAGAAAGTAACACTTGGCAAAGCCATGGTATAAGAAATAACTCGTTAATTATTGGTTCATTAAAGCATTTGAAGATCATGGGTGTAATGGCAATACAGAGGAGCTCAAGTGCGAGGTGAAGAAGCGTTATGTTCTGTTATCAAACTGGTGTGTGGTGGGGGAGGGATGGAACAGGGGAGCAAGGCTTTAGCTCAGCTGAGACTCTGAAATGACATTACTAAATAGTATACTGTAGCAGCCAAAAATTAAGCATTATCTTCCATCTGGTGACTATGCACTGTATTTCTTTAATTATTATTATCTGAATATAAATTGTGAGTTTTAGCCAAGTATCCTGGAAGGTTGTCCTTAGAAACAGAGAGATAATTAAAAAAAAAAATCATTATGTTGTGAAGGGGTTGCTGCTGTTGCTTGCCTTTCAGTGATTCGCTTGATTTCCATGAGATCTCTACCTACTTAATGTACAGAGATTTTTTTATTATTTAATGAAAAATTGGTCTGTGATTTTGCTTAGCAGATTGTTTGGATTATGCAAGTTAAAATGTTCAATTTTAAAGAGAAAATAACTATTCTGAAATTGTTTAAAGGTTCTAAGTGACCTCAAGTGGACTTCAAACATATTTAAAAATCACGAGATATTTCATGAAGATGTTGAATATCTCCCAGGAGCACAGGGTATGGGTTTGCATTTGTGATTAGGACTATGTAGTTTATGCGTCCATATTCCAGTCCAATTTCCCATGCAAAACTGTTTTACCTGTGCACACCCCCACTCTGCTGCCTTCCTCCAGCAGAACAGTGCCCTCCCAGGAACAGGAGGGGTGGAAGGAAGGAAGATCAGCTCTGGGATTTAGACTGCCAATTTTTAAGCTGACCCTCCTTTAAATCACAGGAGTCTCACCTGCCACTGAAAACCTGTTTGTGTCCATCTCAGCAGATGTGACAGTTTATGCAGAAGTGTGTCTTGTAAGACACAGGTAATCCATTTAAAGATTATCACATGAAACCATATTTACTTCAGAGGCCTGTAATAATTACACCTTCACTTGAAAAATCCCCAGGACTTTAGCTGCTGTGCCACAGATTTATACTCAAACATTTTCATTTGATGCGCAAAGTGTGAAGTACTCTTTAGTGGCAAGACAATTATCTGATTCTACTAATAAATGAATGCACTAGTAGTCATTTTTAATTGAACAATTATAGGATATTGCACTGTCAGTTGATTATAGAAGTCATTTCATAAATGTCAAAAATCTCTTTAAACGAATTATGGAGCTCCAAAATAACTCCGGCAATCAGCCAGCAATAACACAATAATCTGTTTACCCTGTTGTCAGGCAAACTACTGCCATTTTTTTTTTCTTTTTGAGGGGGGACTGAATCTTAAGGATTATACTCCTGCTCAGGCTGCAGCAGCTACTGAAGCTTTGATTAATATAGATTGTGAGTGTTGTCAAGTGCTCTGACATGTATTAAATAGCAAGAGAAATTAAAGTTGTTTTAGAAAAGCGTCAATAGCAAACAGGAGGACAGATCTCCTCTTTGAGCAAAGAAGGTGAAAGGTGCTTCTAACATGTTCCTCTTTTCAGATGCTTCCGTTTACTTCAATTTTTTGTTTTGTCATTGAACACAAATACCAATTCTTTTCTGTGGTAATGTGATAATCTATTTCCTCCCTTTTCCTTGTATGTACAAATGATAGACTTGGACACAAAACCAGACTGGATCTGCTTCTATCTACGAACACCTGTGTTCATGAATATTAGTCACACTGTTTTATCTTCCTACTCATACAAATGAAGACAAGAATTTGGCTCACAATTATTATGGATATAGCTTGTCCTTCCCTAGTGGATTGGATCACTTTCATTCCTGGAGTATGGTAATGTGTAATAGTCCCAAGAGCAATTTGGGTAGATCTGTAAGAATGGGTTCCAGCCATACCAAAGACCTACTCTGGGAAAAGTAAACAGAGAATAAACATCAAAATAAAGGAGATTGAACCACTACCGTTGAGGAAACTTGATCCATCTTTTGCTTGCTGAGAGACAAAAAAGGGCGAGTATTTTAGACCTTTTGCTTTTTATCAGAATAAAGTCATAGTGACTCATAGTTTTACTAATAATAAAAGGCTTTGAAATGTAATCAAAGGTAGAACTAAAAGGAATGTATTTTGGAAAGTATTTGCTTTCTGGAGGTTTTGGGTATGTAGTTGGGGTGGGGACTGTTGGGTTTCACTGTTTGAAGTGCTCAATTCCAGATACCTTTGGTCTGAATAAATTCAAGGATTCCACTACTTGAAACCATTTCTGGAAATCCGACACCTGATTCTAAAGGTGGTCATCTCAAAATGAGTGATCCTGAACTAGTGGATTGTATTTGGGGGGCTGATGGTAGTAGAATAGATTTACTGCTGGTATATGACAAAATCTTTAATCTCTTTTAATCCTTAGCAATATCGGAAAGATACCTGGAGCTTTGGGTCTGCTTCTTGACATATTCATATTTTCAGATGCTGAAAACTGAAATCCTCTGAAATCAAGCTCTGAGGGGCCTGACAATAAGAGATTTTTAGTCATAGATGGTGGTAGAAAACTTTGGTCTGGAGACTGCATGACCTCATGATGTGTTAAGAGAGGTATCACCATAGGCGTAGAAGAGCAGGGGCCTTCTGTATTGTCTGTGCCTCATGGAGTAATCCTCTGCCAGCCCTGCATGAGCTAGCACAGAGGGTAGTTTTGGGAATGGAGCCAGAAGCGTTATGCAGATTCAGTGTCATAATGATCCTATGCAAGCTTGGTATGCCTGTGGCTGTGGCCATACTTCCAGCTATGGAGTTGGCAGGAGTGAAACTGGGGTGTATTTTCATATTGACCTGTTATTCACATTTGCCACATGAGGGATCAAATATAAAGAAGCTAATGGAAGATCTAAGGAATTATCTGTGTGTAGAGCTTGATGGCTCTACAGAGTCTGAGCCTGGTAAAAATGAATACCAATATTCAAGAGCAGTATTTTAAATCAACAGCACACCAAGAGCTTGATATGCTGGCAGCACCAAGTTTGCCATACCCAGCCCTTTAGCTTTACTACTTCCTAAATACTAAACCCCAATATTCTGTCCCTATTCATAAGGCAAGGTGTGTACAGGAAAGATCACATACAATTTGCTGGGTATTTCCTGAGATTAGTGCATCTATGTTATGAAGAGTTACTATGTTGACACTAAGTGGTAGAATGGTCAAAAGCATTTGTTTAGACAAACAGAAAAATGAAAAGAAATAGGAATAGTCAGAGGTTCATAAAGAAATAACAGATAGTACTAATACTTATTTCACTTTTATTTTGAGACTTTTGTTTTATGGTTTAGGTAATTTAAGGTGAGCTGGATGACATTATGCTTGATGATGTGGCTAAAAAACTGAGGATTGGCTTCTTCCCTGACTTACACCTGTGTCACCATGGATGCCTTTGCCAGGTCTGTGCCAAACATGGATGGTTTGGCAGCTTTCTTGCACACACTTTGTTCTGAATTTAACTAATTACACAAAGTGCAAGGCAGTCAAGAAGCAGCCTCTGACATTTTTAATTGGCATTGAATTTAAGTCATCATCAATTATTCTGCTTTAAAGGCAGCTTTATTCCTTAGAACTGCCATGCATGCTATTCAAAACTCTTGCAGGGATCCATTCCTGGTATCTGTCTTGGCTAGTAGGATTAAGCCCTTATGGCTAGTAGGTGGCTGAGACCTTACCATATGTTGCTGGTAGACAGCAGCAATGCTTTACCCTGTGATAAGCATACTAAAAGCAATCTGTTGGGCTTTTTTTTTGCCCTTTTTTTCCTCTTTAATATATATATAATGCACCAGCACGTGCTTAATTGGCATTCATATTATTAAACTAACTTGTAAATAACGTGATCCTCTCAGGAATCACATCAGTTGTACTGTGGGTAAGTTTAGATTTCAAAGGTGCCACAGTGCCTCATTCTGCGCTGACGGAATTGAACAGCATTAACCTTTTCACTTACACTAACAAAGACAAGTTAAGACAAGATGTGCTATGACTACTGCACATCCATGTTTTGTTTTTGCCCAGGGCCCTGTACAATTACCCAGCACTTCAGAGCTAATATTGGTTGAATGTTTACCTTCCCTTCCCCTCCCCCTTCAGTATTTCTACAAAATGACAGCCTCATTTTTTGACCAAAAAATAACCAGTTACATAATAAATATCTTCTCTTGAAGAAGAAGAAGAAGAAAAAAAGGCTAAAAATATATTCCAGGCACTTTTAAAGAGATCTAGCTATGAGAAAAACAGATAGACTCTGCAGTACTCTTCAGCTAGTATTTTCTCAATGCAAACCATTCTGCTGTCATTCTAAATTCCACACTGCATACAATATGGAATTGATAGCAATGAAACACCATGCTGTGAGTGTATCCCAGAAAATAAGGCCAAAAAAAATATTCTCAACATTTTACAGGCAAAGAAACCTATTTTATTTATTTCTGTGAACATGCAGGTGCCTCATATGTGTGTAACTAACCAGTTCAAATACTGTCAGTATTATTCAGTGTTAGCCTCAACTGTCATACTGAAGAACTGAGTGCATCTAAAAAATCTGGCTGAGAGTCTGGTGGCTTAGCCATAGCCTTACCTGAGATGTCACAGTTTTTGAAATGGATTTAAAGTTAGAAAGAATATGTATATGCAAGCTGCAGTGGTTGTAGGGCTGATACTTTCAGGTTGTTACTTAGCACCAAATATATGTTTTTGCTGCTATATAATTCCCTTGAGAAGTAAAAGCTTCCAAAGGGCCGAGTGACCTCCCTTTCTGGAATGGGGAAACAAACTGTGGAAAATGGAGCAGAAGCACAGAGAGAGTTAAGTGTCTCTCTTGAAGTCACATAACAACTGTGCAGTGACCAAGCCAGGGACAGGGAAGTTATTCCTTGACTTTTTTCAGCTACTCACTATATACCACTATAAAACTGAGCAAATTTGCAGGGGGTATATTCACATAACTTGTTGAAACCTGACTGGTTTGGCATATGTGAGGTTGGTAACAGATTTTATCCTACCTTCCATAGGAGGCTGCCTTTCACAGGTTCACCACAGGCAGACCAGCACTTGTGATGAACTGTCTTTCACTTAACTTCAGATATCTAGAAAGCAGATCTTGTACCTCTGTCTTGCAGCTATCAAAAGTTTTGTGCTGTGGACAATAGGCTGGAACACTGATTTGGCTCAAAGTAATGCTGATATTTATGATGACACTCAGTTGCATCACAAAAAGTCTATTTCTCTGTCTTGATCTATGGAAATTCCAAACAACTGCCTCTGACATAAATGCCTCTATTGTAAAAATATCCCAGCACTTATTTCAATGTTCTTTGGAGATTAAGTTTATAAGAGTGAATATAATTTTTATAATTGGTGAATTAGCACAGTAAACCAATACATTATTCATCAGGTAATTATCAAAATATCACTTCACAAAATCTTGCACGGAAGAAAGCAATGCATATTCTAGGATTGACCACTCAATGCCTTTCATAAATGTTAGTGAATCTGCCAAAATCTGGGGAAAAAAAAATGTTCTTTCCACTGAAACATGGATCAACCTGTATGAACTTCTAATAAAGACTACAGTTATAATGACTGTCATCTTAAAATTGTTTAAAGTTTTTGTAGATGGTAAAAGTGATAAGAGAAGGTTGGCAATGCTGTAAGGGTAGATAAATGCAAGACACAGCCTTAGTTGCCTTAATGGATATCTCTGAGGAGCAAATTTGTTTATTTGGTAGTCAGTTTTGTGGGTAAACTTTAAACACGGATGTAGCCTGTGAAGCTTCAGTCTTAAAATCATGAGTATCAAAGTTTATGCCTATGATAGTTCTCTTTGCTATTCCATCTCCTTACACAAATAAAAATGTTCACTGAACTGAGGTTTGAGGACTGTGTTTTATTATTATCTATGAACTACCCACTGATTACAAACACATTTGGAAATAAATGTCGTGCATTTTGCGTCACAGGGAATGTAACACAGCCTTTAGTTTTTTGAGTGGTTGCAGATCTTAAACCAGTGGTAGCTGAATGACTTACTAAGGTTTGAAATCAGACTCCAGGTTAGTTTTTGCTCTTTGTTTCACTGCTGTTGGTCTTGCAAGACTTCCTTACATTTGGAGGACCAATTTCCAGTTTACGCTGATACAACCTTGTTGAATCTAGCCAAGTCACCTTTGAAATACATGGAGTATGTGACTGATGTAATGCAGCAAGTCTGCTTTATTATTTCCAAATACAGGGTTATTTTAAAGACAAGCATAGCTGTAACTCTGAAAGGTGTTGGATATGGCCTGGTCTGCAAGTGGATATTATTGATGGCTGTAGGCATGAGGGACAGGAAGATATGTTCAAGTGAAAGAGAAAGAAGTTAGTCCTTAATTCTGTGTTCTTGACTTTCTATGCTCTACATCTCTGGGCTCTCCAGATCCCACTCATGTCACTGCTGATCTCAGGCTTCCTTTCTTGGAGGTTTCCACCACGCTGTTCTGCCAACATGGTGATTGAAATGGAAGTAAGGGCCATAAATTGGCTGTTATGTGGTTTTTTTATGTCTGTGGGTTAGAACAAAAATGTAATAAAGCCAAAATAGTGCTGAAATTGTTGTTTTGGGTTGTTTTGTGTTTTTTGTTGTTGGGGTTTTTTCTTTCTTTTTTTCTTTTATCGTGAAGATGCCTCTTTAGGATTGACATCAAACTACATTGTTTAAGAGGTAAGAAAGCCCTTTTTTAGGCTATCTACAGGCATTTTAAGGTAATAGGTGTTTAACTGTCATTCATCTTCTGAACTCTTTGAATTTGAAAAAGAGTTCTCCTCTAATAATTAGAGATTTTTTCCTCTTTCTTATAATAACCAGTGTTCAGTATAACACTCTTCCATAAGGCATAGCAGCATACAGAGTTCTACCTCCACTGATCCCTGTGTTTCTGGATTATTTTGATGAAATTCAATTTTCTGGATTCCAGAAGGCTATTGATAGAAGAATACATTTAAATGAACACCTTATTAGTTCAGGTATGGATGTAGAATTGGATGGCATTCAGGAGACAGACTGCTTTTTGTAGTGGGTGGTGAAAAAAATGGAGTGTCACTCAAGAAATGGTGAGAGAATAGTCAAAAGGAGGACAAAGGACTTGGAGAGGACACTGGAAAGGAGAAGCAAGGATTTAATGCTAGCATGGAAAACAACCTTGAAGAAAAAGAATCAAAAGCTGATCTTGCCAGAGAAGAACCAGTGAGTGACAGTTAAAGGTACACCATTAAAGTCAGACTACCTTACCAAAAGACAAAATTATTTAAATTAAAATATGCTTTACACTGTGTCAACTCCTGAGCTGAATGAAAATAGGGAAGTGGAGTGTAAAGAAACAGGACTTAGGGAATGCAGAGATTTTAGTCTGGTGTCTCTGTATTGCTTTCATCCTCCTAAACAGAATGTGCTATTGACAACTTTGGGAACTCGTTTCAGTCTATCTAACTTTGTTTTAAGGGATAATTTGGCTTAAGAAAGTCTTCTAGGTTCTGTCTATGAGGGTAGAGGCACCTCCCAATTAGGGTAATCTCCCATATTCTAATTTTCCCCTTCAGCTAATGATGTAATTTTGCCCTTGAGTTGCCTGCTTCCTTTGATTTTAGAGAAAGTATAGACAAGTAAATTTAAATATCTAAAATTAAGACATCTAAAGCCAGGTGAGTTGAATCCTGTCTTCAAAATCTGGATTATGGGTGAGACATCAGTTAAGCAGGCAGTTTTTCTGCCTGTAATAAAAAATATGCAGCTCACATCTTTTGTTCCTGAATGTGTGATAACTTTGATTAAACTACCAGATTAAATTCTCCTGGTTTAGATTTTAAACTTGTTTGAAACAAGGTTAGATGGCATTTAAGTTCCACGTCACTGTGTCTCCAGTAATGAAAATTAGTCTAATAGGCTAAGATACCCATTATTCAGGCTAAATTAGCTTCCTGGGAGAGATCCCTGTAAAGTAGCCATCATGATGAAGAATGTACCAATTAAAAAAAGTAAACCAAGCTGATTATTGACATATTCTCAATTCCTTTTAAACCTTTTTCTCTTTTGCCTTTAAGCTTTTGCCTGTTGCAGAAGATTGGGCATTATCAAATAGAGGGAAGCATAAAGAAATGTTGAAGGGGAAGGGTGGAATTGCCTCTTGTCTTGTTATTACCATTGTTTTGACTATACATTGTTTTGACTACACATTCTTCAAAGAATACCCTTGTCACTAAATCTTCCTTTGAGATCATACAGACCATTCTCTTCCCCACTACCTGGATGATACTTCCTGAAGTTGCTTTTATGGAAAAGTAATCAGAGAAAAGTGCTTACAATATGTATTTTTAGCTGCCCGTTATAGCTGCATTCTATTAATGGAATTTAATGTCTGGAAGAAGAAAAAGCAAAAGCGACTTGGAAAGTAGCTTTTCAGCTAACATTTATAGAAACATTGTCATGTTTCTGCTGTTGATGCAATGATTGCTGAGATTACACTGATGATCTCAGAGGCTTTTTATTATAGAATTGTTTATGATTAAATGAGGAAATGGGATTTTGGAAGATTGGATACGTGATCGAAGTTTCAGAGGATGAAATCAGAAACATACATTGGAATCAGTTTTAAGGAGCATCTGTCCCAGTTTCAGAATTTATCTGAACTTAGAACAGCTTTTGTTACAGAGAAGTAAAACATCATATTCTGGTAATAACAGAATGAAGATTGTACAAGGGACTTTGCTACTCCAGCTCAAAGTCCAGCTTCCTAATGCTGATATATCTTCACTAGCAATTTTAAGCAGTATCCTGGGTCTTGCATTCTAATGGCTGTGAGATGGTTATATGTTTGCTTCTCCTGTGGATGTGTTATGCACCACTGAGAGGTGAGGATAACAGCAAGAAATTGCATCAAAATACTTGCACACTTATATCCACACATTCAGGCATTAGTATTTTAAGTATGCTACTGTGACATGTCACATAAAGGTGAATTAGTCATGACTTCCAGAAAAACAAAATTACCATTTTGAAGAATAGTCCTCAGTGACTTAGATGGTCCTGACACATCCTGTATCTCCATTTCACATCTGTGATATGGGAAAACAACACTTACCTACTTCTAAGAGATGTTTCACTGAACAGTTTTTATGAAGCACAAGCCTCCTGTGGAATGAGTGCAAAGTATTACTCTATTTATTTTTATGAACTTTCTGTTTTACTGCAGTAGGAAAGCTTAAATTATCCATAGAGTTCTTGAGCACATTGGGGAAGCCAAAGAACCTGATTTTGCCCACTCTGCTCCTGGCAAAGAAAAGACCCAAGGGAGACTCCTAAATGAAAAATATAAACAAAACCCTGAAGCTACTCAGATCCTTAGAAGATTAGATTTTTGAAAATATGTTCCTTATAAGATAAGTTAAATGCATTCTTTCCCTTATTTTTTCCTCTGGTTTGGTCACAGGTTGCTCCAGGCATCAAATGGGGGTATTCAATCCCTTGCTTTATTGATCCTGACAGGGACACATGTTATGGTGCACTGTCCTCCCTGAGGCCACCAGTAACTGCAGATTTAACAGGTCCAGCAACAAGAAGGAGAGGTTCCAGAGGCTGTCATTCAGCCTGGGATCCATACTTCACCCTTCCATTCTCATCCACCCCACCATATATTTCATTATTGTCAGGGTGGGCAATACTTGAATTTCCAGTCGTATTGCAGAGCTCTTTCAGGACTGGTGGTTGTGGGGGGTTTAGTGAACATCTTGCAAGTGGGAAAATTACTGTGAGACCAAACAGTGCTCTTTCTGTGACATGGAAGAGGAACAGGAGAAAGAGTGGAAGTGTATTTTTATGTGAATTCTTCTTCCAAGTTACTTTAGGAGTTGTTTTGGGAGGTAGGTGGTCTAGATTTTGACTACACAGACATTTTAGGCATTTTTCTTTTCCCTTTACTGATGCCAGTGATTCAGAATTCTGCTGTAACTCTTACAGTTTAGATTTTTCAGCAAGTGAGAAGCTCTCACTTTTGGATTTACAGAGAATCTTCCTTCTGCCTTTTTTTTTTTTTAGTTAAAATGTTAGATACTTGTAAAAATTAAGTACCTTGATAAAATACTAGCATAGATCACTGCTTTGTGCTAACTATGACCGAAGCTTCATGAGTAGGTGTGCTACTCTGCAGGTTTGTAACTTGGTGCATTGAATCAATGTACTCAAAGGTACATTCTATGAAATAAACAAATGTTTATTTTCATCAAGGTTTTTAATTCTATTTCTAATTAGCTTTTAACTGATATAGGACGTAAAGACAAAATCATTAAGGGGGTGAAAACAAAGTAGATCGAAATTAAACTGAGGATGAAATCACTTTGTGTGGTTGAGTCTGAGTTTGTTACCACAATCAGACTCTTACTACTTCCTATTCCTGCTCATCCAACTCCTCCCTTGTCCTTAGGGGGTGATTTTCAACTTCCCTTTCACAGGCTCTGGTGTACCAGGCCAATGACCCTGCCAAGACTTTTATTTCAAGACAGAGCAGCTCACTGAGGGTGATAATAGCACTTGATGTTTTTTCAATTTTTTTGTGGGGGGAGGTGGGTGGAAGGATCAGGGAACAACATTAAGATCACATGGCTAGGAGCACTGTAGGGATGGGAGGAACGATACAGATGGGTGCAAAGCATACGAGATCCCCTACCCAGTTTTCACAGCAGAAGTTACTGAGGTGTGTAAGTGTTGTATAAGAAAGAACAAAGGAAAATGGACTTTAATTTGGTCCCAAATGCCTGTATTCCCTGTATGCCTACTTCTCAGATTGTTACAGATTTATATGGCTGGGAAATTTGTTTCATTCTTCCCATTGGCAAACAATGCTTCCTATTGCTAGTGCTTTCCCCCCTATCCCTGGACAATACATTCTTTTCAGAAGACTTGTACTCCAGTATCACTTCAAGTAATTGAGTATTGAACCATAAACAAATGAGAGAATATAAAGCAACTGAATGCAACTTGTGTGAATACCTTAAACTTAGAAGTTATGCACTTACCTGCAGTTATGCAATGGATAATACCAATTAACAGTTTAAAGAGCAATCTCTCCTGCTTTTCCTCTGACCTCTGCTCCTACTCTTCAGCTTCTGCCCAGTGCACATCAGGAGAAATGTCACGTTTCTCCAAATATCTCGTGCTGTGCTCTGTAAAATAAGGAACAGAGGAGTAGTAGGATGGGTGATGGCTCTATGCTCCCCGACTCTTTGAACTCAACCAACCATTAATACAGCTTTTAACTGAAGAGGAGTGGTAGCCAAGCGCCGACTACTCTGCTACAGTGAACAGTGTTTACAGGGAACTTGTCATCCTTTCATAACATCTGTGATGATTTTGCCACCCTTGATATGCTTCCACACTTGAATGACAACAACACGTATTACACACTTTATATTGTACACCAAATTCCTGTCACTATCCAGATGGATCACAGTAGATCATAGCTATGGCTGCACCTCTGAGCACCACATTACATTGCTTTTTTTTTTTTACTAGACCATTTTCTTATGAGCTGTGATATAAAAGCTTTGGTTCTGTGTTCATTAATAGTCATTAAGAGTCATTAACAGCACTGCAGGATCTTGTACTAACAGAAGATATTACATGCATGTCTTCTGTGGGTATCAGCAGAATGGAACAGCTTATCAAGAGTTTATACTGTCTTAACAATTTTATTCAGTGTTCGTGTTGAATTGATGTTGGAGGACAGTTAATACCTAGTCCAATATGAAGTTAGAGAGATGATAACAGAAGGTGCATAGGTATGTTGTGTGCCTCTTAACATTTTCATTATGTTTGTTAGGGCAGTGTGAACTTATACAAGGCCAGTGTTTTCTGTTGTGTGGTCTCAGAGATTTTGATCTGGTACAGAGAAGACTAAAGGATGATGATGTCACTCTGTGGCATTAAAAAAATGTATACCTTCATTCTTCTCTGACATCTTGGGAAACAATCTACTTAGCGCTCCTCAGGATGAACCCCCGTGTCCACCTGGGGATAATGCTTACCTGCTCCATGGGGATCTGTACAAGTAAACCTATTACTCATTTAGACAGTGTTTGTACAGCACTTTGAAGATAAAAAAACTGTGCTGCAATTGTAAGTGGTATTCTCTACATTATAATTCCTATGTAATTACATGTGTTTTTTGCTGAGATTCTTAAGATATATTTTAATCTTTCTGCATATACTAGAACATTATTCTATCTCTAGCTAAACAGGGTACTGTAGAAGTTTAGGGAAAAAAAATTGATCTATCTGCTGTGTTATCCATTCTGTGCTCTTACAATATTTTTGTGAACTGCTTTCATCAAGCTAGTAAGGATTTGTCAAGGTATTTACCTGTTGGGAATCTCAACATGATTTCTTGAGGGTGCAATCTGGGGCTGAGTTATGTGTTCTTCTCTTCTGCTCTTCTAACTATTTGTACATCAAAGTCTCCACCATTGTAATTCTTTCAGGCTTGCTCTTTATTCAGCAATTTCTGTAAAAAAAAAAAAAGTATGTTGTGCTTAGAGAATACTGTATATCATACACATTTATCCACCCAATGAAATGAATACATTAAGTGCACATAAGCAGAAATGTCTTATTGGGGAAAGCTAGTGGTAGCTTGTGGCTTATGTTGCAGAATGCAGTGTAAGGAGTAGTGTATTGATGCTGTAAGACAAAATTTAACAAAGAAAATTTTGGGTGAGTATCAGGAAATATTTCTTAATACTGAATTCAGGCAGTGGAACAGCCTCCCAAGGAACATGATGGAAAGCCCATTGCCTGTATCAATTAAAACTAGACTAGTTTTAGAACTGGGGAATATACTGTAGGGAACAATCCTGCACACATCTAGATGACCTAATAACTCTTTTCCATCTGTAATACTTATGTCTGAGATTCAGAGTTATGTATTGCAATATGATTTCCTCCTGACTGAGAAAGACTGAAACATTTTTTTCTTTCATGTAGGATTTCTTTCACACTATCCAGAAATTTCATACAGACTAAAAAGTAGTAGGGGAAAAGAAAGCAGAACCAGGTCTACACATGCAGTACTCTTCAACCACTGCTCAAACAAGAAATTAGCCCACTTGATTTGCCCCTGTTGTCTCAGCATGGTTGCAAAAAGTAATCCCAGACATCATTTCCACAAATGAGAACTTGAAGCAGGCCAAGCCTGCCAGAGACCATGGATAGAGCAGGGTAGGGTAATGTTTTGTAGACGAAGATCCTCTCTTTAAGCAGCAATCCAAGAAATTATCTTCCTATGACTGCTGCTGAGTCATGTCTCACCTATACCTGAAGTCATTGTTGGGGAGCCACGGCTAAGAAGATGCAAGTCCACTGATGTGCAGTTTTGGGATAAGTAAAACGTTTCTAGCACACTTTAGATTACTTTTTTGCAAGAGCCCTAGTAAACTTTTAACATGACATTATTTTGAAATACAAAGAGACATTGAGAATAATCAGTGATGCATCACGGAAAGGCCCATTTGTTTCCATTTAAGAGGGAAAAGGTTAGAGTAGTACATCATCTTGCTGCTTCCATTCTGTGCATTTAAGAAACGGTCTGTCCAGCCACTGATTGAGAAGTGAACTTGTATATAGAGAAACCAGTTTAGTAGTGTCAGTAAAAAATTGACAATTTTCCCACTAACAATATGGTAATAATAATTAATATATGGTAATATGGTAAAAAAAGACATGCTGGCTATCTGCTCCTTAAAGATTTATTTACTGAAATATGAAAACCTGGATTTTCCCCGCCTCTCTTTCCTCCTGCTGGATTTTTTTCTTTGTAGCATCCTAAAGTTGAGAGGAAACTTGTCATAGCATCTGACCTTCCTTCCTGGATCAAACGCAACATAAAATAGCTGTTGCTCTGTAAAGAGCTCCTTATCCTCCCAGCAAAGTCAGAAGGAGTTTTACCATAAGCTTGGGGACAGCACACTGAGTACCTAGGCCTTGTACACTTGCAGTGTGGGCAGGAGGCCAGGTGGGTTAGATCTATAAGTCCACATTGTAAGGTCTGAAAGTTTGCATCCAATCTTTGCAGCCTGTCAAACCTCTGCAAAAAATCTTTCTGTAAAACAAGCTTCTACCGAAATCAGTTACAAGTCTCACTCAGATTGCTTTCGTTTAATGCTTTGTTTAAAAACTTCTTCTTCTGTATTAGCTTGAATCAGCTTTTTGGAACATTGACTTACACTTATTTGGCTTTCTCTCTTTGCCTTTTCTCTTGTCCCTGATCTCATTCTTTTATCCATATGACTCCATTTCTATTTGCATATATGCTGCTATGAAAAAGATAAACTAACTAATGGTGCCAGCCCTCCAGCAAGGACTTTGAGGGACTTTCTTGTCTCTCTGACTAATTCTTTTTGTGGCCTTGGGAAAGTCACTTATCTTGTCTTTCTTCGTTTTCCCATACAAAAAATGGAGTTAGCAAGGTTACACTGACATCCAAGAGATCCTATTTCTGTTGCACTAAGTCAGCCATCTCCAAATATAGGTTTACTCTATGTGAGTTAATTAAAAGCTAAGATGTTCTAATATTGTGGATTAATTTTCCCTTTGTGGTCAGCACTGCCCACATCAGTGAGGGGAAAATTTATGAATTAAAATGAAGAGCTGAAAAAGTCTTAACTACTTTTTTTTATTAATAATTGTGTTATTTATTGTTGTTTATCTTGTAATTATTGCTTAGGAAATAAAAAAATCTATCACTGCTCTGTGCCAGCTCTAACTGCAGCTGTGGATTTAAAGACGAAATTCAGTCTTCAGCCTTTCCCTGGGGCTGATGGACTTCTCTTTTCAAAGTAGGACACTTCTATCTGATGGCATTAACCATAAAATCCCCCATTTCAAGTCTATGATATCCTGAAGGACAACGGCTCATTTCATTTCTTATCAAGAAATCGGGCAGATCAGTCATATTTCCCGAATCAAATGACATTTTCAGAAAATTCATTTGAACCAAAAATGAGGTTTCCTCTCCACAGACTCCAATTAGTTTAAAAGTGGTTTTCTGATGAAAATTCTTGAAATAACTGAGCTGTATAAAGAAAAATCTATATCTATATATGTATGTATATGGATATATGTACACATGCACAGTCACTGTGAAAGCCATAGCCAGAGTACCCTATCAAGCAGTATAAATCTTTAATTTTGGCAATCAGCAGTAATGGTGAAATACCTTAAGATTTTTCGTTGCTTCCTTCCCGTTTTTCTTCCTCTCATCCCATCACTCTTGCTATTCCAGTGGGAGTCAATGCACTCATTTTCTCCCTAAGTACACAAAATTAGCTGCTTATCTGTTGATCTTCTTACATGATCCTTTAAAAATCCTTTCTCTGTATGTGTGTCCAAGGCCGCTTTTGCCTTCAGAGGAAGCCCAGACAAGCCAATCCTCAGCCTTTCTCTTACCCACTCACAGGGGGCCTGGGCCTAATTAAATTGCTCTCAAAGACAAGAAGGGATGAATTTCCTTCTTTCCATCTCCCTTGTCACCCATTTAACTCAGCTGAGATCCATTCGTTCCTTTTTAGTTATGTTAAAATGGCAAGGGGGGAGCTTGGACTGAGGGGGACTTGCAGGGAAGGGGGAGGAAAGTAGGGGAGGAGGAGCAGAACGCGAGTGGGAGGTTCTGCCAAGGTGCAGTGTCCCAGGCACAAACAAATGAACCAAACCCCAGTAAATGGGAGATGAGTGGAAAAGAGCAAGCACCAGAACAGTGGCTGGGTTTCTCTGGCTGGGGCCTCCTGTGATTTTGTTTACTGTCTGTTTTTGTATTCAAACCAAAGAAAAATGTGGCATTAAAAAGACAAGAAAATATCTATGTACATTTCTGTGTATTTATGCAGTCTTTCAGAGCAACACTTGCTTCTTCCCCCACCCCTCCCAAGACTTTTCTCTGATGAATGAGGAGGCCTCGGAAGCTAGGATGAGCCTTGCCTGCCCACGTGGCATCACACATGAGGGGCAAAGGTGGCCATTTTGGCTCTGTCTATGGTTTGTTGCACAAGGAGGCAATGGGGAGTGCTGGGGCAGCAGGACTGCTGCAGTGGAGGTGCCTGTGCTTGGAGAAGGACAGCCCTTGCCCTGCCACTGCCAGGGTCCCCAAACAAGCCAAAGCCCAAGCCTAGGAAGATCCAAGCAATTAGTCTTTGAAAGTCATCCAAAGTTGTTGTTTGGGAGTTTTTTTCATTCTTTTCCATTCCTCTCCCCCCTTTCTCTCTTCTCAGTGCTGTATCCTCTTCCTCTATCACCCAAACTCCAAACACATCTGAGGAAGCCATTCAATTAAATCTCTCCTGGCTCCATCTGGCTCCTGAGTGAAAGGTCAGCAGTGTCCGGGAGGGAGAGGTGTGCGCAAGGAGGAGCTGGAGACAGTGCTTCTGCTTCAGCCGCCTCTGTCTTCACCTCGCCTGCCTCCCTCCCTCCCTCCCTCCTCTCACCTCCCCTCTTTAATGATACCCAATGGTCAATCACTCCCCAGCAGAGAGAGAGATGCCCTGAAGCATCATTGTGGTCGGGAACGATCGATCAGGTTTTAAAAAAAAAAAGATGATAATGATAACCCGTGGACATAATGTCAGTGAGTTTGCGGTGCCTCTTGGAGGCCGCGTGCTCTGTCTGCCAGCACCAAGGAGAGGCTTGGAGGGGCTCGAGAAAGCCTCTTCCCCCCACTGAGCCCACTTAGCCCTGCCTTAAAGACAGCTAATTAGACCGAGGGCTGTTAAGTCTGCTTACAGCAGTGGGGGAGAGCAGGAGCAAGAAGGGCCTCATGCCAATGGCGAGCAGGACTAGAGCAACCTTTGTTTTAGAGAGGCTCCCAGTTAACTGGAGGTAATCATGCAGAGGCACGGCTATAAATAATACATACCTGCGCTACGCGACCTGGATGCAGGCTGTCGTAAGGGCACCGCGGTGTGTGCCGGCGATCCGCCGCTCGCTGCCCCACGCCCTCTTCAGGGGCCTTTATTTGGAGACAGATTAGTGCTCTGTATTGCCAGGCAGAGAGAGGTAATCACTGGCCCACGCCAGAGTTGGAGATCTGAAAATCACCGGGAGGTCCTTATCAACATGCGATCTGAGCACCTGTGGATGTGTACAGACCTTTTAAAATTCTATTAGTATATGTCTGGGTAGATTGTGGTGAAAATACAAACAGTTCTCTGAAGAAAAACTGTCAGTCTCTCTGCCTAAATCTCCTACCCTGCAGCCTAAGCATGGACATCTGCTTTTATGGATAAATGTGATTTGTCTTTTAACTGTTGCGATTACACACTCACCGGAAGGACTGCAGACCCTACTTGGAAGAGGAAATCTTCCCTTTTTTCCAGTGTACACTTTATCAGAAAAATAATAATCAAACCTGGGGGCTCTCTGTCCCTTCCTTCCATTGACGAGATATGGGACAAATATCTCCATAGCAATAATTTCTCATCCCAACACAGATTTTTTTTGTTAGCTTCACATTATTTTCTGCATCATTTGATGAACAAAACTACATTTTCCTCTGCACCTATTAAATTATTTGATGATGCCTTTTATTTTGCACTATAATTGGGAAACCAATCATGTGATAAAATTGTAAGTTTGTTATGAAATAAAATAAGCAATGTTGAAAACATCCAAATTATATTGTCCAAGAAAGTTTCTCAGCTCTTTTGTTCATTTAGGGAAATAATACTATTATTATTTTAAAGTTTTTTACACTTTTGGGAAGAAATCTTTGATTTCTTATGCCTTTGTTACAGGCGTAACAGTAATGCCATTTGATTCTGTCACTACCTCTCTCTCTTGCAGCAAGTTGGTTAGAGAGTGTTAAAATATCTATGGTCTCAAACAGGACGTTTATCTCTTTTCTTTCTTGGGCAGCTGGTTTGTGTATGTGAAATTTGGATCCATTTGTGTGATTGAGCCAGTGCAGAGAAGATGCCAGGAATATGCATTAATATACACTAAAGGACTGAAAACTTTTTGTAGGCTTTGAGAAACACACAGAACAACATTTCATGCCATTTGGTAATCTGTGGTAAAGAATCACAAAACACTCACGTGGATTTTCTTAATAAGACCCTCTTCTTTTTAATTAAAAACAGAGGCACAATTTCAGAGAAGGAGCTGAAAATTTGTCTGACCACTTTGGAAGACAGTACACAGGAGACAGTACACACAGTTCCTGTCATATATTCAGAGTCATTAGAGATTCAGGTTTTACCTAGAACAGTGGTCACAACAATTAACTTTATTTTATTGTTCCCAAGCTAGTAAATCAAAATGTGAAACCCCACAACCTCATAATCATGCAAGTTTAGAGTGTACACAGCAATTTATGTGGGACTCAGTAATTCTTTAACCCTTTGAAAACAAGCATTACCTTAACCATGATGAAGCATCAATTGGCTGGTCTTTATTTCTGGATAAAATGTTATAAACGCATTTTTCTACAGGGACAAAAGGCTTTTTCATACCTGGGAACCAGCAAGTAATGATGTTGCATATAAGGTCAATGATGACATAGCTTTTAACCATCAGTGACAGTCTATCATGTGAAAGTCTGTTCTAAGGAGATTTCTTAGAGCAAGAAGCTCTAAATAAAAAGGCAGAAAATGTAGTGTTTGGGAAACTCTAGGTAACTTGTTAAAGAACAGAACTTTTCTAGTTAATGAGGCTTGCAGAACTGCCAGTGAGGTGCAAAGCATTCCTCCCTTCTGCTGCCCACGCCCTCATTCCCCAGAGCTTCACTGTGAAGAGTTAGACAATAGTGAGCCACGCACAGGTTAAAAGGGTGAAGGTTTTCCAGTTCAAAGCTGGGAGTTCAGGCTTAGTTATTGTTCCTGAAACTTCTGCTAACTTCCTGTATAACAGGGATGGGTGGGAGAGAAGAGGTTAGCTGTAACAGTTCTCAGTCCCCCTTACCATCCTCCAGTTAAGTTTTGCTGTTAATGGACTTTGAAATCTGCAGATGGTAAGGTCTTAAGGTCTCGTCCAAAGGCCACTGAACAACTTCCATTGGGCTCTGCTTCAGTGTACTCTAATTAATATTTTTTTAATCAAATGTAAATGGAGGAGTGTAATGGAGGACTTTCTACCATAGTCTTCCAGACTAATCTTGTTTGATACAGCCAAACTACTACACCAAATAGCAGAGACCACACAAAAAAGCAGTCACTGGTTCCCCATCGAGCTTTTGAACACCAAGTGCTGATAGATACTACTGAATTATTTCATGGTGTACTCATCTCCCTCTAGCAATACAAAGTAACAGGTTAATTACCCTGTTTGAAACATCATAGACTGCTGTAACTGGAAGTGTGAAATCTTCAGGTGTATTTGTCTTAAAAGAAACAACAGCAAACATGTGAAGGCATATGCTGCAGATTAAATATTTGAGGATGAAAGGTGTTTTTAAAAATCCTGTTTTGAAACCTTCCTATCCAACACCACGCGATATTACACTGTTCTCTTCATGAAATTAGGTTACTAGCTGCTGTTGAAATAATAAATAAATCCAGAGAGTGGTAACTCTCATGGTTCCTTTGTTGATTTTGAACTACTTTGTTTCTGCTGTACTGAGCTGAAAAGTGCATTTTGTAGATTAACATGTAAAGTACTTTTCTCTTTCCTGCTTTATTCATGGCTCCTCTTTCATTCCATGTTATCTTTAGACCCTTCAGTACTGTCCAACACACTGTTTAATTTCTGATAGAAGTAAGTGGGTGTGAAGTAGTGTGTGGGACATTTTGATTCCATTTGGCTACAAAATATCTGAGGAAAAATGAATTAACCTTAGCACTGGTACAAAATTTTCTATGTATTGAATTTGCAATTTATTCACCCAAATACTGAATTGACTACTCACTGTATAACAGATGTTCAAAATATAGGGGCTTTGGTCATTAAAAATCATTTTAATACTGCATTGCTTACATAGTATAACACAGGTGCTGCAGATATGTGGCTTACTTAATGCAGAAAGAGCTTGAAAGAGTGATTGTAAGCATGCCCTCATAGCACTTTATTTCCTGTGGGTGATTTTATGTCAGATTTACTCACAGTTAAAATCAGAGTCTCTCTGCTAACTGCCAAGGCTGTAAAAAACAAAGTCAAGCAAATAACAACACCCTCCCAACCTTCACAAGAAAACCCTCAACCACCTGAAAAATAAAATCGTATCGTGTTGTTTCTGTCATTGAAGTCATTGTCACACTTCAAAATTATATTTGTCACTGATCACATTTAATCTTCTAAGTTAAACAAGTGATTTTAATTGTATTAATGTTGGGAGTGCACAGTGTAAGCTTTAGCGTGATTTAAGTAGGACTGCACGTGGAGTTGGCTGCTATACACTATGGATAAGGACATCAGAATCTGAGCTATTCTGATGTGTTTGATGATATTATTCCAGTTGTCAGAAGGTAAACATTTTAGAAAAAAACTAGTCCCACCTCAAATCATGCTGATTGAGCTAAGCAATGTATTCACACTACCTTCTGTGAATCCATTTGTCCTACCAAGCCAAGTACTACTGCATAGGGTAATAACTTGAAAAGTTCCTAAAATTAATAATAAACAAAGTAACAAACAAAAACTCCAAGAGAAAACAGCAAACAAATTCAGCACTAAAGCTCAGATAAACATTTCAAGAAATCAGGCCCCTGCTGTGGCCCAAGGCCTGTGGCCTCTGCATCCCTACCAGTGTTGGCTCATTGCCCTGGAATGGACACAGTGACACTGGATCCTTGGGCTGCAGTGAGGGCAATCACAGCAGTAATCTTCAAACTGCAGGTACCCAGTCATACTTCAGTCAGCCTGAAAACCATCAGAATATCACACTTCTACCTCTTTTTGAGAGTTAAAACTACTGTAACCACTTTCTTATGGTCTCCTCTGCCTAATTCAAAACTAAGTAAAGTATGTTTGTACATTTACAGTGCCATATATAAATGATAATTGCATTAAGCATTTATAGCAAATTTTACTCTTTAAGGTTCCCAAACCACTTTAAGAATTTAAAACCAATGTAAATGATAAAAAGGGATAGGTCTGGTAGAACTACTTATAATGAATAATTAATTTGACAAATCTCTTTCTTTTTTCTTATTTGCAAATTATTCAAGTGCAGAGTTGAGTTCTTTTGTTCACCAGTTGAAGTTATTTGATTAATAGTTTAGAAAAAGTATCTCAGTCTGGGGATTGCCTGCAAGCTGTTTCACGTGGCAATTATGTCATACATTATCTATTTATAATTGATCATTTTACCTGCAAGACAATGACCTGCTGTAAATGAAGTGGTTTTATTTCTTGATGTTGCTTGACTAACTTTAAGAAATCACTTTTGGATTAACATTCATGAAGAGAACTGAGCATAGTTCAGACCAGGATAATCTTGAAAAAGCCCATGGAAGCATCCTTTGCAGGACAATGAAATGCAGTCCTTCTTGACAGCTTCCTTGACAATATACTAGAAAGAACCTGCAGGATAATTCAAGGGCATAGGAGGACAACTGGCAGTTCTCTGTTTTTCTGAATCAAAGTTGAAGAATTTGAAGTCAAGCTTAGGTGAGATTTAAGTTAGCGGGATGTAGTCTGCTACTAATACCTTGTCAGGCATCATCTGACAGGCTGTTGATGGTTTCTTACCAGAGGGATGGGAATTCTGATTCTGTTGGCCCTCTCAGTAAGAGCCATCCCAGTCAATGAAAAACTGCCAGAAGGGCATTAAACTAAGTGTGGATCTGAGTAATAATATAGAGAAATTCTAGAAAATACGTACTTTTGTATCTTCACCTCTGTGTGTGTGTGTGTGAATTATGACCAGAACACCAGACATGCAATGAAACCAAATAACAGGGTACCTCTCATATTGTGGAAGAATTGCTATACTAACATTCAGGCATCTTGGTAATAAGTGAGCAGAAGCAGTATTCAAATATGAGAAAAAATGTCACATAGTTAATATATCTGAAACTTGATAAGGTGTCATAGTGCTGGAATATCACTGAAAGAGGTTAAATTTCTTAGTCCTCTTAATAAAATAAGGAAGAGGGATTGAAGGTGGAATACTGCATCAGTCACAATGTCGCATGTTGCAGAGTCAAAAATAATCAAGTAACAGGAACTCAGTACTTCTGAGTCGAAAGATAACTACAGACATCTGTGTACATTACAGAGGAAAAACCCAACCACACAGACAGTGGGATGAGCTGCCCTTTCAACACCTTTCCTTTAGTGTGGGGAGAAAAATATCTATCATAGTAGCATTTAAACTGAGGAATATTTTCTGGGACTTTGTTTTGCCAGAATCAGAATTACCTAGAGCTTCCAAAAACAGTAGCAGATAATCTCAGAATGAAGAGATTCATCTTTTATAAACAAGTTCAAAACTGAATGTAATTTTGATGGACAAAGAGATAAATATTGTCCACCAGTGACCATCGAACAGGAAAAAGAGTTAAGGACTAGTGATCACAACATGATTATATTTATTTTATGAATACAAGCTGTATATAACACCAAGCACAAGATATATTTAGATGTTTTAGAGGACCAGTTTATCCAAGCTTGAATCAGTTAGCATAACTGAGCAGGAATGTAAATTTTAATTAGGAAGTATTAATGAATACTGGGAATTGTTCAAGGCCATAAACTTGCACACAAAAATGTATAGTAATCAAAATGTCCTGATTAAAACACAAAAAAGTATCACAAAACCATAAAATAGTGATCTATCAAGAATGGAAAAAGCAAGGATAAGTTATTTATTGAGACTTATATGTAACTGGTAAAAGAAATTAACAACTCCATTAAACATCAATGGCCAATATGGTTAAAAACAACACGAAGGCAATTTAAAAACATTTTAGCATCAAAAAGAATCTTAGGTCAGATATAGTTCCACTGAAGATGCAGATGGTGGAAATCATAAATAATGACACAGATAAGGCAGAAATGTTTAATAAATATTTCTATTCTGCATTTGGAATGAAACAGGAGGATGTATCCATCCCATATGATGTTGTGGATGGAAATGAAAGTTTGCCATCTGTAACAAAGAAAGAGGTAAGACAGCAAATACTGAAATAGAACATATTCATATCCACAGGCTTAGATTATTTTAGACCCAAGAGTCTCAAAGGAGCTAAGAGGCTAAATTTAGCCAGCTTACCAAAATGTAGAAAGTGGAGGTGTAAACCCTGCCCAGTTTTCTTGTAGGCACCTAATTCTCCTACTTTGGGAGACTGGTGGAAATACCACTCTCTGCCATGCAACACAAAACAAGTCTTACTGAACATAAAAGCTTTTACTTAGAGTATTCCTGAGACTCATACAGACATGGTGCTGTTGATGGTCTTTGTTATGAAAATTATGATCTAATTTTATAAACTGATTTGAATTGCCTGGTTAACAGCCAAGAACCAGAGAAATATCTTTAATCGCAGCCAAAAGTGAAGTTGTACCTTTAGGAAGAACAACTAGGGAGACTATCTCTGAACACAGTGACTCAGAAAAGGACCTGGGAGGAGTTCTCACTGGAAAGACCATGTCCAGCTTTTGGGCTTGCTCTTTAGGAAGAATATGGAAATAAATACTGCCTTGCTCTAGATACTGGCTAGCCCTAGGGTGTGATGTACCTTCTAGGCCTGTGCATATATTTGTGCAGAAGAGAAGACCTGGTAGATGAGGCTTTTTTTTTCCCTTTGCAGATGTATTCAACAAATTCTACTTTGCAAAAGAGGGAGCTTTCTATAATTAAATATTAGAATAGTTTGTTAAAGGAATTAGACTCAACATAGGTTGGCATCTTTAAAATGAGATCAGCTATCTCTCTAAAGAGCCTTATGTAGAAAAAAAAAATCTATTATTTGTGCACATTAACAGTTAAATTTGACTATGACAGTCAATTTTTTTTTCTAATCTGGAAGTTTATGAATCTGTGAAAAGAAAAAAAATGGTGAAAATATTTTTGAAAATTATTTGTGGAATAAATATGTAGCAAAAATATTTGGGTCTTGGTTCAGCAAATCCCTGGAGGAATTTTTTGCAATTTTCAAAGTTTTCAAAGGTTCCTGAATTAACTACCAAAATGCAGCAGGTCTGTGGCAGAATTCAGCAGCTGTGGCCTCTACAGCACATGTGAAGTTGGAATTGGGAATAGTAGATTCATCTTAAACCAAAGACAACAGAGAGAAGACAGAAAGGATATCGTTAACATATAGGTAGGGCATGGGATTATTTCAGTAATATTTCAATGAGAGCCCAAAATAGTAAATCATTGAAAAGGTTTTAGCTATGTTTAGTATATTTTTTGAGATTATACAGTACATTGAGAGAGAAGTGACTGCTTAATTGTTTAAATAGAATAAATTTTATGGTTGAAAGGCATAAGCTTGTTTGCTAGCATGGAAGGTACTTCATGTGGATAGATGCTTCTGTTAGCAGAAGACTCCTAAAAGCTTATAACAACTACAACATCTGATGCTACCAGGAAGCAGCAGCACCATCTAAAAAACTTTGGAAATGTGTGTATATTCAGCAAGTGTTCAGATGTTAGCAAAAGCAAATGTTCAAAACCTGTGACAATGGACACATTTCAGAAGTGTCAACCTCCTGTTTAAGCAAGGGCAGGTTTTCAACAGTGCTTGTGAATCAAACAACACCAAGCCTACCTGAACGTTGATGGAGCCACACAAATGAAAAACTGAAGCTGGAGGATAGCCAGACCAATTTTTGTGTTTAACAGCAGATCACTTTTTCAGCACCATCAAGGAGTTATCTGTCTTTAAGACAAACTTTCATGGCCTCCAGATTCTTCTGCAGCCAAACACAAGTTCCGCCAGGCCAGCAGCTATGAGGGAAAAGGCAGCAATAGGCCTGAGTTCATAAATGTTCATCAAATTGAAAACAATGCAGTTAACTTGGTGTCATACATAGTTTCTAGTTGGTTTGAATTGTAGAGAAAACTTGTTCCCATTTTCTTGTAAAATATTACACAGCTACACCAGCACCAGTAGAGCTGAAACACACAGTTACAGGTAATGGGACTTGCTCGCATTCAAAGGAGTTCATGTCTCCAAAATTGTTTACGCTGTAACAGTGTTATCTTGTGCTTCAGAATATGTATGTCAGTACAGTTACAGTGGGATCTCCCAGACTTTTGCCTCAGTTCTACTCTGTAGGGAAAGTTAGCCCTCAAAAAGACATTTGTAAAATTGTTTTGCAGAGCCTGGGTGTGAGTTAGCTGGCAAAATTAAGTTAGACTCTTAAACAGCACTTTTAACTCTTTTAGGAAAAAAATTCCAGCTCTGGAAAGCTGGCTGCCTCTTTAAATGAAAGTTTTGGTGGGAATTTTGAAGAGCACCTACTTTCTTGCTGAGCAAAATGAAGACAAGTTAAAAAGTCCAGAATGCATCTGAACAGAATGAAGAGTGTGTAGGAGCCAGTGTACGACACTGGTTATGCAGCAGCAATTGGTGTTCCAGAATAATATCTTGTCTGAGTCATAGCAGCATAATCATTGCCTAGGTGTGGAGATTTACAGTAACAGTTTGGCTCTTCAAATGATTCACTGTGTGACCCTCAGCAAACTACTTAATTTTGCCTTTCAATTTCCTTGGCTATGAAGTGGAGATAATTATATTTCTGGAGCTTTATAAACACTTTGGGATCTATAGCTGAAAGTACATAAATGTGCTAAGCAACAATACCAGATTTCTTTTTCTAGTTAAGACACATACAAGACCAGCTTCACCTTGTTCTCATTGTGCAGGTGGTCTTCCTATAGCTGACAGAGTACAAAATTGCTCTAGAGGAAATTTGTAGTAAAACTAACTTTTTTATCATCTTTTTTTCCTGAATTTCTTAGAATTTTTTCCATTTTTATGTCTCATTTTCAAAGGCTAATATCAGCTTTCTTTACTTTTCAATAGAAGTGTAGCAGTGATGATACCAGATATGTCTTTCAGACTTGTAGTGGCTGCTGCTGAGCCAAGATGTGTTTGGAAGAGAAGCAAGCAAACTGGAAATCAGACCATTGGCATTGACAGCAGTCACAAATTTGGCTATAATTTGGGTATATAGAGAAACTATCTTTCACCATCTTAAGGCAGCCAATTCTGGTGTAAAACATTAACAGAAAATAGTGATTTTAAATTCATTCATTAAGCAACAATTTGGGACAGACTATAAAGATGCTAAGAAAATTATGGGGGCAGTAAGTCAATTTTCTGAGTTGTAATTTAGCTGAGAGCTTAATCATAATACCTAAATTTTTTTCCAATGCAACACATCATATTCTATGTATATATCATTATGTCACTACATATTTGTTGCCAATAGCTAAGGGTTCTCCTCTACCTCCCACCCCTTCTTGGCACTTCCCCCTCTCCCAGACAGAGGCTTGCACATGATGATCAGCTCCTGGCTTTGACACTCGAAGCATTGCTGTGCAAGAACATTTGCTGCACAGCTCTGACTCCCACCTCCCCCTCTGTAGCTGTCACCTGCATTTCTCACAGCTGAGGTCTAAAAACCCAGTACTAGTGAGAAAAGAAAGTTTGTGTGTTAATCAAAGTCTAATGCTTCTATGTTCACATCTCTCTTGTCTCCTGATGGTTGTATGTTGCTATTTGCTGTAATGTCCATATTTTATCTGATGATCAGCTGTTATCAAATAGGATATTTTTGGTTCTACAAAACTACTGCTTGTGTTGTTGACTTGATGTAGCTTCTCAAACCATTTAAAACAGCCATATGCGAAAAAAACAGCAAAAATGTCTCTTTCCCAGAAAGGAGACGAAAATTGAATATGTTTTAATCTAATGAGATTTTGATATTACATGCAATGTTTCCTCAGCTGATTTTGCAATTCATTCAGATTTTTACATAGACAGCTCAAAAGCAAAGCTGTCCCTTTCGGATTTACTGATAAATAATTTTTTTCCCTCTTTGTGGTATAACTGTCACATGATGACACAGAGAGGTAAAAAGAAAACAACTGACTGGATAAAAGTAGGATTATCCCTTTTAAAAACTGTGAAGTAATAAGAGTAAAGTGGCTGGAGCCTACAGTTTGCTTTGGTCTAGGGAATCAATTTGTTTCCTATTACCTTCTGGTAATTTGTTCTGTTTCCTAAGTTGAGCCATGAGCTCAGGGTTAACAGGCAGGGAGACAGGATCTCTTCTAGGCTGGAACGTTTCCAGTAATGATTTCAGAATATTACTGTCTTATCCTAGTGCTTTCACACTGATGACAAAAAATACCAGTTGGCATGAAAATTTTATCTTAGTTAAATGGAGATATCTCTGCTGATATAAATTTTACTGCAACTTAAACTCACTAGAAATCCAAAGTCTTTCTTGATCTACACCTTGCTGATCTCCTGTCTTATCCTTTTGCACAAGACTTAATATTGCCAGTTCTGCACTTCTTAGGCAAGAATCCTTGTTTTTTTCATCTTGAATCTGCAACACCAGAGAATCAGAGTTCATTGCACTTGTTTGGGCCAGTATTTATGGTACCTACTATTTAATGACAACTGGGTTCTGAGTGTTTAAACCTTTATTGCACTGAATGAATTAGGTGCATAGCAAAAATTATTCTTCCAATTTTACAGCACGAAAAGAACCAAGAAATGAAAAGATAGCTTCCTGTTTATAACGAGGTCTCTTGGCTTCCAGTGTCATTTTACTTGTAAGCCTACAGAAAAAGAAAAATCCTAACTAATAATTCAGTCATCCCTCTGATTTAGTTTCCCCAGCAGCCCAACATGCTGAGCTAAACAAGGGTCCTGTGCTGCCAAGCTCTAGTTAAAATCCATATGTTCACCAAAATACCATCACTTATGTCATGCAGGTTCTGAATCATTAGGTATGATGTTCACATTATTACCCACTAAACAGTTTCTTATACTGTTCAGGCCAATGCATATCAAAATTCATGAATTCTGATAGTTACAAAGAGCTTTTAATGATACCTTCTGAGGATGAAATATATGCGTTTCAAAAAGGTATGCGAAAATATGGATATTAGGCATAATAGTTAGAGGTAGGAGGAGCAGAGAAGATCAACAAGCCAGACAAGTTCAGAAACCTTTAGTGATTGTGTAGTGATCTATAATGAAAATTCAAGTACCTTCTCTTTAATGATCCATTTATCTCTCCGACATGATTTTCTATCATTCTAACTGGCATGGCTCCTGTTTTCTGAGTGTTTATTGCAAATTTGTTTTGTCAAACACATCTTTAATACCAGACAGATCAGGCTGCTTCCTCAGGATTTTCTCTGGACAAATTCTGTATTGTGAGGAAAACACAGATGAATTATTTTATGTCCAAAGGAGTAATACTGATATGACTCTTGTGGTGAAGAAGGAGGAGAATTTTAAAGTCTCTAAAGCATGGTGAATTGTTTCCATATCAGCAGGTTAACCATATGAAGTCATCACTTTTAACCTATACTATGTTTTACATAGATAAGGGTGGAATTCAATCAGGGGGAACAAGATATCGTTTCTTGAAGAAAAACTGCTGTTGCATATATCCTCTAGGTTCATCACGTGGGGCTGGTTTTGCCACAGTACAGAGCACCCCGTGATGAGGCACAATATACAGTTCTATTGGTTACTGCCTCTTCAGGAGAAGATTTGGCTGTTTGGATTTTTGCTTTGGCTTGGCATGTGGGATGGAAACACTGTGCAACTGCAGCCTTCTGAAATAGTGGGCTACTTTAGTCTATTAGTTTATTAATCAAATTGAAGACTCCATAGTATCAAGGAGCATTATTAGAAAAAATGACATGTTATTCAAGTTCAGAGTGTTGGGACAAAAACCCCTGAAACAACATCCTGAAACTCATTCCTTCATTAAAATCTTTTAAATTAGTTGTCTCAATTTGAATCAATATTTACTTTAGATTACAGATACGTTTCTGTATGTGACATCTTATTACAAATTGTGAGAAATTGTCCTACTCTTTACGGTACTGATCTCAAACGTACTTTAACTCATGAACAAAAGGAACCTGTAAGCAGTTAAGCTGGGGTGTAAATTCAGAACATGCAGGCACTCCTCAGTATCTTCCTGTGCACAGTCTTCCTGTGGGTACCTCACTCTATTTTGAAAGTGGTGCATCACTGTAGAGAGAGAGCTGTTGCAGAATAGCTAATAACCTTGTAAATTCACACTCTGTAGTACAAAAACTTCCCTGAACCATTAGTAAGTCATTTTTATTGATTTCAGAATCCCATTAACCTTAAAGGTATTCCTTACACATGGTAGAATCACTCAGGAAAGCAAGAGCAAACCCTAAACTTGAGGCTTTGAGCCCTAAAAGGCATTCATTTAACTCTCTCCCTTCCCCCAGCCTTTGCTATTATGAATATTTCTGTTCCCTTTAGTGTTCCCTATGACTTACTCCAAGAAAGTCCTGGAGAGCAGAGCAAAGACAGAAAGCTGATGACAGAACTGGAAAAGCAGCCCCTCTATACTTTGTGATAGTGATAAATGATGAAGTATGGGAACATTGGTGACACAATAGGATTTCCTCATCTTTCAGCCTCAGGTCCATTGTCCACATTAAAAGTAAATGGGAATTCTGGGGGGAAAAAGTAAAACAGTGTATTATATATATTGCATATGTTTGTGGTAAGACCTTGATTCTTCAAACTCAAATTAGGAGCATCCTATATCTTATGGGACACCTGAAAATGCTAACTACTACTGAAGTCTAACAAAGTGTTAGTGTTATAGTGTTTTAGATGAACTTGGGAAGTCAGTGTCGGGAAAATTATTTTCTGTATTAAATTCAACCTGGACCTGTGGTAAGATTTCTTCTTCCTAAGCATATCATCATGGCTTGGCTTCGTGAACAAAGATTTTGAAGGGCTCTACCCGCGCTTGCTGCAGGCGCTGGTGGCTGAAAAGGCCAAAGCACGACAGACAAGTCCGGTTGCAGAAGGGACAAGAGAAAGATTCCCCAGGCGGCAACGACTGGACGCGACTCTTTCTGCGTTGTCTTTTCTCCTCGAGAGTGATCTTGCGTGAGTTCTCGAAGNTCCAGTGGATGTTGAGGATTGTACGGAGGCAGCGTTGATGGAACCATCCTAGGAGTCGCAGGTGGTGGCGGTAAATGACCCAAGACTCAGACCCGTACAAAAGAGTAGATAGTACGATGTCTCTATCGTACTAGAGCCATCGTTCCTAAGTATATACACTAGACGTAAAAGCAAATCCCCCCTACTTCAAACTTTTTTTTAAAAAAAACAAACAAACCACAATTAGAGCAATCTTAAAACAGGACTGATTGTGACTCTAAGAATAATTTTGACAGGTGCTAGTTACACTACTGTTGACTGTGATGATATACCTGAATAAAGACTGCAGAATTATTTTGGAAGAAAGTAATCTCAAATTACCTCAGATCATAACTTTAACAATAAAAAAGCAATAGTAATGGGGACAAACATTTATTTTGTGATTGTATATTTATCCCCATAATGAGAATATAACTTTATTTCCTTCAAAACAATAATACCCTTTCTTCAATTATTTGCAAATTCCCAACATTAGATTTTTATGTACTATGCTATAATCCTTACACATTAGCTTCTTTTTCTTTCTCTCACTCAACAAATTGAATAAAAAAAAAAAGATGAAAAACATATATAGTTACCTATGCTTCTTCCCAGCAAGATGACAAAGAGAATTTTATCATATTTCTCTGTTCAGGGAATAGGCAATACCTTTGTAAACTAGGAACCTAATATTGTAGATAAATTATCTGTTTTTACAGATTTTTCTTACCAAATTCTGTAGTTCATATATCAATAGTGGCATATAAGGGAAGCATAAACCATGATCCAGCACCAAATTTCATTCTGTAAATAGACACACTGAAGTCATATGTCATTATTTCTGTATGCAGATGCTTGTTACTGCATTGAGTCTCTCCCTTATTGTCTCTGAAGAAGCTTATGAATCATTTTTACAATTAATAGACTGAAGCCAGAAAATATGGAAAAATATAAGAGGATGCTCTGTGCCTTAGCACAAGTTCAAATGACCTAATTTATTATTTTGATTTGATGTTTATCTTAGGACTCAAGTGTTTTACAGATTAACCCAAAAGATGTGATTGAAACAGAAAACAGCTGCAATGTTTGATTAAGGTAAATCAGACTCAGCAAGTGTGTCCTATAATGAGCCCTTTCAGGTATTGTGCCAAGCATTATTTTTGTAGCCCTTTCACCTTATTGTATCACCACAGTGCCTCTATAAAACAGATCCTCTGAACACTTTCTTAATTTTATGCATTTAGACTTGTGTTTAAAGTTAACTGCATGTTTACGTCTCTTGATGACTTGCCCGTTTCTAATGCAGGATTTAACAGTCCTCATACTGCTGACATTTGGCAGATTGTTATTCTGTAGGCTGAATTTGAAGACTTTTTTTAGTTGGGTAAAATGGAGCATTATTTTATTGTTTGCAGTTTATCGGAGGTACGTTAAACTCTGCTGAGGCTTCAGGGATCAAAAAAATCAAGCAAAGACAGAAAGAAGAGAAAAGTGAATCAGTTGAGTTATATTAGTAAATAATTTAGAGTGTTTAAAATAACAATGTTCACACATTTTTAATTTAAAGCCTGCTAAATCCTTTTGAAATTCATTTGTATTTGCAATTACTTAAACTGTGAGCTGTGCACTGGAGGGAGTGAAACTATAGATTTTAAGTACGTAGCTGGAGGTAATATATAAATTCAATTGATCAGTCTGGCAGAGAATTGATGCCACAATTTGTACCCAGTGGCACTTTCTCTTTCTTACCCGACTGACTTAGAACATTATCAGAAAGTCAATATGATACGCCAATACAGTGATATACTTGCAGTCATAAGTCCCTTGTTTAGATTAAACCCTAGGTGCTCACGGTGTGGATGTAATGGACAGACAGCCTGACTCCATCCCACTATGAGCCCTTCTGAAAGCACTCAACTCGACCTAACTTCCAAGGTTTCATATGGTTATCAATGGCCTCAGCAGCCAGCCAAACCAGTAACAGAGGATGTCTGTCTCTGCAAGGCAATGCAGTGGGCAGGGAATAGTATGTTTGCAATACTCCAGTCTGGCTGCACCCCCCATATCAGCTGCCTGTCTCTGATGGGCTTTGCACTCATCGTGATCAGGTTTCCTTTATAAGTCTTCTTTAGTCTCATGTTTTGGTTCTCTCTCTTCCTTGTAATTTATTAATGATTCCACCTCCTCTGCATTATCTTTTGAAACCCTTCCATTTTATAAAAGGCGTCTTTATGAAGCCTGATGAGGAATGACTTCCAAAGTCTGCCTTTCATGAATGTGACTTGTTGTATTCGTATCTTCACTGAGAACTGGATCAGGCCGCTAGCCACTAATTTCAAACAAAACACTTGTTTGAGTAAAATACCATTATGTCTGGTGTGACATATAAAACTAGAAGGTCACCCCTAAATCTACCCCGCATATATTTTCCTCACAGGATTTTCAGTTTAGTATAGTATGTACAGTAAAATCTGACACATCACCGCATGTGTTAATTTTTTCCTGCAGCAATGACCTTTAACTCTCCACCTACATAACACGCGATGCTTTGAATCAGAGAAATAGTGTGGAGAGCTGTTGGGTCAACAGTTGTTTAACCCTCCCTGTGATAATGCAGAATTATTCTAGCCACCACAAGTACTTTGTTTTGTGCAGCTTTAAGTGACACAGCTGATTAGCTGTTCCACGACTTTCCCCTTATGACACTCTACAGGACTTCATTGTTGGGAATCTTGTCCTGGTCCTTGGACTAAATTTATCTGTGTTCTGGTCTATACCTGATATACTTCTGATCACTTGTTGACTCTAAACCAGCTCTTACCTTTAGTGGTCTTTTTGAATATTTCTCTGTAATACCTATGGATTTTACTGTACAGCAGTCTTTAGGAATGAACTGCTGTCAGGGGCATGGGACTACTGTTTGTTCCCTTGATGCAAGGTTGGTGGCAAGGGCCAGGAAATTACTCTCAAGTTACAATTAATGTATAAAGGGGGAAATATTTTATACACTGTGTCACCAAAGGAAGAGAATTGTGTCTATTTTCTTAGATGAAGAGAGATAATTCTGACACCCCACAGTACATTTCTGTCTTGCAGTGTGCAGGATTATATCCTCTATTTTCACTAATGTGATTTCATGTAATATTGTGAAAAGGAAAGTGTCACAGTTATTTGGTGACCTGTTAAAGTCAATTGTAGGCAAGTCCACGTGGGTAAAGCTCTCCTGCAAACACTCATACAGGCACTTGCCATTATGTTCATGAGTAGTTATGTTGTTTTCACAGATAAAGAAAGAAAAGCTGACATGTGAGTGTCAAAAGGACAGGTTTTTAGGCCACAGCTACAGGGCTAGGCAGTCAAATATTTGTATAGCAAAGAAGATGCACATAAATTTCCAATGCCCTGCATATGTCCATGTCAATGACTTAAGTAGAGTGTGGGACCTCTAACCTTCAGGAATAAAATGAGTTGTACTTGTTCTGATGCTGTTTCACACTGATCTGTTCAATCTTCAGTGACAAAATCCTCTAACTCTAGATTTGATTCTACTCATGACAAAAAACCTTTTTTGTTAGACTGAGATCAGGATAGAACCAGCCTCTTAATCCATTTGGCTTTTCTATTTTTGTACATTGATTGCTTATCAGGAAATAAATAAATGTGAAGGTAAAGGACTTGGGCACATCAGGGCAAAAAGCAATAGCCATTAAGCCTGTAACTTACAGTATATGCCCTTTTAGCAATAAGGACACTGCTTGAAATTGTCAGTGTGACAGATTTACTCTTAATAGCTTAAGCAAATTTCACAGTTTACCCAGGTCATTTTGAAGTAAGAATCATTAATGTGTTTGGAATAAAAACTGAAGATTATAAACTTCATTCACATCTGCAAAGAGTCAGCAATATGTCTCACATGTTTATCTAAAATATTAGAAGGCGCTTGTTGGGATAGAATATGTTTCCTCCATATCTATAATATAAATAACGTAAAGGCATTTAAGTACATTTTGACATTTAAACATATGTTTAAATCATGCTTAACATATTGATTCAGTTGTACCACCACACACCCAAGACTAGGGAGCGTAGAACTTTCCCTGTACACAGTGTTTTATGCAGGTTCTTACTGTATCAAGTCATGAAAGAAAACAAGGAAGAAAGGGGAGAGAAGGAAGAGAAAAAAGAACGAGGGTATGTGTAGCTGCAGTGTACAGTGAAGAGGTGGCTGTCTTCCTTCATGGAACTGGGCTGCTTGTGCTGCTTGTGCCTTGTGGGGCTGGGAGGCAAACTTGTTTAGTGAAAATCAGCACCAGTTGCTCCTGAAAGCAGGGTGCCAACAGCTTAGTTTACTCCTGATGTCTTGTTGCTACAATGATAGCAGTGGGACGCTTTAGAGAAACAAAGGTGGCATAAACAAAGCTTTAGGTCTATTCTGTTGGATGCTGAGCCTCTGAAAATAATTCTGGAAAATAATTCAGCATGGGCATAAATAGAGAGGATGGTTCATCTACTCATAGCTAACTTTTGAGGGATTGCTCATGCATTTGCAGTTAAGCACACACCTAATCGCTCTGCTGGACTGGGCCAGAACACTTAGCATTCTGTAGGATTGAGCCCTGAGTGTCTAATTACCATAAAAAATATACGGTGGGGAATGATTATGCACTGGTAGGGGGGAGGGTAGACTAACCCTAATAAATCTTTTTGATCTTTAATTTCTCTACTAAAGTATAAATCAGCTCTGTATTTTTCTAAAGCCTGGGTTGGTAACAGATATTAATGTAGCTGAGGCTAAAATTAAGATGGTGTGTCTGAATATTATTGCAAGGAGTTGACTGTATCTCTGAGGGTGGGGTTTTGTGGGTAGATGAAGACAGTATGTTGAAAAAGCACAGGCTTAACTGTCAAACAGGATACACACCACAGGATGCACTTCCAGTGAAGGGACAGTCTTCCTCTAGCCCCCTTGTAAATCTATCCAAGACAGTATGTTGATGATAACGAGAAGACATTTTTTCTGTGGAGGAGAATGAGTCTGAATGTTTATGTGCTAAAAGGCATGATCTGAGATTACTCTGGTTGCTCATCTCAACTTTATTATTAATAATCCTTGAAGGCTGTAGATCCAGATTTTGAGTTAGAATGGGTTTGCCTAGCACTGCACTTTTAATGTAGGATAGACTTAGGAAATTAATGTAGGCAACCTTAATTCTCTGTTAACGTTTTTGTGTGTATGGGAATATATTTATATGGGGATATATTTATATGCACATATACCCACAGACATACAAGTAAAATATAGCAAAGATGCATTAATTTTACATTGATTCAAAATATTTACAGTTTCAGTTAAGATGATCGTGCTAAAGTGACAGAAAATAGTAAGTATTAACATTGCACTGTAAGTAATGACAAGTGCTGTAGATCCTCACAGAAAAACAATTGCCTGTGGCATCCACACAGTATTTAAATTGGTAATCTCAAAAGAGAGGATGCTTAGATTTTCAAGCTTGTTTTTGGAAACTCTTATCTGAGCTGAGACTTGTAAGTTTAGGGGAATTTGATAATTTAGAGTCTGTTTTGTTTTTTCTTCTTGAGACCTAAGAGACTGATGTCAGAACTTCTTGGATAGGAGCAGTTTTCTCTATCTTTTGATATATTGCTATTTAACTACAAGGTTGAAATCTCAGAATGATCTGAAGCCTGGGAGAGTCTCAAAAGGTGAAGATACATTTCACCTGCACAGACCCATTTTGTCATTGTATATTCATTTCATGATCTTTTTTTTCCCATTTGCTTCTAATTTTTTATATTACAGGCCAATTAAGCACCTCTTGGCACATCCCTGAAAGCTGCGCTTCAACAGAGAGGTAAGATGATGTCTAAGTAATGCTTATTCTTTGCTAGTCTAAAAGGGTGAAAGGAATTTCATATTCCTTTGTGTGAGCCTTCCCTGGGTATGGTCATAATTAAGTGGGTTCCTACTGTTCTGTTTGGCCATGAGTTAGAGTTTAGCACACTGTAAAATCAGTTTTATGGTCCTCACAGCCAAAAGGAAGGAAGGAGAATGATATCTCTCTCTAAAATCTGAGCACAGGGTGTGCAGAGAAAGTAAATGACTAAAATACTTGCAGTTGTCTGGGAATATGCAAAGAGGTTTGTCAAATACTGTAGATATGCATAACATTTTGGTTTGCTTTTTTTTCTATTGGACTTATGGTAACATCAAGTCCTGAAATACTTCAGTGCTGGAAGAGCAGCTATAAACATCTCACAGAATTGTTTAACAATGTCTTTTGTATAGATACTTTTAATACTTTCCCACTTAAGGAGTTGTTCCTCAGTAAAGGAGTTTCATCGTAGCAGCTGAGAGAACAGAGGATCCAAGATTCTGTGATGTTCTGAGAAACTCCACAAAGGAATTATGTTTCTTAGGGTAACTCAGATTGCTCTGTGCCACACAGGTTCAGTTCTCGGTTTGCTAAAGTTACCCACCTAAAGGAGATAACACATACAGAAAGCAGAGTTAGAGCTGACGGAGGAATACACCAAGCCTGCAATTCCTAGTGTTATTTACAAGCAAGTTTGTAATTTCCTAGTTTCTTAAATTACATTTAGTTTGTTAACAGGGATAAAAATCTCAGATTTTTTTCTTTGCTTTAAGGATACTAGAGTAATTATTCAAATGAGTCTATTAGGTCAAGTGTTAACTATATATGCTGTAAACTGAAGAAAAAAAAAAAAGAAAAGAAAAGTACAAAATGAACAGATCTTTTCATATGGCTGGGTTTGTGTGAAAATAAGATTACTTAAGACAAACAGCAGTATCTTCAAAAACTTTTTTAAAGTGACTCGATTCCTTTCGTGTAGAGCCTATGAAATATTAAGAGAACTTGGATTTTCCTCCAATTGCTGAATGAACAAAGTACAAGGGGTGCTGGCATAAAAGTCATTGAAGGCAAAAAAAATCAGAAATAATATTTTGGATAAAAAAATCCTCATTGATTTTCTTTTGTCCATAGCAGGATTGCAAGCCTACAGCTAGTTCTTTTACTCAAGGTTAACTTTTTTTGTGCTAACTGTAAAATAAAACAAATCTAGGCTAGGCTCTTGGTGATAAGGAACTTAAATTTCCTTAGGAATTCAGTATTAGCTGGTTGATTCAGGTCTTGAGGAAAAAACCAAATAGTTAACATTATTTCTTCTGATGACCTTGATGTGTAAAGATGCTTTAAAGGAGGAGTAGGAGCAGGAGGTAAGATAAAGAATGGGTAGAGTATTCTACCCATTCTTTATAGAGACTGCTCTGAATGAGCAAATTAAGTAAGCATGAGTTGTCTTCTCATGGTACGTTGTATAATACAGTCATTGCATTTCAAGTTGCACCTTAAATGTGAACTGAGTAACGTTATGGAACAAAGTTCTGGGAAACAATGCATTAATCTACATAATCCATGTGCTCAGGGAAGGGCTAGAGATCCAGAGGCCTGGAGAGCGTAAATCTGGTGCTCAGCCAACATGATTTTATGTTGTGACCTATATCATAGGGTGTCGTGGTCCCACTCATACAACATTTGGCTTGTAGATTTTTGCTGCGTGCACTTCTACTAAACAGTCACACAATACTCATCCCTCAAATCATGCACTCTCTGCTCCTCTGTTCTTTTTGAGTGTCTTCTGCTGAAATCTCTCATGTTTTTAGTGCTCATTGGAGGTTTATGTGACTGGATATTAATTAATGTTCCCCGGATGAAGGCCTTCAGTATATTATTACAGCAAAGAAAATATCACTACTTCTGTAAGTGTTTGATCTTAGTCAACCTATCTGTAGGTTTTGGTATGAAGTTGGGGTTAATACCAGGCTGAACATCTACAGATTTCAGAGGAATTCAGATCAGCAACTGTATAGGCAGTCCAGGTTTATTAGGAGTTAGAACTATGATTAGGCTTGACTCTCCTGTCTGAATTGATCCTGAAGTGTGATGATCTTTTGCTCTTTTAACAGAGCCAGAAAAAAATAGTGTGGATCTTTGTGCGAGGCACTGTGTTGCCTCTTTTGTTCAGCACAATGCACTGAGCATGTTGTGTGCAGTTTTCCATATTTAATGGCTCTTTTATCAACGAGAGTTGCTCTAAGCAGTGGAATAAAATGAACTGTGTGCAAGTTGTTTTCTTGGCTTCCGATATCCCCTCTCAATCCAAATACGCTGTTCTCCTATTGACTGCAAATCAAACTGAACATATAAAAAGGGAATGAAAAGGTTTATCTGCTTCCATTAGCAAATACTATATCTAACAGAGATTCATGTAATGAATAAATAAACACATAGGAGGCATACAGATGTTTTGCCTGGGTTTTTTTTAATATTTTCTGAAAAACACAGTTGAGTTGCCTTAATTGGCACAGGGGCCCAGCAGAGAGAGGAACATGACAATTAAGCAATCAGTCCAGTGATCAGAGGTGCCATGGAATATCTACACACCTTTTGTGTTGGTAGACAGCATGTGCCAAATCCACAGCTCATGTAAATTGGCCCTGATGTTCTGGCCCTAAATTTGGGCACTTATGTGTTGGAAACATTTTAACTTCCTCTACCAATGTCAAACCCCCTTTGTAAGAAGAACAGCAGAAATGAAGCAGGATTTGCATGCTGGGACACTTATGTCTGCTTCAGTGCCTTTGCAGACACCAAAGTAGCCTTCAGACTAAAATCTAGACAGGGAAGGAAGATGATCTATGTATAACACTTGGCTCTATGATTGACTTGGAAAAACTAAGCTTATCTATTTGTAGCAGATACTATTACATTCTAACCTGGAGAAGTAGAATTATGGTATCATACCATTGTGCTGAAGTTGTCTATATCTATAAAAAAAGTTGTCCATATCTATAAAAAAGTGTCAGCGAACCGAGACAGAGAAGCTAAAAAGTCTATAATTTTTTATTATTAATTAGACTCTGCCATTTATGGCTTTCAGATTCACCTATGTGTGTGGTCATAATCTTTCATTTGGCTACTGTAACTCCTGTAAAAGGTTAATTTGTAAGGGTTAATTCTGAGAAGTTGATACGTAAATATGTCCTCAGGGAGGGACTGGCCAATTAGAACTTCCTCTTATGGTGCAACATTTGCAACTTCATAACCTTTACTAAGCCTTTAATATGGCTTGAGGAAAAAAACTGAGTCTGGTTGGTTTTCAGGAAAGATCCTAAGGTCCATAAATATGAACTGAATTTTAAAACATTACTTGAACTTAGGTTCTCAAATCTGTATTCAGACACTTAAAGAAGTGAAAAGATTTTTCAGAAGTGCTGAGAATTGAAATTTGAATCCAGTTTGAGCTGGTGGATAACTCGTCAGAGTTAACAGAGTTATCAGATACAGATCAGATATCTAAATATGAATTTAAACTATAATTTTAAAGTATTTATCTTGACATAACTATCCAGATCATGGAAAATTATGATTTTAAAGACTTACTTTTCCTCCCATTCCTTAATGAGTGTTACTGCAACCAAAGCTGTTTAATTCTCCACTATTGACCTCTATTGTGTCTGAAGGCACTGATAATAAATGGATTTGTGTAGACTACATACCAACTACATCTAAGGGCATTTGTAAGAACAAGAAATTATTTTTTCTCGGTAATATTTCCCCTGTAATATATGAAGCTGATGCCTTTGATCCTCAGCACTAGGCAATCAGTATGAGACAGGGATGCAAGGATGCATCCTAAACCTCATTGATTTTAGTGAGGAAGAGATGGCTTAGTCAATTGCCATCATTTGAAGATGGTACCACGAATGCTTTGTGACCTTTCCATGTTCAGAGAACATTGTATGGTTGGACGGTGTTCTTCTTGAGTAAAAATGCATCATCTTTTATATAATGCAGGTCTGTGTGTTTTAGAGAAAATGTTAAACTACTTACTGTCTTCATTTTTTTATTTCTCACCATTTTTTTGTTTCTTTTCAGTTTTCTTGGACCTATCCCATTGCTCTCCTCCCTCTGCCCCAAATGGCAGTGCCTTCTAATTTAAAGCTGACCTTTGCCAGTGTCTGTGGCTTCTAAGTGTGCTTTACCCTTTGTTGAAGTGGTTTTTAACTTTACTTTATATTTTAAAAAAAGATCAGTTGGGAGATTCTAATGCTCCCAATTCAGCTTTTTTACTAACAGTGCAAGTTAAAAGTCAGCATGGCTGAGAATAAGGGATATAGAAGGAGAACATGAGCAAAGTGCATATTGATGTATCAGAGTAATGCATAGGAAACCTTATCAATGAGGATGTCTCATTGTTTCTAAGTAGAGTCCTCTAGGCAAGGATTGAATATATTTACTGCTAAATCATATCCAAAAATCTCCTGAAGATGTTGCAAGAGAACTCTGAATCCCCATGACCTGTATTAAAGTTAGAAACCCTATTATTGTCTGGAATTTTCATCATCAGATATATATTGAAATGAATGTAATTTTTATTGAAAAAATATTTATTCATAAAGCTCTCCTGTATCTCTGATAATATCTAATATTCTCTCATCTTTACTTGTCAGATTCACAGTGAATCTGTAGATTTTTTTAAATATAAAATATAAATTCACTCGAAAAGATTGGAGGGTGGACATGGAAGAAGTAGAGGAAGAGGGGAGAACAGGAATTTGGGATTTTCTATTGGACTAAAATTCATTTTTCATGTAAAGAAGCACTTTATATATTTCTTCAGAGCAAGTTTCTTAAATAAGTCTTAATCTAAAGGTTTAGGCTTGTCAAAACCCATGTGTCCCATTCCCAACATATATGTTTGTTTTGAAACTTAACAGGAAGTTATACAAACTGTTTTTCTTCAGATAAAAGTCTTCTGAAGGACATAAGACCTGTAAAGCCTCATGGGGTCTCATACTGACTTGGATTTTATGACAACACCATGTTGAATTTTCACGAAGGTTTTAATCCCACTACCTAACATCAAAAGGAGCCTGATTCATAAAACATTAGTACTATCACTTTTTTTTTTTTTTTCCTCCTAGAATCTTGCTATAGATCTTCTGGAAATGGAGGTAGATATTGTGTGTTGAATTGATTCACAGCAAAAAAAAGAAACCCAGCCCTGGAAGTGTTAGTCAGTATTGGCCTGAGGGAAACATCTTGGCAATTGGACAGCTTTAATTTCTCAAATATCAAAAAAAGAAGGGTAGAGAACAAAAAAGTGCCCATAAAATACATGAAACAGATGAATTTCTGTAGCTGCAACATTAATATATCAACGCTGTCAAAAAGTCATAATTGTCTCAGCACTGTAACATTATTTATTTAATATTGAGAAGCTATTATTGCACTCTAGTTAAGAAAAAACACTCTTACCTTAAAAATGCATGAAAATAATATTAAAAATTAACACTGAAACTATACAATGTGGCACTAGGAGGCTCAGCAAATTGATAATGGAATAAGGAGACTTTCAAACCAGGTCAGAAAGTACTACATGATATCTTTTTGATGACATATGAGAGATGAGACATTAAATATGCCCACTTTCTAGGAAAAAAAATGAGCCCATTTGTAGAACTTTACCATCAAATAAAGGCATAAAATACTGAAGAATGCCTATGGTACTGAGACCAAGAATGAAGTAAGGGACTTTGCAGAGTGAGCCTGGCTTTCTTCTGGAGCAAGCATTAACTAAAACATGTTGACAGAGAAGCATAATGAGCGTCCATGTTAGTGCTTATCAAAGACATCTGGAAATGTACAAATCCAAACCAGGCAACGTTCCACTGTTACTAACTGTTCATTTAAGTTATGTTTTGACTATTCATGTTCACTTTGTAGTAATACCTGAATGCAACCAGCAAGTTTCTCCAATTACATTAGATGTGTTGTTAATAAAAGACCTGTCATCAAATCCATATGCCTGTTCCAGGTCTGTATTGAAAGTGTAAATGAAGCTTTGTGTCAGCTTTATCCATAGTGAGTTTTCATCTGTGGCATTGAGTCTGACCACAGTGGAAGTCCCAGGTCCTCAGCATTTCCTGTTTCTACAAGAGTTCCAACTGGACTCTGCTCAATTAAATGTGCATTTGGCTGTTTTCTTCTCCTTTGCTGGAAGTAGTACTGTCTTGACAAAACACGGCATATTTTTATTTGCAAGATGGTAATTGTATCTCTTTAGATCAACCTAAAAATGGCTCTGTCCTGGAAATTAGGACTGTGTTGTTGAGAATCTACAGAAATGGGGAATGAAAGTGTAAAATTAACTGTTCATAAAAGTGAAGGAGTTGTTAAAATGGCAAGTGTATTTTCCAGAATAGCTGGAATGAAGCTAACAGAGTTTCTGGAAAGAATAAGGTATCATTTTCATGATAGTGTGACAAAGTTGTAGTACAGTAGCAAAGAGATTACTACAAACCTGTATGTGATACATCAATTTATTGCACAGTTACCTACACCATTCAACCACTACCTATACTATTAACCATTTAAGCTTTCCTGCTGTTGTTGCTGCACCCACTGATCCATCTTTTATGGTGTACTGTTTATCCTTCCATGAAGTGTTTCAAACCAGTGACAAGAAAGTAGCTTCAGTCAATCACACATTTCAAATCTCCTTGACGACCTTTTCTGCCCAAGCACAGTCTCTTCTTGAGCACTTAAATTTCCCCCCTCTGTTCTGGATCTCCCAGAGTTCAACTTTGAAGACATATTTGCCTTCCAGAGATGAGTCTTCTCTCACATAATTTTGAAATTATTTCTACATTCCTGGATTGAGGATTCACATGAAATGGGTGCAAGGTTTCACAGGACACAAAGATGCTCTAGCATCTAAAGTGATATATCATTCTATAAATATTTAAGTTTATTATGCAGAAAATGGTTCTTAATGTCACAACTAAACACAACAATGAACAGGCTTGTATTGATACATATAGAAGTACAAAGAGAACAAGACCCCCACCTAATTTTTAGGTGAAGCATCTTTAAAGTCAAAAGAAAACACAGTTGAATGGCAGAGTGGTTATAAAATATAGCAATTTCTTTCTGTACCTTTTGTAGAAAATGCTGCCCTGCCTGTACTTCTCTGATCCCAGCTGCCTACAGCTCAAATTGTCATTCCCTTATGAATATGATTTCAGCAGAACACCCAGATTTTGGGTTCAGGCTTCAAATGCCTATACTTTAGAGGAAGTTGTAGAATGGGTTTTTGCTTCAGAAAATCTTTGTTTAGGTACTACCTATGTTCTGATAGGTATTCTTCTTAAAACATGAATAATTATGTTTCACAGAAAGGGCATTATTACTTTAAGTTACAACTGTAGGGAAAAATGACAGTGGTTCTTAAATGAAGCCTGACAATCTGCATAGCAGGCACCAGCCATCTGTGCTATGGCAGCACTGTTTGTATTTTAATGTTTAAACATACAGCAAAGATAATTAAGAATAACTATAATTAAAAATGATTACAACAAATTACTTTTCCCTCAGCAGTGATGTGTGCCTGTAACTTATAAGTTACTTTGCCGTTCTTACCCTGTTTCTGACAGTTCATAGATTTTTCAGGGACGTTTTTCCCCAAGTGATGAAAGTATTTTACATACTGGGTTTCATACACCTATTTGATGCACAGTAATTATCACTGAAATTTCATCCTTCATATCAGTATCTTCACTCTTTTTATATTTTTTCCCATCTTTTTTTCCTGAGACAAGATTAAAAATAGCATATTTCTCAAGATATGGAAACAAAATGACAAGAAAAGAACACAAACTCATGCATTTATTTTCATTTTCAAAGAAAAATATTAATATTTGGTCTTGTCAAAAGGAGAACAAAATTTTAAACAGAAAGAAACTAACTTTTAGGTTAAATTAATGCAATAGCTGCTGTAACTTCTTATATCTAAGAATAAAAAGCCCATTTTGCAGCCCCATTTTTATAGAGCTCTAACTCTTCCATCTTGGGTTGAGTTTCATATAGATTTTGTCCTTTTCATAGGTTCTGGTGTTTGTCCTCATGGCTACATGTTTAAAGTGCATGAGATGGTATAAAACAGTTTCTTAACTGGTCATGACCACAATTTCAGTTTCTGAGGGCCTCCTTTTGAAGATATAAGTGGGCTGAAAAAAGAATGGTTCCTGCAGTTGGCTGTGGGAAGCCTTTACTGCTTCAATTTTAACTTGTCCTCAGCCACAAGATGAGATCCTTCATGAAGGCTGGATGTGGGCAGACCATGGATGCAGGCCTAGAAACCAGAAGGTCCTCTGAGGTTCTTGTACTTTAGACATAATCTACATCTTCTCTGATGTTCCACTGTCATCCTTCCTGACCATTTAGTTTCTCTTTGGGTTTTGGTCCCAAAGGCTTGATACACAAGGCAACAGCTTCTGTGAGGCACAGTATTTCAGAATTCAAGTTGTTCTGGTTTGATAGGTTTCAGCTTTCTTAGAGAAAATTGAATTATTGCTTGATTGATTATATATGAAACCATTTGTCTGTCTATCCGTCACATATCAGTTTAGATGGAATATTTTTTAGCAACTCAGTTTTTTGTAATGCAAGTTTGCCTTAGTGTCACAACTACCACGAGGTGTCTTGCATTAATTTCAGAAAGACTCCAAAGTCATTTGACAGAGGAATAAACAACTTACACCTACTTAGCATTTTTGAGGCATAATCAGAATGATAGTTCAAGATACTTTGATTTCTTTAATTGATAGAACAAGAATAAAATAAAAGAGAAAATTGTTGTCCATGTTAGTGCTTATCAAAGACATCTCTGCCTCGTTATTAAATCTGTTAAGAGAACTGTTTTGGACCACCATTTTCACGTATTTCAGAAAACTGATAAATCCCATTTTGCAGAAACTAACATTTGAAGTTGCTCCAGAACTTACCAGTGTTTTACTTGATATTAGTGGTGTGGCCTGATGTAAAGAGATTGATAGATGAATTGAAAGGCATATGTTAGTAAACTAAGACTGCCATGGTGTGATTCCTCTTTCCCTGAAGGTGAGAGAGACGCTGTGCAATCTCAAAGGAAACAGAACTGTGTAGAGCTGTGTGGTTTGATCACATGCTGGTCACTTAGATTAACAGAATGAAGAGAATATATAAGAGGCATATGAATAAAACATTGCAATAATGTGAGGAAGAATCCAAATACTTTTCCAAACTAATGTTTTATTTACTGCTCTAAGTAGTTTAGTTCTGTTCTAGCATGTAATATTTCATGCGTATTATGTTTTATAAAGTTTGCATTGATAAAAGTATCCGCCTTTAATACAGGGGAACCACATGCTTTTCTTGCTTGAGAATAATATTACTCCATAAGGCTGATTACAGCAATGTTTGAAATTCATTTCATATTTAAATGGTGTGGGCCAAACTGAGCCCTGGTACAAATCTGCTTGAGCCAATGGAACTCCACTAGAGGAATGTTTGACCCTATGGGTTAATGTAATGAAAAGATAACAGCATACTGTATGATCACATAAATTAAAGATGGGAAATACCAATTAGGTCAGCCTGTCCTTACCCGGGGGACCAATTTAGAGTGTTCCCTACACTCTACTCTTGAGTGCTTTGCATTGTTTTAAGAAACTCATGCAGTAAGGCTCATGTCTTCGGAGACTGTGCTGTAGTCCATCAGATCTCACCATTAAAGAATGTTTCTTAAAACCCAGCTTATTTTTTTTTTAATTCTCAAGTGTTAAGTCTGAATATCCTTGTCATAAGTTTTTATGTATACATAGTATATATATATATTTTTTGATTTTTTTTCTGTTGGATTTTCACAAGGTAGATCACATATGTTTTCAGTCATCACTTGCCTAAATAAAATACAGGAGATTATTATTATTATTATTGTTATTATTATTGTTATGAATGTTATTAGCCCACAAAAGCATAATTTTAATGAGTTAAAGTACCTATGTCAAATGAGAATAAATCAAAATACATTTTTATCCTCATGGATGAAAAAGACATGAAAAAGAACTGATGTTATTTCTATGTTGTTTTCTGGTTGTTTGTTTGGGGGGTTTTTTGAGAGAAAGTCTAAAATGGAAATACACAAGTAATTAGGAAAGGTTTTACTTTCATCCCAGATAACTTGATGTAGTACTGGAGATTCCAGGCTCAGATGAGATAAAACCCAATTTCCAGATGTGTCTCCATCATTGTATCCTTCTGGCTACAGAGCTAACACAGACATTCAAGCTGTCACGTACAAGAATGGTGTCAGCCACTGACTCAGGCAACAAAACTTGGTGGACAGGCAGTGCCATTACAGGATTGAATGCTTTCCTCAGTGGCACTGGGTCATCACACAAATGTGTGTGTCCTAAATCTGACCTTTCAGTGAAAACAAGACTCTATATGTGGGTCAAGTAGTCTCCATTCTCTAAATGGAGCACATCTCCTTGCCTTTAGTATGAGAGACAGGCTTTGATCCAGTGTGCACTGAATAGATCCAGGTGTTCAGAAATTGATTGGCTAAATTGTTTCTCATGATGCCAGTATTTTTTTTCTGAGACAGACAAAAAATTTGCTTTGGTCTACCTGGCTTTTCCCACAGCACACTATAACACAACAAATAAATTAACTTTGGTCTTTCTTTATCTTTTAGATTTTATATTGTAGCAGATTAAGTATTTGATCAGGTAATGCAGTGCTAACTAATGCCAACTGTTAGTCATTTGAGGGGAGGGACATTCATACACTCTCACATTAATACATAATTGTTAAATTATTTGGTTTAATTTAGGAATTAATTTCACAGAAGTCATAGTATAGGCAATGTAATGTCATAGATAACCTCAGAAACCAATTTTAAAGTAACATAAATTTTCTTTTGCTATGGCTTGCCCCCAGAGGCCACAGCTTTTACCAAAAGGGTCTCTGGGTGTCTGTAGGTACCGTGAATAACTTCCTTGTTTACATGCCTTTTTGCAATGGTGGAAGAAGGTGGTAAGATATGTGTATTAAGTCCTTTAATAATGATATCAGTGACCATAGCAAAGGACTTTTATAAACAGACACATCTATCTGAAAATACAGATCTAAAATTATTGAAAAACCAAAAGAATGGAGAAAAGTGAGGAAAATACAAGATAGATCAATAAACAGAAAAAAATAGTATCTGAAAGGGATCCAAGTGAAATCAGTTAGGGTAACTGGAAGAGCTCAGAAGCACTGGAATATTAAGGTCAACAGGCCCACAAAAGCATATATGAAAGTATATTAGTATTACTAATTATCTATTGCTTAGAAAGCATACAGTAAGTTTTGCTTAATTCATAAGCTCTTTCTGAGGGACTGTAACTAGCCAGAAACTCCTGTATCCTTAGTCACAATGTCACTGAAAGTAATAGAACATTTTTTTAAAAAATTGAATTAATTGAAAGAAGGGTTACAATCTTAGAACCACTATTGCAATAGCTATTGGGCAAAATAACAGGCAGCCACTCAGATGTCGTCTGCACTGAGTTTTGCTCAGCTATGAATGGGCATAGTGCTGTTATCTACATCTCCCCAAATCCCAGGTGTGATATCAGGAATGACAGCCCCCCACAACCCCTCCTGCTCCGGGACCTGCTACTGCATCTCCTTCCTCTCCCAGCAGCAGCAGAGAGGCTTGGGCAGTGAGACACAGGTTCCCTTTTGGCACCACACAATTCCCTAGCAGGCTTTACAGTTGTTTTACAGCCTAGTTTTTTGTCACCTCAGTGTCACAGGATGACACTCAGCTTGTGATATGGGCCAAGTTAATTTAATTTGCGTAAGATGTATAATCTGAGAAGTGAGAACATACAGTTTAAAAATTACTAGCATAGCTTCAGACAGAGTGCTAACATCCTTAATTCACTTACCTTTTAGATCTACGTTCATGAGAGATAAGAGATAAACAGAGGATGTCACTGTGCATACTATTTCACACATTCTAATAATACCCGATAGACTTCTAGGTTTGAAGAATGCATCTGCTAAGTTTCCATCTAAAAAATTATTAAGAAGAATAAGGTGTAATGAAACAAAGTAAAGAATAGAAATTCTAAAGATAAATCTCATTTACATGAGACCTCCTGAATAACTCTGTTGGGTTTTAGTCAGGTCAATGGCCAAGCTCAGATCCGCAATAAAAAATTATTTGTGATCAACTCAAAAATTATCAATTTTCCTTTAACATTCTGAAAAGTTAAACCAAATTATTTCAGTGTCATTCAGAGTGAAACAAAAGGTTTTGTTTAGCTTCTCACTTTCCATTGAATTTGTCAGAGTTTAGAAAGATTTAAAAAAAATAGTACATTTTTAAGTCAAACCAATACTAGATGAAAATTTGAACGTCTTCCATTTAGCAGATACCTAAACAGTCTGCTTTTCCTAATTTTTTAATTAAAAGTTTCCTGAAATTGTCACACTGTTCCCGACCCAAATAAATATGTTTTGTTTTATTTTCTTTCAGAATAACTTTTTCAGCTGTGAAATTTAGAAAGAAAATGGCCAGTAAAGGTCATGCATGTATTCAGTAGCCTGAGTACAACACAGAGAGAGAGCAAATATATAGATGTTTTTGTACAGGTTCTAGGATTGTAAGGTCTTATTGATTAACATTAGTTTTTCATAAAGCCTGAGAACAAAATGGATAATTTGAAAAAATCTCTGCCCAATAAAAAACTAAATGAACGCACATAAGCTTTATTATCATTCATATGGAATTCCAGGAAGTAGTTGTCAAACAAAATAGTTTCTTCAGGATGCAGGGCTTGTTTAAATTTCAAAAGAAATGGCTGTAAGTACTGATGTTATGCATCCACAGCTCTGTATCCTGCCTACATGCTTCACTTTCTCTTACAAAATTTCTTGAAATTTTGGTATTCTTGAAAAACACCAGATCTGATTTTCTTGTCTTCATTCATAAGCTGTGCTGTATGGAATGGTACAAAGTCCTCATAGCTCAGTCAATTAGCCATTTCATAGGGAACCATCTCTATGGAAAACAAATTTACCAGACAATCCCTGGTTGCTGGATCTACAAGGGCAGTTGATAGAAAATTGAGCTAGGTGTTCACAAAGAAACATTTTTCTGTTATGAGCTTCTCAAAAGTTTATAATACCTCCAACATGGGACACTTGACAAGTCTGCATGTCAGGGATTTCCAAAAGTTGGTAACTGAAGGCTGACTAGTGCTAGATTCTGAGTGTGAAGGAGACTGATTCCTGAGCTGTAGAGTTCTCATTCTCATTTTGCCCTATCACTTTTTCTTTGCCATCCTCTGTAAAACCTGTTCTCTTGTGTTGACATACTACAATTAATGTATGAAATCTAAACATTATTTTGCATTCATTTTTAGCAGCTTATTGTAACTTTGTTTGATTTGACCTTTGTCTTCCTTTTTAATCTTTGACTTAGATATGGTGTGTTTTCTTTTTACCCTATCTTTAATTTTTATGTTAATACATGTTTCGTATTTCCTTAGGCTCTAAGACTGCTGATTGTTGCATAGGATCATATTACTGCTCAGGTGAACAAAATCTGCAAGAAAGCTCAGAACTGAGGAAAAGCCTGATTTCTAGCTTTTCTTTAGTTGCTACAAACCTTGTTATTGACAAAAACTTCCTTGTGTACAAAAGCACAAGGGGGCAGCATTACATTAAAATAAATTGTTGCACTCTGTGTGTGTGTGGGGGGGTGGGTGTGGTGTGTGTGTGTACATGTGGGTGTACGGAAGAATAATCATGTAGGTAAAGCTAAGGTTGCAGAAAAAAACCCGTTTTTTGAGTTTGTTCAGACTGCCTTATTAGTTTACTCGTCCTAATGGCATTGGTAAATTAGAGGAAAAAATTCTGAGGCTGTGTGGAGTTTTACTTATTCTCTGTCGTGTTGCAGATCCCTCACACCCCTTCCTTTCCCTGCTTTTTCTCATCAAGAAATATTATTTGTATTTTAAGGAGCGGTATATTTTTTCAGAAGACTTTCTTTTATGACTAGTTGGCATGAGAAACAACTCTTTGCTCCCTCATCAATATAGGACAGGCAAGTCACTGTAAAGGATTTCTGCCAACCTTTGAAACTTTCAAAATTGATCATCAAGGACCCATTTGGAAAAGCCCAGTTGAAATGGCTTGTTCTGTAGTGACAACACTTGTATCAACACAGTGACATTCAGCTGGCTTGATGCAGATTCTTAAAAACTTGGTTTTGGGTAGAAATACTTTGCTTCTACTTTGTAGCAGTTTGCCTTCAAAGAGGAAAGACATTTGCAACGTCTTTCAAAGACTCTGGTCATGTCCACAGTGTTCTCTGTCATTTTTCTGTCATTTATTACAAATTGTTGTTTTCACAAATTTGAGTAATTAAAATTCCCAGTGTCTTTTTGTATGGAATTAATCATCTGAGTCACTAAAATTTTAATTCTGCTACTGTAGGTTTGTCACTTTCAGTTTAAATTGACTGCAAGGTCTGCCCTATCTCTGCTGGATTGGGTCATCTTAATGCTATGTCCAAAGCATGTAATCTAGTAATTTTTTTCCAGGAACTGTAGTGCCAAGGATGGCTAATAGAAGTGGCTTGTAATGATTCAAAATCCCTAAAATATGAAGGTGTATTGCCTGTATTTTTATGGGTTTTTTTTGTTGTGTGTGATTTTTTTTTTCATTTTGTTTTGTTTTGTTTTGGTTTTCCCCAGCTCTATCTCGTTTTATAAAAGACCAATTATACACATAGGGACAAATCTAAAGACTGGTATCAATGACAAGGGAAGGGTGTCAGGACTTGGTTGCAAAGATCTAACTCCAGCCATTATTTTGGTTTCATCTCTGGGGATGCTAATATTTTGCATATTATTTGGCATCACCTTCTGGAAGTACTCCAGAGAGTATTGTGTAATTCCACTTGTGTGAATGACTGCTTCCACCTGTGTTAATATACCCACACATCATTCTCACAGTCTTTCATAAAATACATAAATTTACTTTTGAAAAGGAGAGTTAAAAAGGCTCTCCCAGGGCCTGACTGTTGAGAGGCTGAGACCCCTCACCAGAGTAAGAGGTTGATGGGATTCACTGCTTCCTGGGATTGTCTCAGAGGATAAACAGAAGTTAATGCACAGTATAGGTATTTGCACCTGTTTTAACTAAAATTTTGCTCAGATGAAAAGTAAAAAATTGGTGCCTGGCTGTCAGCCACATCAGTAACCACTAATGCCATTAATCAGTTCTCCACGTAAGGAATTGACTGCTGCTTCCTCTCCGTGCCAGAAAGGCCTGAGTAGTTTAGAAAATGGAGACTTCAGGATTGAACTATGTAAAATTGAAAGATTGGGAACAACAATTTTAAAAAGTTCTTTTTTTTTCTCCCAGTATGCTTATGACCTATAAGGATGACAGAGGGTCCTGTTTTAGGAAGGAGAATTTATGATAGTAATTTCAAGATAAAAAATATTTGAGATATAACTTTTTTATTGTTTTGTTCTGTTTTTTTCCCCAGATCTTTCAGTAAGTGAAAAATACACTTTTTTTTTTGAAGAGAAGATGGTCATGTCACTTAATTTGTGTTCTGTCACCATATTGCTATTAAAAGTAATCTGAATATGAACTTTGGGCTTTAGTACTTTTTAAAACTTCCAACAAACTTGAATCTTTGAATTTCACTCAGTTGTGGTTTTGACCTGCTACTGTGTTAAGTTTAGCCTTTTGTATTTGAGTATTTTTTGTGATATTTGTGCTTGATACCTGTGAGAACCTCTCAACAATTTTTTCTTTTTTCCCCAACACATAAAATGCCACCTTCCCTCAGTTTCTGGAAATCTAGTTATATTATTGTAGCTGTCTGTTCTTCACCCCAAAAACTGTATAGAAGACATTTTGAAGAATTTTCCTGGTTTTTTCTGCAAACAAAAATAACAATTGATGGCATCTGCCCCTATTTTTCACATGGATCAATAGGTGTTTGGGTTATTGAGTTTTTTAGTCATATCAGATGATCAAAGAGATAACTTTTTTCCTCAAAAGAGATTATTTGTATGTATCTTACCAATCATATCTGCTTCTGTAAGACATGGCTTATATATATATATATATATGCTCTGGTATCTTTTACCTGGAGATTTGAACAGGAGTTTTATTCTGTTTCTGCATCTCCCTTCTCCTCAAAAAGGCTTATTCTGATATGAAGCAGTTTTTCAATGTAGTGGCACAAGTCAGCACACTTTGTATCACGCTGCTTCTACAACAGACTCATTGATGAAATGCCTGGGACTCATCTCTTTTCATAGTAACCACCTGTTGAAATCCAGCTCTAGTTACCTGTCCCAATAACTTCCATTTCCCACAGGAATTCCCTTGGCTTTTTAGGTACCTCAAAGATCATTTTCGTATAAATATAATATTTTTTTTTTTGTCTAGCTCTCATTTTAATGGACATCATTCATTGCAGTCCAGAATTTGTCTCTAGTGTCTTTCAAAGTTGGTGACTCCATATGTTGGTGGCAGCTCTTTCCGCCAAGTATAAAGAACTGTTACATAATAGTAGTAGAGTAAATTTTTTTGTAGGGAAAAAAAAAAGGGGTTTTCTGTATTTGAGGTTTTTGGGTTTTTTTTAATAATTTCTTTCAATGTTTTTCCCCAATGTTGTCCTACATTTCATCCACTGAAAGTAGTATTCCTTCTACATCAGGACACTCCCCCACCCTGAGCTCTTAACTGACATCAGTAAGTATTGTTAGTGAGTTGTTAGTCGAAGATTTAGGACACCTTATCTATAGAATCAGACTCACGCTTCTTATTGAAAATCCTTGGGTTGCACCAGTGGAACAAAAGCTAAGCAACTGAAAGTAAGGAGGAATTAACTCGTACAGTTTTGCCAACAGAAAGAATTTTCACTTTTTCACATTATTTGGGACCAGAAAACAACTTTTCTCTGGGGTTCTTTAACATACTGTAAGTTTAGGATTTTTTGAAGGGCTGGGTTGGACTACATTTCTTCTACCTGCAAAAATGAACTCAACAAAAAGATTTAATGCACAGTTTGTTTCTTTGACTTTTTTTTTTTTACTTCTTTTCTACTCAAACAATATATGTTTAGTAATGTATTTTTTAAAATCTACAGCCAGTGTCACTTTCTCCCTTTATTGGTCAATGTATACCTCTTGTAGGCTGAAGGTAGAGGGGATGGCATTCCCTACTGTCTAAACTTTGAAAATACTGACATATTAAGCTCATAAAAATCTTTAAAATCGAATGGCATTGGAGTAAGTGAATAGTGCAACTGTGAAAAATAATGTATCCTTCTGTATCCTCAACCTGAATGTCTTTCAGCTTCAATGTTCTCCATCGTATCTGTATGTATCATTGCAAAATAAACCTTTCAGAATAAGCATTTTCATAAATGTAAATAAACAACCAAAAAGTCTCCTTCCTCTCAACATCCCTCAAAGTGTGCAGACCTTCCTGAAGTATATATTTAAAAGACATGTAGATGTGGTGCTTAGGGACGTGGTTCTGTGGTGGGCTTGGCAGTACTGTGTTGATTGTTATATTCAATGACCTTACAGGTCTTTTCCAACCTAAACAATTCTATGATTCTTGCCCTGGCTGACTTGACTCTGGTTCCACACATAGTGCAACCAGGCTCCAGTGAATTTTTGTGCCAGAGAAAGCAGCAATCTCTCTCTCTCACAGCCACTGCAAGACTGACACAGCCACTCCAGAGCCAGATTCTCTTTGAGCAATTCCAGAGAAGCTATCAAGTCTGATGGAAAAGCATCACTGCATAGTGTACTATAACACATTTATGTCTTAATATCCATGTTATTCATAAAACTAATATGCTGATAAATAAGGAAGCATTTTTTTTTCCTTGATCTTTACTTTGCAAGTGGGATAACACTCTGGAGTGTCCAAACACTATTTAATACTTATATGTAATTTGCAGGCAGTTTTTCTAATTTTATTGTATTTTTATGGTGAGACTTTATTATAAATAGACTTACTCTCAAAGTAAAAAAAAAAAAAAGAAAAAAAGGGTGAACTATTAGGTGTTCAGTAAGGTTGGTGATGTAAAGGAAGAGTAAATAGCATTTGCCTTCTGCTTATAACTGAGAATAGAGCTAAAGAATTGTTCTATTATTCAGAGGTGCTGCCCTTTGTAATTCCCATTGACTTTGGGCTACATATCCAGGTACTTAAGTGAGATAAATTTTTAACATGCAAAGCTAGAAGTGATTTTTTGGCATAGGCTCTCATTTTTTCCACAGGATTTCTCCCTTTTCAATTTTTCACTTTCTTTGTCAGTTGCTTGCTTTTGCTGAACTTAACCAGATGTTAAAATCTTAATGTAATATTTTGTTACACATTTTTTTTCTTTTCAAATTAATGACTATACTGACTAGATTAGTTCCTCAGGTTCTTTCAACTTCTCAAAAGTAGACACTAGTATTAGGACAAAATGGAGTGATATTGCTGTATGTTAAATTCATTTTATTCTCTATTCAAAGTAATGGAAAAAAGGCAAGTCTACTAATTAATGGAGAAAGGCTGATTTGTATAAACTTATATGTTCCTTAGGGGTTTTAAGAGGAGCCAGTGGGCTACATCTCTGTCTTTAAATGCACAGCCATTTTTAACTTGTGTGTATTATTCAACTGTATGAAGGAAGTTTCTGATCTAGCAAGTCATTAGGGTTTGAATACATAGAAAAAAAGTCCTAAATAGTGTAGAAAAGAGCTTTTTTAGCCCAAGCTGAGTGAACTGGTCATCTCTGCTAGCACTCCACTACAACATGGATGTGGGGTATGTGGGGAATCTTGTTTTCTGACTCCAGGTCCAAGAGCAGAGACATATTTAAGGGCTTGTGAGTTAAGAATTACGACCTCTTTTCATGGACATATTTACATTTCAAGCTTACGCATGACACCGAACCTCTTTGTGCTTTATTTTCTCATATGTAAAAATGGATAACCCTTCAGAGATGACATCAAATGCTTTGTGAAGATGAGACAGTTCTGTAAGATATTCTGATATTACAGAAATGGATATTTTACAAATAAGAATAGTTGTTTACCTGAACTGAAGAGGGAAGGAGATAAGGGAGCATGGGTAAGGCAGACATCCAGTTTGTCATAAGAACACAGTTCTCAATATGCATGAAGGGAACAACTAAGCGAAGGAAAGTCTCTCTTCTGCTTTCCCAGAAATGAACTATGTATGAACTATGCACAGGATACATGTTTATTTCACTTTCTCCTTTTCTAAATTTAAGAAGAAAGCTTTGTACTCTCTTCCAAAAAGCATTTCTGTAGTTCCCCTGCATTGCTCCCTCTTTGGCCACAGATGCCACTGGACTTATTCTATTAACGGAAAACAACCTTCAGGAAGTTGATGTTGCTCAAGTGTGTCAGTCCCCTGTGCTAGACTCTTAAAAACAAGGAATTACCAGATTCAGAGACACCTCTTAACCTCCCCTCACACCCACACAGCATGTTTCTATTGACAGTGACAGATACTGCATCTTAATAGGGAACCTACTTCAGCCTCCAGCGGAGAAGGAAGCACTCTACTCATTAATCTCCTTCATAGCATAGTCTGAACCCTTATTTACAGCCTCAGCAACATTAGCAAGCGTTCTGTGTTGACATATGCACACAGGTTAGGCGTGTCAGACAGTATGAGCTTCTGGGGGAAGCTGATGTTTTAATGAAGGGTTTGCCTCCTCCTCATCAGAGGGAAGCACTGCCTGCTCTGCCGTTCACCATCTGTAAAGTAGCATCCCAGCGGCATTCCTCATCAATCCAAGCCCACACCTCTGAAACAAAATACAAAGCTGTTTTGGTGAAGGGCTTCAGTCAGCTAGACCTCAATGCTTAAAGCCACATCTCCTTGCAGAAAAAGGTCTCATTTCTACAGTAATGGACAAGACATGAAAACTTGTAAAAAGAATAGATGTTTATCCGAAGTGTTCTGTATTTCTGTGGTGTCTAGCTATATGATCGGTGTTTGGGCCCATGCAATTTTCCAAGAAAGAAAAAAAAATCACTTAATTTCAGAAGCTTGTATGAATCAGTCTGTTGTCTAACAAAAGCCTGATCTAGGCAGAGCCCATGCAAAATCTTGAATGTTCTGCAGTTGAAAGGCTAAACTTTGAAATTATTCTGTGACAGGTGTACTGAGAAAATAGCTTTGACTTTTTTGCCACATTTCAGAGTATGCAGCACTAGGAAAAGTCTAGGTGATACTTGCAAGCTTAGGATATGCTAAAAATGTACTACTGTCAATACTACAAAAGGGCCTGTTTGTTTTGAGTAAGTTATCTGTACTAAGGATTAGGAATTAGTTATTTTGGTAGGGCTTAAAGAAAACTGACTGATGCTCTGGAAAAGAAAGGTAATGTTTAATTTAAAAACAAATATTGGTTACAGTATTAGAGGGATACTGTATACTTGAAATACGATGCCAGCACTCAAAATCAAAGGAGCATTGTGGTTGGTACATGAGACTTGGACTGAGTCTAGTAAGAGTTAGGTTTTGTTTCTGGCTTTTGTTGCCAGTAAATTCCTGCTTTTCTCTAAGAATTTCCCTGCATCATACTTTCCCTCCTGCCTGAGGTCCATGCTCCCGGAAACAGGGACTGCCTGTACTTGCTTTATGGTACAGAGTCACTCACAGGGAAGTCTTGGGTTTGGCAAGGTGGTCTGCTTGCATTGAAGCCTCCTGGAGCATGTCTGTGCAAGTGTGGTGACTCAGTACGTGTCTATAGTTTTCCTTTTACAGCTTCCTTGAATTTATTCAGATTGGAGAGTTCGAAGGGTGATGCAAAGACATTTGACCTGTCTAAATGCCTCTGTGTAAAAGCACCTGGAGATACTCTGGCACCTGAAGGATAACTGGGCGAGGTGTACTTCAGAGAGTTATACAGGTGAGTGGTTGGCCAGACAACAATATTTTTCCTGTGTACTCACATTAACTACAGGAATTACAAAGGACATCTGCTTTCTTGATTCCTCTATATTATGTCCTATCTTGCCAATAATAGTGACTACCTAAGCTTTTCTAGGAAGAAAAAGTACTTGATTCTTTAACAGGATAGGGATAGACCCTATCTTGCTCTGTTTTATATTAACCTATTTAATTTAATCCAGATGGGTCTCTATCTGTTTTTGTGAAATTCACTTGACCCCTCCTTGCTCACTTATATAAATCCCAGTATAGATTTTTTGAGGAATATCATCTGAAATGTTTTATTCATGGTACAAAATCATACATTAGTATCACAGTGTCTAATCCTTTGAATAATGATTACTCTAAAACATGCTTCTTATCTGATCAAATGCTTAGAAACTCCTTACTGGATAAGGGTTATGGGCCATTCGCCACCAGATAAGGAACATCCTTTAAAATGAAGGAGGATGCTTACCCTAACTTCTTCAAATTTATCTTAAATACTCTCTAATATCTCAGTAACTGCATTAGGGTCACCTACTGTGCTTAACAGCATTAATCTGTATTGTTCCAATATCCTTCATGGAATAAACCCAAGATTTATCAGTAGTCTTAATTAAGAAGCAGTAACAAACTGACTCAGGGGCACAGTAGTTCTCCACATTTGCTTGTATGCCTCTGTAATTTTCTGAAAATGCTTACTAGGATGAGATATATGAAAGGGGATTTCAAAGAATCTGCTTAGCAAAGGGTCTGAAGGTGAAGTCAGGTTTTCAGTTGAGTTGAGCACTCTTTGTGTAATGGACATAAACCTCCTGCGAGGTCTTGCTGCTGTGGCCCCTCTTGAAGGCAGAGGCTGTTTGGGATTCAGTTTCTTTGCCTTCACCCCAAGTGCAGATGGTTGTGTATAGTATCAGCTGATTCATTTTGCAGGGAAGTATTAATCAGATGCAAAAGTCACTGAGATTGGTATCACTGGTATTTAACAAGGCTGAGATATTAAGGAGCAAAATAATGCACTTTTATCATGGCTTCCTCTTTAACTATAAAATTCCAAGCATTTAAAAAAAGTTGGTGATCATTACTAGCTTCCTTATCAGAGCATCAAAAGAAAGAGAGATGCTTACTTCTATTCTGATAACATCATTACAAGTTAAAGATCCTGAAAATAACAGAAATCCCCAAATGAACAAACTGTGCCACATTGCCAATAAGTCTTCTTTGCAAGGACCCTGTGGCAATGAGCAAGCTCTTGGGACACTGAGTAATGGGAGAGGAAGGAAATTGTAGAGCCACAGTGCTGTGGAGTTTGGGCAGGATAATAGTCCTTGGGGCACAGCAGGGAGGGATCTAGAAAAGGGGACAAGTCTGCTTTGTGTGTTTGAAGATATTCAAGATGTTCAAGGTAGCTTCAAAGCCATGACAACCAGCCATGGAAATAAACAGATACATTTTTTTTAATCTACCTTCTTGGATGGATTTTGATTGAGACCTTTACTGCCAGGGCCCCTTTTACCTTCAGTTCCAGACAATACCTTATACTATAAAACTAGATGGTAGCTCATTTGGTTGAATATATACTGCATTTGCAGTGTTGGGATACCCTTCCAGAGACCTGTTGTGCTGTTTGAGTAATCCTTACAGGGTATCTCCAGCCCTGAGAACAATCCCACTCTACTCTTGGGGGAAAACACCATATTCTCTGCTACCCTTAACCTACACATCTTGGAGTCTGTACTGAGGTGTCTGGAGGGTGGTCAAAAGGTCTCATCTAAAGTGATGCAGACCCCAAGCCATTTGACATATGGGATTGTGGTTTTCTCAGAGCTGTCCATGGAGAAGATAGTAGCCAGATTCTGTTTGCCTAGTCAATCTCCTTTAAAAATAATACTTAAAGAAAAGTGAACCAGTCAGGTTATGAAAAATATACCCCTAAAAATCATATTTGGCTGTTAAACAGCCCACTGTTGATTAAATTGTTTTTCTTTGTCAAGCTCCCCTCCCACACCCACTTTCCTGTCACTTCTGCCTTCTAACTTATGATTTTTCAAGAAATTATATTATATTAGACAGTACAATATTATGCTTCGTCTATGGAATGAAAGCTTATTTATTTGATGCATAATAATTAATCCATAACTGTAGTTTTTCAGCACTTCCAGGGTAGAATATCTGGCCTCCACTGGTTTAGGTCTACAAATGCACATAAAGACACTCTTTCACACACAAACACACAAAAAACCCGTGCACTCATTTACTGGCTCGCTAAAAGTCAATGTATTTGATGGTTTTGGTTGCATAGCTTTCATCTTTTGGTGTTGGTAGGAAATGCAAGGTGAAAGAAGTGTGGACAAGAGCACAGCATTTGGCGTCTTCCCTAGATCAGTTTGTGAGCTCCAGGGTCTACTGTTAAACAGTGGTAAAATTACAAAAAAGGGAACTAGCTTTGACACCTTAGAAACAGAGCAGGATTTGTTAGACAAGCCTTAGTATCTGTGCAAAAAATACCTAGGAGAAGTACTTGGGTACTGACAGCTCTTTTCTAGTCAGCATCCCACAGCAAAGAATTATTATGTCTTATGATTATTTTTTATTTACATACACATCAACCTGACAAAATGAGGTTTATGCTTTCTCCACTTTTTAGTTTCTAGCTGACTATCATTTTCTTTTAAGATTAAATAAGTAATTTATTGAACTGTAACATCAAGTATTTATTAGGAAATTGCGGGGTAATTTTAACTGTATCTTTTTTTAAAACATAAATCTGCATCCAAGGCCTCCAGTAACTTTGTGCGACTCTGCACCATTAATTTCTTCCAGAGTGACATTCTGATATGAGCTGAACAGATGGAATTGCAGGATTGTTCTAGCAAATTTATCATAAAAAATGCATCCGACACCTGTGTAATTTGCCTAATCATTTTCCTAATAAGCTCCCACCATTAATTATGCACGATTTCCACAATGCAATCAAGATAAAAGTAAATCTGATGACTTAATACCCTTCAAAATAATTGGTTCACCCAACACAAGGCCTCCTTTGCTTTCCATAGCCATTCCAGTTAATTAGAAAAAGGGTGCACCCTGTAGGAGTCAGCAGAATGGAGGCTGAGCTCATGGTGGGAGGCAGGCCTGCTGGTTTTTTGGGCAGGAGTCAAGGATATTAACTCATGAAAGAGAGGAAGGGGCCCCCCCCTCGCCCCCCCGCCTCTCATTGCTGCCTCTCACCCCCCCTGCCCACCCCACCCAGCAGCAAACAGATGCGATTAGTGTTCTTCAGCCATCAGAAAACTGACTGCAGGACTCCGAGGGTCTAATGAGAATCAACTTTTCGGCGGCTGCTGTCTTGTGGTGCAGCCCACCTGTCACATCATTAGGTGCAGCATGTGCCTGGAATTCACTTTGCTAAATGAGATTTACAGGCCCCAGTGAAACCCATCCTGCAGCATTCCTGCTTCAATTAGCTAAAGATTAATTGTCTGAGAAAGGGAATGAAAGTTTTACTTCAACTGACCTGAAAATGGCGGGGGGGAAGGGAGGAGGGAGGGGGAGCTGGGAAGGGGGGCAGAAAGTATGGCTCAGGTATTCCACATAGGCCTCAGGCAGTGTGGAAAAACGTGATAATTTAAAGGTGCTGCAAATTTCCTACACCTCGTCTGGATGAGTGAAATTAACTAGCACTAAAAGCTGTCAAATTAAAGGTTGACTTCCAGATATTAGCACCTTAAATGTCACCGAATATTCTCTGGCTTTCCCCTCCCCGTTCTCCCTCCTTTCTCTCCCTCAGCCTCTCCCCCCTGCCCCCCATCCCTCCCCCTGCTTTTTTTTTTTTGGCAAACACGCGCGTCGGCACACCTGCACATACACACAAACATTATCCTGCTGCTGTTCCTGCTAACTGCTTGTGCGTGCTCAGGCCGGAGTCGCTTGGTATAAATCTCCCATGTAACCATGGCTACGGAACAACTGGCAATTACAAAATTTCCTCCATTTTTAATGTTACACTAATTATGTTTGAATGTGTTTTAATGGAGAAAGGAATTGAGGAGATGAAACAGTGTTCTGCACATGAAGAGCGGGGGGGGCAGAGTCTGTGTCTCGCATCTTCGACAGCTTGAAATCCAAGCCCAGGAAAGGTGCACAGCATCTTGAAATGAGCTGGTGTGCTTGCAAGTATAGGATATGCACACCCAGTGCCTGAAATACATGGATCAAAGTTTGGAATGTGGATGATAACACCGAAACAAGCCCACAAACCAGCTCGTAAACTGTGAAAATTGCAGCTTAATTTGAACTTCACTGTAAGATTAAAAGATGGCTGCTTGTACTGCAGTGCCATTGCTTTGGATGTCCTGCTAGCCAAAGGTGAGGCTTCAAATCTTAAGCCGGTTTTGAAGACTCATACAACCACAGAATGCTTTGGGTTTGAAAGGACTGCTGTGGATAGGGACACTTTGCACTAGGCCAGGTTGCTCATTTTGTTACAAGTCGTACTCTCAGCCCCTAGGTCTGACATGTGAACTTGTATTCCACTGCAAGGCTCTGTGTCATCCAGAAGTATGTCCCACCAACAAATCTGGATGGAGCCAGTACGTCCTAGGAAGTGAGTGGCTCCTGACCCAGCTGAGTATGGGAGGCACACTCCCAATGCTTCTTCTTTGATTTTAATGGCATGCTGGAGGGACATGTTCTGGCCCCCTGATTATTCTGGAGCTGGGCATCAGCCTCAGAACTTCATCAGCAGAGTTGAGTGAGTACCCTGCCAGGGAATGGTTACAGCTGGGTCTTGTGCTGGTGTTGGTAGAATGTCTTCAAGCAGGGCAATATAAAACAAACAGAATTTAGTAAAAGAGTAGCATACTGCTTCTGGCATCTTGAGTTGGGGACACAGAGGTGCTGTGCAACAGGTGCAAGTATTTGAACAGTGGAGGTTTTTTGTAAGACTCTGTTTTGGTACGATTTTACAGGGAGAGTAGAAAAAAACCCAGCAAACAATATTTTGCATCATACTGCTCCATCTTCTTTCTTAACCTAGTAATTTAACATGCATGCACACCCACTGCTGAAGGTGGGGTGGGGATACTGTTACAAATTTCCTCGCAGCAGTGAGCTCTGGATCCCAGCTGTGTCTTCAGCGGCATGAGCCAGCTTGATTATGCTAAAGCACCCCTGGATCCCTTCCTCTTTTGTTTCAGTCTACACAGGGTTTTAAAGCTTAAACATTTGACATGCTTGGGTAGTTTCTTCTCTAATTTTATCCCAGCTGACTGTGCAATGAGTTTAACTTAGAGCCCTTAGGTGCAAGCCACTTTCCACAATGTATATTAAACCTTATAAAACTAGCCTGTATGTCATTACCCAGAATATAATTACCTATATTGGAATTTAGCCAGGATACTGGGGCTAATATTGTTAGCCTTGCAAAAATTGGCGTGGGACTTTTTAATGACCACATGTGGTCAGTGCCATATGTTTCCAACTCATCTAAAGGATGGTACCTCTCATACAGCCATGCCCTCTTGAAATCACTTCAGGGTAGGAAAGCAAAAGCTCAGAGGCCAGACAGGACAGACAGTTGCTAGTTCAGAGACTGATGACATCTTTGATGTGGTAAACCCTAGTGTTGCATGGCCAGGAGCTCTTACTGACCCAAATTTCCGTATTCCCTCCCTCTCTTTTGCCAGACTTCACAACCTTGTCTAATTAGAAGACTCGCTGCCTTTTCTGGAGATGAGGTATTTTATGTAAAGCTAAATTTTGTATCACTCATCACACAAGTGATTTCATCCACTGAAGATACTAGTTTAGACAAAATTGACCTAAACCACAAACTCAACTGAAAATGTTCTATAAAGCCCTTTTATTTTTTAAGTTTCAAGTATTGTGTGTCAGGCAGTCATAACATGCCCTAACCAAGGATGACTGTGCTTTAAAGTGATTAAGCTAACATTAATATTCTCATCAAAGGGAAATCTCATTTAAATAATTGACATAGTATTTAAATGTTTGTTCTGTATGCCACTATGAAGTTTGGGATAGACTCTTTCTCAGACATATCAGGTGTAGTTTACCACTGCTCTCAGTCTCATGAGACTCATCGCCATCTCTTTCTTCAAAATGTTAACAAAAACATGAAAAATCATTGGGTTTTGAGCACCTCTGGTATAATGTCACTAGAAGGTTTTAAATTAAGTTTGCACTGCTCTCTGTTTCCTTCTTATCCTGAGAAGAATGAGTATTCGGTGTTCTTGTCCTTTCTCAGTTTCTTTTTTTGACTCGTCAGTCTCCTCAGAGATACCAAGTCACCCGTTCTCTTGTGCTGCTTACGTGCATGGGCTTCTCTCCCCACACTTTTTTTCTTCTTTCTTTCCTTTGAACAGCTAACCCATATTCTCTTTAGATTGTACAATGAAATCCTCCATTTACTTTAACCTGCAATAAAATAGATTTTCATTATAAAACATTTGATGGTACTGCACTACGTCTGGCCTATGTGACTTGTTAAGGCACTAGTGGTGGTAGAAATGTGATGACCTACGACCTCTGTTTTAAACCTAATTCTCTCTTGATTGTCAAAAGTTGTGAAAAAGAAATCAAATCTATTATTGGACAAGGTTATCATTAAGGAGGTTGACGAACCTTCATCTTTACAGCCTTCAACTTTACAGCTATCCTTTGCTTGAGAGATCATCATTTGACTTTAATGACCTGTCTTGCCACAGGTAGTGTTTAATCTTCCCTTTTTGATTAAACTAATAGAGGTGGTTTTGCCAAGTCATCTCCAAGGCTCTGTTTACTTCATGTCCTGGACTTTTGACTTTGTTACAGCTTTTATACTTGAATATAATACAAGGCTGGTGTTTGTGACTTTGGTTGTTGATCTCTTCCTAATAATGGTCAATGCATGTAATTGTAGCTCCCTTTAGATGTGGTGAAAATGTGGCAGAGGATCATAAAGGAAGAAATAGATCAATAATCATTATTGCCATAGGGGTAAAGAAGCTCGTAATTTCAGCATCTAGCTAGACCTGCCACTGTGTTTGGGTAATTAATTGTTAGCTGTGACAAGGCAAGCCTTTGCCAGATAGGCTTGTTGAGAAGGTACAAACTCTTCTTGCTTCGTGAGTACAGCACAGTGACATTGTCTGGAGGCACCCCAGACCTGGTGTGGTTTTTTTGAAGCAGGAATAAGCTCACAGTGCAGGCCTCATGGCAGGTGGAGTCGCAGGGACTGGCTGTAAGAAAGTTCATCCCCCAGTTAGAAGTGTGTCTGGGCAGGGTTTTCATACTGTCAGAGGGTGCTTGGCTAGAGAGTGCTTTGGGGCTGGAGGGAACACTGACTACTCTGCAGGTTGCTCACCACCAAAGTAACTTGCTGGTAGCAACTTTATCCACTCTTACTGAGATCTCTGCTTCTCCAGAACTAGTGAAGTGTGGGTCTTGTTATAACTTGCATCAGTTACCACTAAACTTTTGCATAAAAATTTCAGAGGTGGATGCTTTCCTTTAAAAGACTAAATTACCTGAACCAAACATAACTTGAAGAGGAGGGCAGTTTTTACGGTTATATCCTTGTAATATTCCAACCAGGAATAATTCAGTCAGTGTGGCGCAGGAGGGCTCTGACAGAAGTAGGTTTTCAGTGCATTTTTCAGCACTTTGAAACTCACTCTTTTGAGAGGGACAGTAAAATGAAGGGAGCAAGGGATGGGAGAGATGAGACATGGTGATTAACTGGAAAAATCTGGAACTTTTGGGGAAGACAGGGCTGCCTGCATTCAATAAAACTGGATGTATATCTAATTAATGGCAGAGTGCCCAGTGCTTTTGGAAACCAGTTATGAATCCCCCAAAATAATTAATTGTACAATGGAACCCTAGTGAAGGGCCTAACTGTGACCACTGTCTAAGTAGGTTTCTCCTCACATTTTATGTTGTGATGCATATTTCCATCCCTTCTTGAAGCCAAGATCAATGGGTGAGAAGCCTGCTTTGTATCCAGTTATACTTACTCCATCTTAAGCCCATAAAGTTTACCATTTTACTGTTTTGTAATGTTGTTTTGGGGTGTTGTAGGTCTATGTACTAGGACCTTATGCACACCCACATCTCTGGTAAAATGAGGTTGTAGAGATGTGCAGGAAATTATACAAAGGCCTGTCTACACCTTCAAAATAAATTTTGAAGTTGATGATCTGAAAAATAAGTTGACTACTTCTACAGCAAGGTGGTGTAACAGACTGGAAAATCTATTAAGCTGTTTTCCTATTTAAAAGAAAAATAAGTGCAGAACCATAAATAAGGAGGTGAAGCATAACTACTTAGCACAGAAATGTGTATTAAGTAGCACTTATTGGGAACATTTTACATTTTGTTCCTAAGAGCATTGCTGACTTGTGTAATTTTAAGTGCAGTAAAATGAAGGCCTTCTGGATGGATTTGGTGATATCAGCTCACAGGTTGTTCTACAGAACACCTGGACAATGGCAAAGGAAACTGAACTTAATTCTAAAGGTTACTTTTAAGGTATGTTTTCTGGAGGTTTGAGGTTCAAAAAGAGGACCTCTTGGTATCTGAGGAAAACAGTATTTTATCAAAAGTTTGAAAACACAGTTTGGGTTGTTTGGTCATTGGGTATTTTGATGCTTTGTTTTGATTTTGTGGTGATTCCCCTCCCCTCTCCCCCAAAAAAAATTATTGTAGTATTTTCTCAAGAGATTTCTGAGAGCTGCTGGGAAAAAATTAGCTTCAGTGAACTTTACTGGTATTGGTATTGTTATAATGTAATCACCACTTTAAGTTTTCTTCTACTCTACCTCTGATTGGTCTTCTAAGAGTTTTCCTTTCCAGAATTTAGATTCCTTCTACATATCCCATTAAATCTTACTGATTTTTAATGATTTTTAGCAGGGAAGAGAGGCAGTGTCTTAAGAATCATGAAATGCTTACTTCAAAAGACAGCTTTCCCATGCTAGTACAAAGCCCCACCATTTTTTGTTTATTTGTTTATTTCTATTCTGAATTAATTTTTTCAGTAGTGTTGGGTTTATTGTTACAACAATTCTTCACCTTTCAGATAGCCAGGTTTGGAAGAGGCAATCTGAGGCCATTGCCCCCCCCTCCACCAAGCTGAAAGAACCAGAGTTCCTGCTGGAACATCCTCACTCCCAGCTGCAATGAACAGTAGGAGACTATTCTTATTTTTTTAAAGCTCCCAGTATTTCTGCTGATACCTAAATAGAGATTGCTGACTTTTGGGTATTTCTGAAAATGTCTGTCTTGTCTTAGCATTCTCAGCAAATGGGAGCTCAGCTGTAGCAAAAATTTGGCTCCTGGTCTGTATACTTATGGCAACTTCCTCTGTGAATAGTGAGCTCTGTTGTTAATTAATGCAAGCTGTGTTATAATTTCATCTACTGTTGTTCCTTCTATTAGGCAAATTTTCTGTTTATTATAACTATCATGGTAGTGTTTATAGGCCTTAGTCAAGAACTTGGGCCTCATGGTATACAGAAATAATAATTATTAATAGTTTCCTTTTTTAGCTTGCTTTCTTAAGGAAACATAGGTTATGCTGTCATGCTGTTTGTCTGGCGGCCTGCTCCAAATAACTTTGGAATCTTTTAATTAATTTCAACCAAAGTTTACTGTGGGAGTACTACCAATTTTGTGGAAATTGGCTACCAGCAAGAAGATAAGGTGATGCAAATTAGGGTTCCTGCTGCAAGGAAGACTGTGTGGTAAGCTCCTGTTATTTTCTTTCTGGGAGCAGACATGTGCTGGCTGGCCAAGCAGCATAAATATAGCTCCTGTGCTGCCTCTTACCTAATCAGTGATTAAGGAATCTGGGAGGGAGGTGCTGTGTTGTGTCCTCATTTTGAACAAGAATGAAAGAGTGGAGGGAGGTTGGAAGTAGCATGGGTGAAGACTTGGATATATTGAGTGGGGATTTGGGAAACGCTCTTCATTAGCTCTGCTGGTCTCAGATTAACTAGATTTATTTTTTAGCGTACATGCGAGCGCAGATATGCACGTGGATTTTAATGGGAGTCTTCCTAAGGAGAACTGAGAAAATCCTTGGGAAATTCTCGAAGTGATGATGATGATTTTCATGACTAGTGATGGTAATTTCATTTGCATGCAGTGTACAAGTAGATCATTCAAATTTGCGCATATTAGTGCACATTTAAGCACGCACAAGTGCATGTTTAAATTATCAGCTCCTTATTTTTATTCTGAGTTTGTTTAATCATTCATAAAGTCGGCTGAAATTTTGTCAAAGTTAGATAATTTTTCCAAATCTGTAATAAAAATCACAAGTGTCATATTAACTAGGAGATTACAATGAATAAATGCCCCCAGAGAACATCTAATGATTTTTTTCCCCTTTTTTATTGCCTTTGGATTCCAGAGAAAACCTGTTTTGAGTATCAAAGATGTTCTATATTGACTGGTGTCATGGGTGGAGTTGGAGTTTCAGACAAGGTTTATTAGAGAAGTCCTCCTGTTGAGTCATGTGGTGCAGAAAGGACCCCCTTACTTTCTAAGCTCCTTCTCAGGGGGAGCCTGGGAGTGGCTGGATTCAGTCATAGCCCCAGACGATTTTATTTTTATGTTGTTATTTTCTATTTGATTTGATTTTTAATTGTTCTTTTTTAATTTTTCTTTTTT
>VYXB01003817.1:0-39175 GCA_013397135.1 Pachyramphus minor
AGTATTAATATAATATTAATATTAATTGATATATTAATATTGCATACAAATACCTAAACACCTAACAAAAAATTTTACATTTTTCATTAAACATTATGTTATTAAAGTTAGTTGTCTATTACTAATGGAGAAAAAGCATTTCTTTCATCCTCTGGCTTGTAAAGCTGAAGAATAGATCCGCTTGCAAATGATTCTTCACAGAAAAACCTCTCCAAGATAGTTCAGTGCCTGAGCTCATTAGGGTGCTTATTCCAGGTTAGCCTGATGTCCTCACAGACAGAGTGTGGGTTCTTTGGTAAAGCTGGAATAGGATATATAAAACTATGAGATGAAAAAGGTTGAAACATATAGTCAGAGTTTCTCAGCAATCCTATCACAGGGACTAGAGGTTCCGGAAAAGAGGGGGAATGCAGCCCAAAATCAATACAGATGTGGACGTGGGAGACCAGAAAAATTAGGCACAGTTTTTAGATTTGTTTTCTCATACTTATCAAGATACAGATAACAAATAAAGCTTGTAGAGCCATACACACTGCACTGCTGCAGTCTGGGAGCTGTTAACCAATTATATTTTGGCCTTCACCAAGAGGTTGTCCTTTAAATCAGTAGTGGGTGGCAATGGATTTCCTTCTGACCAGGCCCTTTGCTTACAGATCATAGGACCAAAATCTCATTGCCCAGGAAGAAAACATGAACAACCAGGATAAGCTCTCCCATCCATGACTTCCAAACCCCCCTTCCCTGGTGGCTGCCGGCAGGAAGGGTGGTGTCTGCTGGGGCTTCCTCCCAGTGACATGATACTAGTAGAAGCAGAAGCAGAAGTAGAAGTAGAACTACTTATTCCATCAGCCGTCAGCCTCTGCATGTCTCCAGAGTCAAATCAGACCTTGATGTGCTGGCTTTGCTCTGTGGCTGCCACTGTTCCTTCTTCCTTAGGGGCTATTTTTATATTTGGTGGTGCAGTGTTCTGATTTTTCCTTCTTTAAAACAGTGCCCATGGCTACTGAAGTCAATTCCTGACAAGCCAAATATATTTTGATAAGACCCCAACGCCCTAGAAGGAATTCCTTGTAGTGCAGTGGCTTTGGTTCCTAGGAATCGTCTTAAAAAGGACGCTCGTCCTCAGGCGAAACCTAACAAAAATACTTCATGACAAAAGCTGGTTCGTTTGTCCCGTGGCAGAGGACGGGGACAGGGAGTGTTCGTATGAGCGAGGGCAGGATCCGGCCTTAGGCGGCGGCACAGGGACGCTGCTCACTCGCCACACGTGGGCTCCTGCCCTCCCCCGGCAGAAATAACATCCTCGGGCTGGGGGAGCAGCGCTGGCGCCGTCCGGGCGTGGTTCCTGAGCGCACCCACGAGGTGTCACTGCTGCCCCGCCGCCCGCACCGCGGGACCGCCCGCGCCCGCACCCGGCCCCCGCACCCGAGCGGCGCTGAGTGAGGGGCGTCCGTACTGCGCACACCTGGCACATTCTGTAGTTGCTGATGCTGGGAGGAAAACTCGCAACTGATTGCTGCCCAGCGACTTCCAACATCACCGCAGCGGAGGAACATTATATTGGGTTTATTTGTTTCAGTTGAATGTCGATGAGTTCTCACCACACACATCAGCAGGACTCGGCACAGAAGAAAACCAAGACCATCAAATAGAAAGAAGAGGCATATGGTCACTTCAGAACAATTGGGGGGAAAAGAGGGGGAAAAAAAAATAAAAGTCACCAAGTTTTTAAAAGAACACCAAACTCGTTTGCTCTACTATGGTAAAGGAAATTGCTTTGTCTTCCTTCCTTTGTTTCTGATTTTATGCTCTATTTAGATTTCTCAAAGAATGGAACTATAATGAATACCAAAAAAGTCCCATCCAGTAAATTTCTAAAATAAATATTTTTCATAGTCAGCATTACACAGTTCAAAGTAGTGCCATTCAGATTACAGATTTTTTTTCCTTAGCAAAATTAGAACTGCAGCAGTAGTGTAGAAGATCAGTGCTGATACACTGGCAATGCTGATCCTACCATGTCAGTACCAATAAAACACAAAGTAAGAGCATCCAGGGGAGTGAGCTGTTAAAAGAAGCCATTTCTGCATTACATGAAGGACTGATGCTGACTGCTGCAGATTTTCTCTGCAGAGGAAGAAATAGGAGACAGCTGCAGCTGCTACTGCTGCTGCTGCATGCACAAGATGCCGAGGCCTGAATAATGAGGAGTAATGAGCTCCATCCTGGTGCAGGAGCTTTCAGGAACTGAAAAGGATGCAGCTGATTCTACAGGCAACTTCAGAATTCTACAGTACATGGGGCATGGAAAGGCTTTTTGTTCTTCATCATCTCCCTTATTTTAATACAATGCAGTTAGGGTAGCATATTCAAAATCTTTATTTAGATGTAAAATAAAAGCAGGAGCTTTTTTTGAATATATTTTTTATCACTCCTTCTTCTCTCTTTCATATTCTTCTAGGTCTTCTGGCCTGCAAACACTTGCTTTTTTCCTTCTCATTAAAAGACACTCCACCTCGTCCATACTGTTGGTGGAAAGAGGTTGTCTTCAAAGTCTTTTTAGAAACAAAGGTGTATTCCCAGCACATGCTATGCTCTAGGGTCGGAGAAGTAGCAGGAGAAATCCAAACCATCTTTCAAAAAAAACCCCAAGCCCACTCTACTGTATCAAAGAGATTCCACCACTGATATCCAGCTAGCAAGCACAATTGTACCTGCAGAGAAAAGAGTAGCTCCATTTTAAATCCAGTCTTACAGGCTTTGCATCTCTGATTTCAATAGAAGTATGCTGGGAGTTTGGGGCAGGTAAAAAACACTTGGAGATGCCAACTGAGGCAAGGAAAGGTCTGCAGAGGCTCAGCACTCCTGGCAGATAGGAATCCCTAAGTGCAGTTTTAACACAGCAATAGGGTTCAAGAAGGTTTTAAACAGAAAACAATTTTTTGATTGTTACACTCTGCTCTGACCAACAGCAGAAGAAATATTTAAAATTCATAACTTTCATGTTTGGCTTTTTGGTTGGTTGGGCTTTCCCTTTGTAACTTTTTTTTGCAATAAATATCTGAGTGTTGATAATCCACAAGTATACAGAAAAAGCAGACAATATTGGTCTGTACGGCTGGAATTACACTGGGAAGAAGTCCTTTGGAACAAAATAAAAGTCTGATATTTCAATTTTCTGATTACAGGAAGAAAATAAAGATAGAAAAGAAAATTCGCCCCTGCACACAAATGCACTGGTGGGAGAGCAGCTGCAGCTACTCCCTTATGGCTGGGATTTCCCACACTGACAGAAAAAGAGGAGGAAAGCAATTGAGACGGAAATCAAGGGAAGAGAGATAATGCAAAGCCTCACTAGTCAAGGACCCAGAAAGGTGGCTGAAGTACTGCAAGAGGGTCGGAGGAAGGAGAAATGGAGTAAACCAAAATCCTTCAGGAATTACAAACTTATTAGCTACCCAAAACCGACTTTCTGGAAACCAATTCCCTCATTATTTGAGCATGTCTAATTGTCTGAATTGTGTCTTCAACAGTTTATCCATTGAGGAAATTCCACATTTGTGCCTCCTTCCCCCAAAAATTTTAACTGGCACATCAGTTTCCCTAGGCATGTTCATTGGCTTCCCTGGAGCTAACTTCCCAGAGCAGTATGGACCAGGACTTAAAATATTTCCTAGTCTTGGGCTTTACTCTTCCTTCCTGCCTCCCATAGACACTTTCTTTGATAGAGACAGAGACAGTCTGCATCACTCTGTGGACACCCTCACATCAGTCTTACCATGAAAGAAACTCAAGCTCCTGATTTATTTCAAATTCCAATGCTGGGAGTGAATAACACAAGTACCTTCCTTCCCTCAGTCCTGGGCACCAGAGGAGTCACACACCCAGGCTTCCTTTTGCCTCTCTCCATTCAATGCTCCTAAGCAAAGGAGTAACTTACCTCCCTCATATCTCCTGAGGTTCCCAGTGATGCCTCCCCACCAGGTGAGGAAGGATGTCCCTATTGTGTAAGAGCATCCCTGCACAGGCACCCTGCCCCCCAGGACATTGCTCCATCCCCTTATCCATCAGCTTGGGAGAGCAGTAGCTGGAGGAGGAGTAGTGAGCTGGTGAGAACAGGGTGGGAAACAGGAGAGGCAGACTCCTGGGAGAAGGATGGTGCCCTGATATCTGGCCACAGTCAGAGGCACTTTCTGCATCTGCATCAGACCCTACCCTAGCACTGGCCTGCCTTTCCTTTCATAATTTCTCTTTTTTTTTTTTTTTTTTATTTTTACTCTCATTTCTTTTCAATTCCAAGAAGGAACAGAAAAGGTAAATATAAAGAGCATTAATGGGCACCATAAGACCATGTGGGAGGGATCAATGGAGCAAGAGGATGAGGAGCAAGAGGGATCAATGGATCAGAGGAACAAAGGAAAAGAACCATAAAAGACAGAGAATCCTAAAAAAGATGTTCCTGAGAGGGAGGGGGAGAGAAATAAGAGAATCTAAAAGAAACTGTACATAAAGAACAGTGCATCAAAAGAGATTAACTGAAAAAAGGTCATAGATTTCAGATTACACATTCCTCTCAGCAAAAAGGTAGAAAAGTAAGTTACATTAAATATGCCATTGCTACTCATCTTTTAAAAGAAAAGGGGTAAAGGAATAAAAAGATGGATAGACAAGATAAATGCATAATGAAATGCCTCATTTATGTGATACGCATGCTGAAGGAGCAGCTGCAAGGTTAAGAGGAAGGGTGGGAAATAGTACCCCTTCTGAAAGCTGACAGCTGTGATGAATCTAACAAGAGATTTCAATATGTAGTCGTATCAAAAAGAGAACCAATGAAGGTGAATGCAGCAGAATATATTTTTGGAGCAAAGGAAAAATACAATAAAAATTGTGCAAATGCCACTAACAAGGTAACATTTACAATCGTGTCTTAATATTGTTTGATATTTACTGTCCATGTCCACACTTGTAAATAAGGACTATCATCTAGCATTTGAGCAGGTTCTCAGAGTTTATTATCAGGAAAATTTTCCTTTACAATTTACACATACAGATCCCTTACAGCAAATAGTGATGATGGTACTCACTCTCATTCAAGTGTTTGTCTTAAAGAATCAGGCCAGCAAAGTCCTCACTCTCACTCACACTCACACATAAAGATACCTGTAGGTAAAAGGACTGCAAGTATTGTACAGGTAGAATGAAACAAAAAAAAGACCCTTGGGAAAAGAGAAAGATGGTCTGAAAAATGAGGATGATACCCAGTGGACTGACCCAAGAAGAGTCAGCTATTCACAAAGGGGAACAACCATCTACATTAGACTGCAAAGGGTGTGGGCATCACAGTGTCACACAAGCTGGCACAATTCTGTAATGGCCACCTACTGCAAAAAGGGCAAGACCCACAGTTGTTTGTACAGGCAGAAGTAGAACAACAATCACTTGCACTCCTCCTTTAAAACCTGATGGCAGTCCTGCATCCTGTGCTGGGCACCATCCTCCAAGAAAGTTGGAGCAATGATGTTACTCAACACCGCAGAAAACACCAGTAAGAAAACCAAAGGAGGCTGTAATGTTGCAATGTCCATTTATATTGGGAATATATTATTATAGTGACTGTAGCAGCCTGGTCAAAAATAAATGGATAAATCAAAGCAAAGAAGATTTCGTTTAGATATTAGGGGAAAAAAAACTTTGTAGTTTTCTTTGTAGAGATTATGACTGTCTGGAGAGACCCTGCAGCCCTCCAGTTGACGTCTATAAAAACAAAACCCATTTAGTTGTACACATATCATTTGAGGACTCCACAGTCTGAAACAGCATGAGGAGGGGGAATCTGGCCTCAGAGAAATCATCTTCTCTTCGCCTTCACCTCTTTGATACTGGGACTTCAGCCTATTTTCAACTCACAGGAGACAAAAGCAGCCTGTTCATCAGTCAGATCAAACAACAGACTGGTGTGAGTCACAACCACTTAGGAACTTGCTTAAATGAATTGTGGACACAGAATATGTTCAAAGAATTTGTTGATAATTTCCCTTGAACTTGTTGGGATTAAAGCCTTATTTTATTTGAGTCCCTGTAGCTATTAAATTTCTTTTAGTAAAATTCCTGTGTTTTATGCATCTATAAGTCCAGTGTTAGTTCTATGCACAACATCTTCAGCTAGAAGGGACATAAAAAATATAGCAATTTTAAAATATAAATTCAAACAGCTGTTATTCACTATGCATAAAAATAAATAATTGGAAGAGCTAAATAAATAATTGGAAGAGCCAAATAAATCACTGGCTTTCCCAACTCCTAATTTCAGTTACCTATAGAAAACAGCCTTCTCTCACTTTAGTGGTCTGCTTTGGCTTTAATTTTTTTTAATAAATTTTTTTAATAAATAAACATCTTAAATTAATTCCTTGCATGGGTCTTGTTTCTGGAACTGATTTTTTCCCTCCTATTTGTTAATGCTTAGGGGATTATTTGGCATTTATTGTCTCATGATTTCAGACAATAGTAGAGGTGCAATTTGAAAAAGGCAACTCCAGAAATGTGGTATTATTGCTTGTACATTGTTGCTTTTTAGCTGAAAAAAAATGTAGTTTTTGTGTTTTAAAGGACAAGTTACAGTTGATCTTGCCTGATTTTCCAGGTTTTAATTCCAATTCAACATGGCTGTGGCCAACAGGCTGGCATTCCACCAGCTGCATTCTGCCTCTCTTGCTCCTAATTACTCAGCTCTCCAGTACTCTTCCCTTGTCGGTTCTGTTCTGGTCACCACAATTAATTCCCATTTCTTAGTCCTGTATTCACCTTCAGCTCATTAATTTTTGGCCAGCTTTTGTTTCAGCTTAGCATTACGCAATTTGTCTCATCACTGTTTTAAGACCTTTCCTGTCCGTCTTTGGTTTTGTAGGGTTGAAGAACAGCTTCTAATTGCACCTTACAGAAGAATGGATAAATATTTTGCTGTTGTCAGATAGGTGCCAGGGTAGCTTCTTCCTCTCCCACCAGCCATTTTTCTTCACAGGCTGGTCTGGGAGCACAAAACCATCTGAAGTGTGCAGCAGCACTGTCAAACACTTCTTTCCCCTGTAGGCTTAAGAGCTGTTTTATGAGCAAGTATGCATGGGAAGAGAGACTGTCTAATGAAGCTCAACTCTCAGATGGAAGTTTCAAGCTCCAAGTGGTTATTTTAAGGAATATTGCAATTAATATCTCACATGAGGGTGTTTTCAGCTTCCTGGGCAGAGCCAGGAGGCACTGACTGATGGCTCTTCCCTAGAAAACAAGAAATACAGTCCCTTCATGCAGATTTGTGGCCTGACTGAAATCCCTAATGGTAAATTGTTGTGTAACCAGTCATATTTCAGCTGTTTGGTCATTGTACAAGCATGCCTTAATCTGAGTTAATTTTAGTTCTTTGAAGTGGACCTTTGTATAAATTTGGAAACAAACAAGTTTGTGCCTCCTTGGAGTTTCCAGTCCTAGTCTCTCCTAATGGCAGATGGCATAGAATAGATAAAGTATCATAAGATGGCAGATAAAACTTTTAAAAATTATCTAGTTGTAGGGTTGATCTTGTTTGGGCCAAATTCACTTGTGTGACAGTGGAATTGTATCACTTGGAACTAAGCTCATATGAAACCTTAATACTGATCCCTGAATACTTTGAAATCCTTATTAATAGTGCCTGGTTTTACTTTACAGACATCATGCTAAATCCTGTGCAAAGTAGGGAAAGGCAACCATTCAATATTTATTCATATTTATTGAAAGGAAATGTCCTGGGTTTGGCTGGAATAGATTTCACTCTCTTCCTAGTAGCTGGTGCAGTGCTGTAGTTTGGATTTAGTATGAGAATAATGTTGATAACACACTGATGCTTTCGCTGTTGTGGAGCAGGAATAACCCTAAGTGAAGGGTTTTTCAGTTTCCCAGGCTCTGCCGGGGAGTAGGTGCACAAGGATCTGGGAGGTAGAATGGTCAGGACAGTTGACCCCAACCGGCCTAAGGGATATTCTATACCACACAACATCATGCTCAGTGTATCAACTGGGTACAGTTGGCCAGGAGGGGATGATCCCTGCTAGGGAACAGGCTGGGCATCAGTATTATAAGGGTGAGAAATTGCATTGTGTATCACTTGTCTGTCTTGGCTTTTATTCCTCCCTCTCTCTTTCTCATTTTCATTATGATTACTATTATTATTATAAATTATTTTAATTATTAAACTGTTCTTATCTTAACTCTTGAGTTTTACCTTTTTCCTCTTCTCCTCCCAATCCCATTGGAGATATAACAGAGTGAATAAGCAGCTGTGTTGTACTTAGTTGCCAGCTGGAGTTAAACCATGACAGAAAAGAACTAGAATGAATACAGAATGGGTTTAGGAATACAAATGCACCACATCTTTTTATCGACCCGTTGGTGTTGCAAAGTGATTTAAAAAAAAAAAAAATTCTTAGGATGAAGTTGCATGAAATGCCTAATGCTTGAATTTGAGATGTTAGCTATTTGAAGGAAGTGATTATTTGAAGTAGTTAACTGTGAAGGCAAAGCAGGTAATATACCAGTTGATGCAATTGGTGACAGCGGGATCTCGGAAATAAATATCTCTATTTGGCAATGAGAAGGGAAACAGAGCTCAAATTTCTGTGGTTTGCCTGGCCCCAAGTTCATGCCTCAGAGCTCACATTTCTGTGGTAAAATTAAATCTCAAAGTTTAAGATCTGGGATTCAGTGTGGCTGTTTATTAAAATTCACCTGACCTCCCTAGGTGGTGAATATTTTGAGTTGACCTAGATGGAGCTCTTGATAAAATCAAACTCTGATGGGGCATTTCCATAAAAGTTTAGTAGAATTGTGCTAACAAAAATGGAGACACTTTAAAACAGTGATTGTCATCCTACCTAGAAACCAGAAACACAATGGCATGTGAAAACAAAGAACAAACAGAAATCCCAAACCTTGAGAAACCTCAACTGAGCAGAACTTGAAGAAAAGCCATTCATGGTGATTTATAATGCCTTTTGTACTGGCTTCACTCAGACTGCCTCTTTAAAGATGCTGCATTCATGGCTACGGCTGCACGAGGCTCCTGACAGAGCCAGTGGAGAAGTGAGGCAGAAGGCAGCTTAGCTCCCTTTTGCCCATAGCTGGTGTGTGCAGGAGTACTGTCCCTAGCGGCAACAATGCAGACAGGTATCCGATGTTAAGAAAGATTACTCCGGTATTAATGCATTCAAATTGATTGTCTGCTTGCATCTATGACTGTCCCACTGTGAGAGTGTGTGTGTGTATTTTTAGGGTTGGTAGTCCCTTTGAAAGAAGATTCCAGTTTCTCAATATCAAACCAAAGTCAGCATGACAGATGGTACCAGCGTTGGCTGTCCTGAGTCTATTCTGTGCATTGCTAAGAAGACTTGCTTTTTCCTGTGCACCCTACAATGCCCTGGAGGTATCAGCATTTTGTCATTTGACTTTGCTTTTCTACTCAGAGATTCTGACCACTATCAGTACACCACCTCTGTTTCTCAGGCTGAGCAGAGATTTTTGGTTCCAGCTCAGATTAGTTTTAGAAGCTCCATATCTGCTGTCTCATGAGCAACATCTACAGGTGCTCATAAACCTGTCAACAGAACTCTGTGTAGTAACCTCATCAATGAACATACAACAGCACACCCAAACAGAGCCCCTAAATTAAAATGATAGCTTCCTGCATTACTACTGGAGGTTTACACTACAGACTGTATACTTAGCACTCCCAAATCCCTATCTTTTCAGCTTAAAATGTTGCATTGTATCATAAGCGACAGCAAGAACAAAGAAACACTGCCCTTCCTATTCAGCAAGTATACCCTTGTGTTCTTGGGCAGCACTGTTCATGTCCATTCCTGAGGAAATGCAGTTCAGTCCATCTGGTCTGGGGTAGCCACGGAATTGTTGTGCAGACTGCACTGTTACAGAACGGGTCTGGCTTAAAGAAGAGTTTGCTTATGAGATGATGAGCAAGCTGGAAAATCTCTCTGCTGCTAGCTTGATAAAGAGAAAAGAAAAAGTAGATGATTATCAATAAAGTGTGTTTGATTAGGTGTCACTGAGAGAAAGAAAATGCCATTTCATGTCACTTTTTAGAAAGCACACAGTGTGTAACTTTTGGGGATGATTTTGCTCTTGACTAATCTTCAGATTCAATATTAAAATCTCAAACTTCCCAAAGGAAAGAGATTCTGCATCTTTTAATGAAAGATAAAACAACAATATAAACATACACAAATTTACAGAGAAAGGATCAACTTTAATACATCTGGAGTAAAAGGTGTTCTTTTTTAAATATGGTATAAAAATAAATGCAAGAAACATTAACAGAGAATATACAGACAACAGACAAAGACACAGGCTTTCTTTCTCAATGTGAATACATCAGTGAAATGAAACCTTCTGTGCTAATTTATTGTGCAATAAATGTGATGCCATATGTATATTTATTAATATATGCATTTTTTACATTTCTTCCAGTTTTTGATTGACGTATTTTTTTAAATAAACTGTGCCTAGCAGAAGCTTTTTTTTCACTGTACTTGAGCTTGCAGAAAATAAAAAGACACAGATCCAGCTTGATATGAAGGAGGAAGTGAGCAGACAGTTTTCGAAATGGAGGCATCGAAAGGCTAGAGAGTCCCTCGGAGTCTGTAATGCCTTAGTATACACAAAAGAAAACAAGTCAGGTCCTTGCTCATGCAACATCTTGTTCTACTGTCCTCTGAGTCAGGCAATCAGTGAGCTACAAAGTATGTATAATGATTTGAGTCTGCTTCCATGCTACAAGGTGATCCTTTTAGTAGGACTGCACTAGACTGGTTAACCTCTTTGATGTGAGCGATTTCCCCTGAGGAAAAGATAAAAACAAAAAACAAAAACAGAAAACAGAGGCATGATCACTGCAAACCTGTTCATCAGCAACCACTCAGTGTTGCCACATCACTCTCAAGTAACTAGGGGCACCAACTGGAGTCTGTGAAATCTTAAACCACAGGAAGTCCTTACGCTTAAACACCTGCACTGCCAGCCAGCCAAATTGTTTCACAGAACAAGCCAGGAAATTTAAAGACCACTTTTGAATGAGATTGGTTTTGGCTGATGAGAAACTGATACTGAGGTTTTTGCTGTCAGTCATACCCAGAACTTGAAGAAGGCTACTGCAAGCAAGAGTGCCTTGTACTGCAAAAGATGAATGTGCAAACTGCAGTAGCTCTGTCAAAGAAGACAAAAAGCTACTTTCAAGTTAAGGTAAGAAAGTAAGAGGCAAATTGCATACAGGCAGGAAAGCAGGTTTTCCATGAACACAGCTATAGGTTTGTTGAGACCATATTTACTATTTATAAGAAACATTGGTCAGATATATTACACGTGACTGTATAACACTTCTTTGAAGGTGTTTGGTTTTCCATATTATTGTTTTCCTCATAATTTCTCCTGTTGCAAGGATGTGGTTTTAATTTTTTAGCAAGCTCTTTTAATAAGGTATAATGACTGCCCCACAAGAGCTAGGTCTACAGTGTGAAGAGGATGATATGTCACCATGGTATATTTGAAGCAGATTTGAGCTTTATCTGAGCTGGACAGGAAACACAGAACAGGTATTAGCTCTCCTATGGCCACATAGAAGGAGTTAGCTCTCCAAGGGCCATCCTACCGTGGCTCTGATCCAAGAGAGGCAGAGCTGGCACAGCAAGCTGACATCATTCCTCAAAATATCACAGGCATACCCTGACAATGTAACACAAATATATCATAAAACATTAAATAGAAGATATCTCTAACTTGCCAGTTAGATATTTAATACTTACATTTATTGTATTGCTCATTTTAAGTGCCCAACTCAGAAATATCAAACTGATTTCAAGGAGAATACAGTAGGAAAAACTGTAACTATGGAGAGATACTTCATTTTCTGCAGTAAATGCTAAATGAACTTTTTCTGCTATATCAATAAATTGTTGTCATCTGCAGTATTATAACTCAGTGGAATTACGCAATTTAATATTTATTGTCATTATCATTTAAATTTATGCTCACAGGTATCTGTAAGTTGGTTTTGAGCATTTGCTCAAATGTAGTATATCAGAGTGGGTCTTCTTAAAAGGAAGAATAACTATTTTATTCTTTGTGCTCTGAAATACAAGTTGAACAAATTAGGATTAATACTTCCTCTGTAATATAATTTGGAAGGGAACTCATGTTTACAGTGTTGGGTTAGACTGCTCATCCATCAGGTTCACCATATCACCTGACAGTATTAATACTTGCTTTGTCAAAAGACAGAAAGTGTCCTTCCTGGCACACTGTATTCCCTATATCTGTCACTTTATACCTATGCTAAATTCACAGCTTCTTGACACTTGTTAACCCTTGTTTTATGTTTTCCTCTAATGTAACAGGAAAGCTGTTACAGTAGGATATCTTTTCTTTTTAAATAGTCAAAAAAGCCTTAACAGCATTGTGGCACTGGAACACAATTTAAAACAGCATGTCCAAAATTAGCTGTTTTGTTAGACAATTCATGGCTGTCAGTCTCAGACATAATCTCAGAAAATATTGAACATATGCTTATCTTTGTCTTTCATTAAGTTATTTGCACTTAATTTTACTGGTCTACAGGTCTGGCTACCTTCTGTAAATATGCATGAATTCACTTTAGTTCTGAACTGCATAACCCACTTAATTAGCTATTAAAACAATTTTCTCAATATCACACTGGAAAACTGTATAAGTTCTCATTGTGGTATAAAATCTGTGAAATATTTTTTTATTATTATTTGCAACAATTATTTAGGAGTTTTAAAATGTCTGGAATTTTAAAATAAACCATAATTCTAACATCTCAGGAATTAATTATATTATCAAATAAACTAGGAAGTTTTGACCTAAACTCAGGCCAAAGAGTAGTTATTAGTTGATCTGACTTATATAATCTTTTTCGACATGTTGTTTGAATTTTTTGCTACAGTGAGTTGCCATGACAATTTTTTTCTGTATTCCACATCCCTTGCTCCCAGGATATTGCTAGTCTTTGGATACTTTTTTTCCTAAGCCCTTCATTGATCAGGAATTCTCTGAGTGGTCCTCTCTTTCATGTCCCCTCTCTGCCTCAGAGAATATTACACTTCTTATAGATACAAACTCGCCATCTGAACAACAACAACATGTGGTCATTTTCAAGGCATAATTTGTCTTATAGTTGCAAAAGTGACAACTTAGAAGATATACCCTCCTTAAGAGATCTTCTCCAATATTTATACTGAATCATTCTAAGTTCTCTGATTAGAAAAATAAACTTTTAATACACAGAACCCACAGCAGACCCAAATACAGAATTATCACATCTTCTTATTAGATCTGCAGGGACTTGTTATTTTCCACATTACAGAATACTCCTTTCAAACTCTGTTTCAGAGTATACTTTTATTTTACCTCTCTATGCTAGTGTTTCATAATTATCACTTCTAGAGAAGATTTCCAGATTTACTCAATTTACAGACTGATGTAAGGATCATCTGTTGCGGCTCATAGTTTAAGAGCTGAGCCTAGATGTTTCTTTGAGATACAATGTTAACAGCATTTCCATAAGCCAAAGAGGTTGTAACATATAAAGTGTAGCATATAAGTCATCACACCTAGGAAGATGTTTCCTGTGCTAAAGAGATTAAAGAACAACTGGGGAAAAAAAGTCAGAAGAAGCAGTAGGTGTTTGTCTGAACAATCAAGAGGAGAATGTTAATATTTTCAATATATTCTTGCCTTCAACATTTAGAAGTAAACGGCCAAATTCTAAACAGGATTAGGGGTTTTTGGCTGTATTAGTGCACTCTGGGCATATGAATCGCACCTATTTAAGAATTTTACTAATAATACACAATCCAAAATGAAACCCTGCACACATAACCTGGCAAGGGAGTCAGGGTGCGAGGAGGCAGCACAGCAGCTGGAGTGAACAAGTGAAAAAGTACATCTAAGAGTACTTAAAAAGTACTTTTAAAAAGTACTTAAAAAGAGTACTAAAAGTATATCAATCGGCCTCAGAGTTCAGTCCCCATCTTAGTGGGGGCTTTTTAAAATAGAGTTGTCCCTCCAACTTTATCACTACAGAATTTAGGGGGAAAATTACAAAGCCAGGTGCAGAGGTATGAGCTGCTAAATACAATTGTGGTGACAGACCCATTTATGCAGTATGACACTAACTCCTCAAATAACCTGGAAAACAAATCAGCAACAACCTCACTACATATGTGACTTATAAGAAAATCAAATGAAATGTATACAGGGGCTGGAGTGCCTATATTCAATATAGAGATATAAAGATAGAAGAAGAGCAAGTCTTTTCCTTTTAGAAGATTAATTATCCTCCTTTCTGTTAAGCAATCTCAGTGGTTCCTTTTTCATGTTTCTTTATTGCCAATGCAGATGCTACTCCCCAGGACTGACACTAGTAGAACTAAAAATGAAAACTCCATGTAATCTGAGGGGAAAGGAAAAGGTAGCATGAACCCCACTGTGAGTAAAATGAGATGTGGGACAAGAATTGACCCTTCTTGCTTTCACAGTTCCCCATCTGCTCATGTGTGAAACACCTGCAGCTCAGCTGGCATTAGTGGGGAAAGCTTCCAAGTGACATTGCAGTGCACTGCACACAGAGCTGGTGTATAAATTGCCCCTGACAGGAGCACAGCCAGAGAGATATGGGAACAGAAGTAGTAAGTACTTTTCCAAATTTAGGCAGCCCTTGCTCCGTTAGCATGGGGGAATTGTCTTAGTACTGGTCAGGGGGCCAGAATCCTGCTTCAGTTTCCACAGCAGCACAGGATGCTGCTCTCAGTCACCTGTGCAGGTGTATTTTTCTTTCATATGTGAGGAAGGAGGAGGTTAATATTTACTGAATCTGGGGCATAAGCTGTCAGCACAGCTGCAGCATTAAGTGCTTACATGTGCAGGGAAATCCTTCCGCCTCTGGCTGGGATTTGCAGCCCTCTCTTCCCTACTCATTAGGGCCGCACTCTTTCCTGCAATGATCTAAGGATAGGAGGCAGAAACTGAACAACAGCTTTCCAATTTTGGCTCATTCTAAATCCAGTGACACTCTCCACTTCTTTCTCCTTTTGCACTTATCTTTATGTTTACTGATGAGCTGTTCTCTCTTGTGATTGAGCTACAAACTGTTGCCAAATGGGGTAGTTTGAACTTGAAATGTGGATTTCCAAGGGACTAATGCTCAAGACAAACATTTTTAGTATGTTTGTCCTGGGCCCAACCCCTCAGGTTTCCATACCTGTCTGCAGTTCTCATTCCTGAAAACAGCTTAAGAATCAGGTAAATGTTTGTCAGCTGGGAAATGGCAGGCAGTGGCCTAATATCTGACCAGTCCTCGCTGTCCCCTTACTTAGATGAACCTGGCTGTGCAAGTGCTAGTCCTCAAGCTCCTCTCTTCCAGTACAATGCACAGCAACTCAGCTCCAGTCACAGCAAAACAGCACAAGGAGGCCAGTCCTCACTGGCATGTCCGTCATGATTTTCCACCCTGGGTATCATTCCTTAAAAAAATCTAAAACTAGGGGGGTTTTGAGTAGTTAGTAGTTCAAACTACAAATTTCAAATTTTTTTATTGGTTCTTTTTAGTCAAACAACAATAAGACATCTCTTTCCCAAAATGGAAAAAGCCTTTGTTTCTACAAATACTGATTGTTTTCTTTCTTGTTTTGCATCAGTCAAATAAATAGCTTTGTGATTTTTCTTCTCACTAGATTTTTTTTTGTTGTTGTTGTTTAAATTTTGGGAATAACATGTAAGTAAATTCAAAATCAGATCCTACAGCTGATACTGCATTGAAGTTCTTCGGGAATGCCATGCCTTAGGAAAACCTAGCCCTTGGTAGGGTTTCAGGACTAGATGGACTTTTGGTCTGGAACAATAGGGCCTTGAGTACATAAGTTTTACCTGTTCACATAGAAAAAAATTCTTGATTAACAGATGAAATTCATATATTGTTTCTCAATAAAGGGACAGATTTTAACATGACAAGGGATTATATCCATTTAAGCATCTAGAAAGTCAATGATCCACTGACAATAACAGAGGAAGCAATTTTTACGAGGTTTAACTTCTATTTCTGGGCCATAAATCACTATGTCATGTTAAGTGACGTTGGACCAAGCCTCTGTGAAAATGTCAATGTGCTCTGTTCAGTGGACTTGGCATTTCACAGCACATGCATTAAATAGTCTGTTGTTACTGGTTTGGAGGGAGAGATGATGAAAGGACTCTTGTCAGCAAGTTCTTCCAGGTCAGTGAAAGAAGACAGCTGGAAAGGGTATGTGTAATGTAAGATATAACGGTTTTAAACTCAGAATTATTAAATGGGGCATTGCTTATGAGGTTATGAGTGGAGATATCTATAGTTTGATGGGTCTCTAGTTTAATATATGAAATAAGTTTGTTCTGTTTTGTACTGGCTGTATTTTCATAAGGAATCCCAAACTTACAACAAGCACATTTCTTTTGCATTCTTTATAGGTGGGCAGCAACAGATGCAACGCTAACGCTGAGAGCAGTGTGAAGCAACGGCACCAAGAAGTGATGAGGTAGTGTCTCGCCCCAGGTAGCTCTAAGGAGAGAGGCTACACCTTCTTGCCCCATTAACTTTGTTCCTGGTGGGACAATAAAATTTGCATGAAGTGGAAATTAAATTAGCCCACTCCCCTGTCAATCAGATCCCTTTGTTTCAAGGATTCCAGACTACTAATTGCAGCTAAGCACCAGGCTAGGGCTCACAAAGATGTCCTGCTCAGTCTACCCCTGTCACAAATCTTGCACACACATGAGAAATTGTTCACAAAATTGTTCCTTAATTGTTCCTTAAACGACCTCTTTGTTCCCATCAACATTACCAGTGTATATTCCCCTGTAATGTAGATATTAGCATTTGAGGTAGAGGAAATTTGTTGGGCTTTGCAATTTTTTTTTTAATATTTTTTTTTTCTCCATGTGAATTCCTCGAAAGAATTTCAGTTTTTAAATGCCACAGAAACAGCTGATTTATGTCTCTCTACTGCTGTAGCATGTGATGAGATCCTCCTGCTCCCTGACATAGACCTTTAGCTTCCTTTGGGGAGCTGCAGGTGACTGGACCTTTATTATTCTCAAAGAGAAAGCTGAGGGACTGATCTAGATGGGGGGAAAGCACAGTGCACACTGTCATTGCTCTCTGTGCCTCAGACTCAGAGCTGTGACACCTGTGGTTGCCAGTGGTACTCCAAGGCAATGCACTTATCCAATATCTTCAATCCAGTAACGCTGCAGTGCATGTGTTCTATATTTTCACACAATATCCAGAAGTGTGAGTAAATGAGGCAAACCTAGAATAGCTGGGGTTACTACTCAGATGCAAAATATAAAGTGCTCAGTAGTAAAAATTACATATTGCAAATGCCAGTTTGCTGTTACTCATGTTTATTTTATGTGAATGCAGACCTGTTTCTAACATTATCCATACTGTTTGTTGCACTGTGCTGAAGGCACTAGCAATTTTGCAGTATAAAATCTACAGAGCAAGATGCATAGTCAGTGTTTTTAAGCTGAGCATTTAGGGCTTTCATGAAGTGCCCCAACTTATTGAAAGTCTTCTGGAAAAAAACCTCTTCAGTGTCAAAGAGATACAGAGTTCAGCCTAGTGTTTTTGTATATATAGCTCCACTTCTATTTTTTCTCCATCGGACTGGAGTAATGACTCATTATAATAGGTTATTTCTACATAATTCATTAAATAGCACAGTGTAATTACCCTTACAAAGTTTCTAAACTTTCTAGTTTAACAAACTCTTTCTGTAGCAAGTAGAACCCAATTTCAATTAACATTGATCAGGAGTCTCCATCTTAACCAATCAGGTTATGAACTACAAGGCCATCTTCTCAGATTGAGTCCCTAGACACAACCAAGGTAACTGGGGTTTCTTAAACATTTAAAATGGAAAAAATGGATGTCTAATTTAGTTCAATACAAATCCACTTTGATAAAAGTGAGAAAAAAAATCTCCAGTGAAAATTAGTCCTAATATTGTAAACCATCAGAGGAGAAGAGAAATTGTAAATTTCATCTCACAGATGACAACATTTATCCAGGTTGTAGAAGACCTATTTCACACTATGTTCTGTAGAGCAGATCTATTCTACAGTCCCTCACTTCACAGTTGAGTAAGTTAATCAGTACACTATAGGATATTCTGAGAAATGTTTCCCTTATCCCTGCTAGTTGGAACCACGGTACCAATGTAGATAATTACATATTATAAACTTATCACAGCCAAGAACAAGAGTGGAAGAACAAGGATGCCTTGTGGCAAGGGGTCCTGCGGAAGTGGGTAACATGAATTCAGTCATCTGAATAGATCTGACAGAGACGCGTTTTTCTTTCATACCTGACCTGACTTGACAGACTCCACCCAGATTAAAAGGCAGCAGTTTGAAGAAAAGCAAAATCACAGATTTTATTTTACAGCTTGCTCTGTGAAAAAAAAAAAAAAATCGCTTTCTGCTACTAAAGTACTAACGCTTCATGTCCAGAAATCCTCATTCCCATTTGTAGTTCACAGATGGTTTATTTGGCCTGCTTTGTCTTTCTGGCATCCTGCTATTCTGGTACTTCTGCCCTGAGATTAGCACGACAAAAATTGGGAATGGCTGCAGGGCACAGTGCTCCTATGTTTGTGCCTAGAACTGCTGATTTATCCATAACAGTGCTCTGGGAGTGATTTCAGTGTCTCCAGTCTGTCTTCACTTTTTCTCTCGTTGTGCTGTATTCTCATCCCATCTATCTGCAGCTTGCTATTTCTCTCCTCATAGCCACCTGTTCACGTAATCTTTACCATAGCCAATTCCTGACCTGTGGGCTTTTCAAAATGCCATAGATAAATGTAGCATTGCAGCTTGCCAGGCACCGGGACTGGGAAAAAGTCTGGGTCTCAGAGATCCCGGATGTATTACTCACTCTCTGCACTCTCTTTTATAGATGTTTTATTAATGTGGAACTTCCTACAGAATTATCATGGAATTATCAGGTATAATGTTATCATGTACAATCTTGTCTTAAAGATCCAACCTGCTTAGACAACACACAAATCACACTGCAACATGCTATGGCAACACCACCATGCAAAACATAGGGGTTTTTGTTTCAAACACTGGGATAGTTTCCTTTGTGGCTGTTAATTTACTTTTAGCGTCCTTTACTGACTTTGTCCCATTGAATCCAAATTTCTTCCTGATTACAGTGGATTCAAAGCATATTACAGGAAGCCTTTACCTATAAGAAAGTAGTTAAAGAATTACTGTTTTGTTTTAAAACGTGAGGTATTCCCACAGCCTCAAAATACTTTGTTCTTTCACTATGTTTATTTCTTTTTTTTTTTTTTTTGATAACTGGAAAGTATTTATGTATTTTTTAAATACTTGAGGCAATACTGTTGAGCCCCATTATATAGGAGGCAGTTTTTGAGAACTGCTTCTTCTTCCCTAGAAACTAAAAAAACAAAAACCATGATCTTTGCTGAAAGCTCTCATAATTTTCATTTCAATGCACACAGCTCCATTAACCAGGTCACAGAAAAAGCCACAGACACACACACACACACAGCAGCATCACCTGCACAACTCAACAGACAATGCAGACAAACTTGAGTATAATCCAAGATCTTTCTACCTCTTTTCATAACAGGTTAGTGCTCGCCCTCAGTGTTGGTGTACAGTTTTTATGGCATGGGAAAATTGGGATGTTTCTGCCCTACAAAAATAAATGCGTTGAATTCTTTAGTTTGAACTTTCACAATGCAAAAAAAAAAAAAGAAAAAAAATCCAAAGTAACTGGATAAGTAAAAAGAATCCCAAATATCAGAAAATCAGTGGATCTTTTGGTAGGTGGCAAAAGAATGCCCACACCAAACCTACCAGCCTCCTTTTTTTTTTTCTTACCTTCAAGAAATAGCTTTCAAAAATTACATATTGAAAAGAAAGAAATAGTTCTTTTAATCCATTATGAAACATAATCCAAATCAAACCCTTGCACATCAACAGTATGAATTCTTTGGTCCTGCGGAAGCAGTGTTAGACTTTAAGGAAGATGGGGAAATTATTATTGTTTATTTTTCCCTGTGCCCAATCAAAAAATGTGACAAAGTATTTTTTAGTAAAATAAAAAGAAAATGGGATGGAAATCCAATGTATTCAACTGTTTTAGGCTCAGTATTTTGGGAGGCACCAGAAAAAGAAACAACATCAAGCCGTTTTTCACAGATTTTTTACTAAAATTAAAGTAAAAAAGAGTGACTAGTTTCATGCTTCCTACTGCAAAAAGCATGGCTCCCAAAGGTCCATTCCTCCATATGTGACTATTGAGATCACTGGGAAAGGGACTCATCATTGGGAGGAGGAGTTGTAATGAAAGCACATTATAAAGCTGTCATTCCCAGGAACATCCACAAACTGTGATGAATACACTTTTAACTGTCAGGTTAGAGAAGTAAAAAGGGAAAGTAGGGATCAGTGAGGGGAAGGGGAGATGGATGTCCCATCAGGCTTACTAGTCTTCCGAGGCAACAAACTTACCACATTGCGTGTGAATTTCTCAAAAGATGTTCGACGATCCAGAGTGTTTTCCAACTTAAATTTAAAATAAATAAAACAAAAGAAACAAAAAGAAAAAGGAGGGGAAAAAGAAAAGCAAGAAAAATGGAGTAGAAAAGAAGGATTGATGAAACAATGGACTGCAAAACAAAGTTTGTATAAATCAGGAAGCAAACACAGGAATGAGGCTGTAATGGGACTTGACAAAACAGGGAATGGGCAAAGCAGATATAGTACTCGACAAAAATAATTTTTCATGGGGATCAAACTTCAAGGTTTGAATTTAAAGAAAAACTGAAAATAAAAAGAAATAATGAAGTGCACATCTTGTGTTAATGAACTGACATTCACAAACTTAAGGACTTCACACGGACAGTTGAAGCTTTCTGGTTTTTTCAACATCTCTCTCTATATTGGATCTTCAGAAATCAATGTTTGAACAAAAAACAAAATCACACAGTACTTTCATATAATTTTAGGTTGTCATTGTAAACAGTAGAATGCTATGTTATTAATAACTACCTTGTTCCAGTAACAATCAGGGCCCTGATTTTGCAAGGCACAGGGCTCCCAGCTGATTCTAGGTGATTACTATTTAAAGCTCACTGATAAAATTATTTATCATTATAGAAATCTGCAATGCACAAGCTGCTCCACATATTATGGGCTGTGGCTATTCAGAACTCATTCCGTAATCTGAACTTTTCTAAGTAAATATTACATACCAAGACATGAGCTTCTGTTTGCCGAAGTGTGACATGATCAGTCTTTCAAGTCAGATTTCTAGCCTACTCAAAACTATTCACGTAATAATAGGGAAAGAAACAAAATTAGGAAGCCCCTATATTTATAGTTGAAATTAGAAGTAATCCATAAGAATAAGATTGTTTCTAAACACATTCTGTAGCTTTTATAGGTGGAATAAAGAGAACAACAATTATTACATAAGCAAACTTGCAAACATGAAAGACTATTCTTCTGGGATTTTATTTTATTTTTTTTTAATGTATTTGTAAAGCACTTTGCAATTTAAGGTGCTTCATAACAGAGAAAACAGTACAATATGGGATGTAAAAATAAAAATAAGTTTTGCTAGATTAACTTATTGAAACATGCCCGCATGCAGGATATATACACATATATGTATATTGAACTCCTGTGTGTATGTGACCCTCCAAACACGCCAAGCTGGTCACCTACCAGATATCCAGTTGCACTGGCACAGGGGAGAGAAGACTGAGTATTGTTGCAAACATAACCACTGCTTTGCACAGTGGCAAGACAAAGGCAAGATGGACCAATACCTTTTTCTTGGCCTGTAGCAGCTCCTGGTAGGCACTGGATCGTATAAAACGAGGATAAGAATCACTTTTCATCAGTTTGTAAATGTGCTCCTGAAAAGGAAAGAAGGAGCTGTTACTCCCATGAAAGAAGACATGTACAAAATGGGAGGCAGTCATATGTTTTGTTTGTGGAATATATACCAGCTAGCACTATTATGAATAGGAAGTATTATGGGATATCAGGTTTCAGGTCTGAAGCTAAGGCTGACTTGCTTTCTATTCTGAAAGCAGAAATTCCACCCATTCATTATCTATAAATTACACAGCACACCTTTCTTTAATTTATAGACCAAATTTCCACTACAAAATTATTTTATAAGAATTTACAATGGAGCCCTTGTTTAAGACCCAATTTCAAACCTTCCTTACGCTAGTCAGTTTAGCTAAGTGACTAAATTAGGAGCTGTGGATTCTTCCTCATCAGATTTTCTGAATTAGTTTCTGGACATTCTCTTGTGACTTCACAGGCAGGACGAGAAACTCATTTCAGCATCATAATTAAGTGCTTAAGTTAGTGAGGATAACCCCTGGCTACTGTTGAAAACATCCTTTGACAGACATTTAGTCTGCTTCCCAGATAACAATATAAAAAGGAAAATACATATGTAAATAATAAAACATTTCCAGGATAATCTATTTTTCAAGATGTTCATTCTTCAGAGTGGTATGAAAATTTGGAAATCTTTATTCAGAAAACAAATGAAAGACGCAGCTTATAGCTTTTCATTTTGGAGCAGTCTCATTTCTGAAGAAGATTAAAACTGAAAAATCTATGATGTAGGATGCTGTATATTAGAGAAAAGATTTGTAGAAAAGGAATCAGAATAGGAAGTGCTCTCAAAATAATTCTTGAAAATCCACTGAATTGTGCTGGCTGTTTTTGCGTAGTTTTTCTTTTACTAAAATTCTATTTTTTACTATAGGAAACCCGTAGCACAGTAATTGGGAAACAGCAAAGAAACTGTAAAGTAAATATTGTTTCTAGGCTTGGTAGAGCATAGTTTTTATTCCACTCCCTATGGAAGGAAACAATGCAGTCAACAGAGAGCAGACAGTGGTGAGCATTAAAATACTATTTCTGTACAAGAAACAGGCTTGTAAAAGGAAGAATAAATGAGGCTTTTAGTATTTTTAATGTACACATTAGTCAGGAATTGAGGCTGGACGTTATTTAACACAATCGGACTAATTTTACTTATATGTCACTTTCATTTGACATGGAGTTTTATTGTTCCATATTTCAAGTCCAGAAATGCTTTTCATACATTTTTAACCACAATTAAATGACCTTCTGGCTGCCAGAATGACATATAAATGGTCTGTTTCCCAGCTGGCAGGCCGCAAAAAGCCTGTTGCAGAGGCAGAGTCCTATCTTGACAAAACCGTGCTACCTCAGGTGGGAGACTGTAGAGCTCCTAAAGCTTCAAGTGAGAACATGGTAGGTGCAGCCTGTCCCCTTTTCCAAAAGAAACAGCTTCCAGGTTCAAGTTTTGTTTGCTGAACTGGAGAAACCAAGCAGAGGTCTGACAGGAGGAAAAGTCCTGCTCACATGAAGACTGGATACTTCACATCTTTCATAAGTGAAGGAAAAAATTATGAGAAGGGAGATCTGGAAGTTGGTGCGGAAATTTTACACCTATTACAAAAAAATAAATTGGATACTGGCAAGGAATTTAATTGTCCTTTAGTGACTCTACTGCAAAGACATTTTTTTAAGCCTTTAATCTTGCTAGATTGTTTATTTGTGTAATTTATATCTTCTCTATATGCTGCATTCCTAAATCTCCAGGGGTAAGCAGATGCAAGCAAAAATTGTGTGTTTGTTTTAATGCAGAATACTTCAAAACAATGGGTATGACAAAGGGTCTAACGAAAATTTTATTGTTTCTTCATAGGTTGCTATCCTCCTAATGGAAAAGTGAAATTGTGGTAAAATTATTCCCCCTCATATTTAAGGCACAGGCATGCTCCTGAAGAGTAGAAAGCCTCAATTTAATACCCTTCTCTCCTTTGTGGGGCCTGTAGCAGCATCTCCTGACTCCCAAGAGGATGACTTAATAATCAAGTTGTAGGAAATCCTGCAGGGATGTGATTTCAATCTCTCCTTTTGACACCATTTCACTTTGCATTAATAATTAAATTTTCATCACTGGGCTGCTGATGAAAATGGGGGATGATACCAGTTCTGCTACTTTTACTGTGAATCCAATTCTTTTCTATTGCTTTTCTCAGAAGTGTGCAAAGATGACATATGACATTAGAAGTTCACATGAAACATTACATTTAATACAGAAGTACTTCATTTTTTCTTCACTATATGTTTTGCTCTATTTGAAGTCCAGCTGAAGACAGCACAGACGTTTCATGAAGAACTTCAAAGACCTCATGAAAAAAAGAATGTTACTCATTTGAATTGTCAAAATGACACTGTAGGAAACAGGTTGTTATCATTTAATTCCCAAACATCTCTCTTTTTTATATAGAGATACTTCACTATCCAATATTCTATTTCAAATGTCCCTAAACAGGATTGCAAACTGACCTGAGCATCCTCAAATGTGTATCTTCCAGGATCCTTCACATTCTGAGTGGTTTTGTCGTAACTTTTTGAATCTAGATTGATAGCGCTGGGTGCACCCGGAGCAAGAAATTCTTGCCAGATTTCTTGGACGCGAGCAGGGACTTCACGGATAGGCCTCTTCTTCAGGTCTTCTACTGCTAACCAGAACCTATGGCATAATATAGCATCTTCACTTCCAGTTCAGGAAAATCATGAATGAAGTGCTCACATTCTTCCTTGCTTTTAAAAAAGGAAATTAAGTAACTGAAGTTTTTATCGAAAACATGCTGAAACGAGAAAAAGCTGTCATTTTGTGTTGGGATCAGCATTCTGTCTCAAGGCAACCAATCCACCTGAGCAAGTAATTATTAGAAGACGTTTCATGAGATGGATAGGAAATACTTTATTGCTTACGTATGGGTAACTTGCTTACAAGGATTAAAGGAATTAAACTGAGACTTCATTTTAGCTGAACCACAAGGACTTATACTGCTTATAAACTGACAGCTTTTTGACATTCTTTCTAAAACTAATAACTTATATTCTTGATATCTAGATGAATCTCAGATTTCTACAAAATCCAAAACTGTACAAGTTATTTTGTTACCCACAAGTCACGCATGAACTGGAAAAGCATTTGTTTTGCTCATTATAATTTAATTTCTCTCCTTAGCATTGCATTTCTATGCATATTTTTGCTAAAAATGCTGAATGGAAGCACATATTTTCTTTTCTGCTGCAGAGCAAACCAACACTGGGCAACTACATACAGTGCAGGCTGATTTGTTACATCCTTCTCATTCATTCTGGAGAAGGATCACTAAAAAGGTCTTGAAAACTTTGTGATCATAGCTAGCTAGCTATAACTTTTATTTCATTATTTCTTCTATGGGTGTTCAGACTCTCTCACTGCACAAATAATTCTAAATGCATTCGGTATCCCATGCTTAGACATGGTGCAGACCACTTAGTTCTCCCCAAAAGCCAAGAGCTCAATGAAATTTTGACTATGTTAAACATGCAATATATACCATCACAACTTCTCATTATTATTCTGACACAGCTGATCCTATGAAAAAGATAAGCTGAACCTTGAAGGGATTTAACTGTGAAATTAGTTGGATTTTACAAGGCTTACAAATAAATTAGGTACACCTTTAAAACATGGTTCCACCCTGCTCACATTGTGAGATCAAACTGAGCGTTCTCAGCTGAATTCAACAGGGATGGGATAGGAGAGAGGAACAGTGAAATTGTACTCAGACCCCAGAAGAAAGCAAAACAATACCACCCTCAATCCAAATTCTAATACAGTTATTTCAGCAACTCTTAAGAGAGGATAGTAAAGCATAGAAAACATTACAGTATTCCTACCATAAGACGTTCTTCAATTGAGGTAATTTACCTTTCAGGAAGCAACTATTCCTTCATAGTTCTGTTTTGAAACATCTTTGTAGCACAGGTGGAAGGAGCCCATCCTCATTTCTCACAAGCCATTATGGTCAACTTTACGAAGATGTCTATTTTAGGTATTTCTATACCCTTCAATTTTTCTATCTAAGACTCTTCGAGAGAGAAGCAATATTGTCCCAGTTTTACAAATATATTAATTATAATAACATAAAGTGGTTTCTCCAAGGTCACAAAAGGAGTCTTCTGCCAATGGAAGAACTCCATTTTCAAAAATTCTGGGTAGCATCACTTATATATATGAACTGCAATGTGAATTGAACAGAGTTCTCATAGAGCCTGGGGACATATCATGAGAATATGATGGCAATGCAGTAAGAACAGAGGCCTCATAACTCAAGTTTAAAAACTGTGAAGCTCACAAACTCCAATTCAGTTTACTCTGTCAAATTTGGGCAACCTACTTTAGCTTCCTTAAGCTTCTTTAGATATTTGCATTTAAAAGCATATATCCTGCAGTGCTAACCCCTTCAAGTGCATCTTCTGGGACTGACTGATTACTTATGTGTCTTGGAGTCAGGTAAGGAACAGAAAAATTAAAGGGAAGGACGCTCTTTGTAAATACACATTTTCTGCCACCCTGCAGACATCCTGAGGATCTAGCTCAAAGATGTCACTTCTTTCTTTGTTCCATTGCATCACTGTCAATACTTCTGGAAGTCACCACAAACATGCCTTAGGATGCTATTTTTCTTTGTAAGTAAGCTGTTTCCATGTAGTAGGTTATACTCAATTATGGGGAAATAGATGGGAGATAAATAAATTTAAATTCTTTGCTCCCAGTATAGCATAGGCAGGTTGTACAGACACTGTCTATCTGGACTTCAGCAAAGCCTTTGACACTGTTTCCCATAATATACTCCTGGAAAAGCTGGCAGCCCATGGCTTGGACAGGGGCACTCTGTGCTGGGTTAGGAACTGGCTGGAGGGCCGGGCCCAGAGAGTGCTGGTGAACAGGGCTGCATCCAGCTGGCAGCCGGTCACTAGTGGTGTTCCCCAGGGATCAGTGTTGGGCCCAGTTCTGTTTAACATCTTTATCGATGATTTAGATGAGGGGCTTGAGACCATCATCAGCAAATTTGCTGATGACACCAAGTTGGGAGGGAGTGTCGACCTGCTGGAAGGCAGGAGGGCTCTGCAGAGGGACCTGGGTAGACTGGAGAGTTGGGCTGATTCCAACAGGATGAAGTTCAACAAGCCCTAGTGCCGGGTCCTGCACTTTGGCCACAACAACCCCCTGCAGTGCTACAGGCTGGGCACAGAGTGGCTGGAGAGCAGCCAGGCAGAAAGGGANGGGACTTGAGCACAAGTCCTGTGAGGAGAGGCTGAGGGAGCTGGGCTTGTTTAGTCTGGAGAAGAGGAGGCTCAGGGGTGACCTCATCACTCTCTACAACTACCTGAGAGGAGGCTGTAGCCAGGTGGGTCTCTGTCTTTTCTCCCAGGCAATCAGCAGTAGGACAAGGGGGTACAGGTTTAAGCTCTGCCAGGGGAGGTTTAGGTTAGATATCAGAAAGAAGTTCTTTCCAGAGAGAGTGGTCAGGCATTGGAATGGGCTGCCCAGGGAGGTGGTGGATTCACCATCCCTGGAGGTTTTTAAGATGAGGCTGGATGTGGCACTGAGTGCCATGATCTAGGAATCACAGTGGTAGTGGATCAAGGGTTGGACCTGATGATCTCGGAGGTCTCTTCCAACCCAGTCAATGCTATGATTCTATGATTCTATGACAGATCCTTACAGGGTGAACACCAGTTCTTTGATAGATTAATTTTATTTTACCCTTTTAACAAGGGCATTCAAAGACCCTATTAAAAATTATAGGTTTTAAACATAGACACCTCTCTAAAAGTGGGAAGAAAATGTTGATTTCTGTGTTATGTTATGTCTAGGGTGCCTACTTCACAGCCAACACACATTTTAAGATTTTAATCTGCTTACTGATCTTTTAAGAAAAGACGCCTGTCCTCCTTCCAAAGAGAATTTAATTCAGTTATTCAAAGTTAGGAAACTTCAACAATAAGTTTTCAAAAATAACTTTTCCAAATATCCCATGGCATTCACAGATGAAGTTGACATGGAGTCTACAAAACCTCAGCTCAGGACCTCAAATCAAAAGAGCTCCCTTTCCCTTTTTATGGCTCATAGCCTCTTGAGCTGTGACCAGAGCAAGGGATGACTCCTGTAGCAAACAGCACACAGTCCACAACAAGAAATATGTGTGAGGGCAGGACATGGGAGAGGTGGAACTGCCCTTTCTGACCAGTGACTTAGTGCTACTTTGTGTAAGGAACTAGAGCTCAGTGTGGCTGCCATTGGATGAAACTGTATCTCCTGTTGGTAGAGGTTTGCTTTTGCTGTGGAGACCCTCTCTACAAGATGCTTAGTACAGTTGTAACAGAGACCTGACTATCTGGGTATAAACCTTGCTCCTGTTTTCTATCCCAACATTTGGGCTGCCACACTCCGGGGCACACACCAGACACACAGCTAAATGAGACAGTATAGTATATATATATATATATAATATATATATATATATGTAGTAGATCCAGCCATATGAACTGGTAAAACACATGTTGCACGGTATCTGGGGATTATGTCCTCCAGCTGGATTACTTTTAAAGTGAGGATGGCCTTGCAGGTAAATTGCACAGCTACAACACCGCTTCTGTCCCATTAATTGACCTAAATGTCAGGTGCAGCCAACAGCAGATCCCAGAACAAACTAATCGGTTAAATTTAGCATATAGGAACACAGAGTGAGAGAAAGGCTACAGTGATTCTTCATGAAATGTGTGAGATATAGTCAGAGCGTGATAACAGTGAGGTGGGGGTTATGTGGGCTTTGTACCCAGTGCATGTGACACAATAGGTCAGAGGACAGACCTTTCAGCATTTTCAGCAAAAGAAAAAGAAAATAAAACCTTAACAAACTGTATGGAGAAAATATTTTTCCAGGGGAAGGAAACACTACTCCCTGATTCCTAGAGTCCACCTTTTTGCCAAGTACAACTTCAAGCTTCAAGACATCGCAGAGCTGAAGGACTTAAAGAAAATGACACAGAATAATCATTGAATCTTGCAACTAGTTCCTTATAATCTAATCTGCAGAAATGGCAACATTGCTGGGACTTGACATTTAAGCTTGAATCTGAATGAGAAATAACACACAGGCAATTTCAGCTTTGAGGATTAAATTTTGATCAAGTTATTACCACCCAAAACAGAGTCTCATAATCACCAGTGTGAATGATAAAAATCACCAGTGCCCATACTGTGTGGGAAAGTGTCATCACCACCACTTCTATTCAGACTTGCAGGGCAGACATCAAGGACACTTAATCAATTTTCATTCATACTTTGTAACATGCAGAACTCACTCCTCCACCATCAGTGGAGAGAAATTTGCATTTGAAGTCATAAAGAGTGGCGATCAGTAATAAAGAGCAAAAAAAAAAAGAAACAGGTTGGATTAAAAAGAAGATTTAACCTCTTGCAGCATTCTCCCTTTTCCCTAGTAAAAGTACTGTAATGGTATGTTAAAGGAACAACCAGAACCACTGAAGTAAGCGAAAATGAAGCCAGTGTAACTCAAAGAGTTTGTAGGCAACACTGCAAATTTTTAGTAGCGCATGTGTGGGGTTTTATTTATTTCTTCTACAGAACAAAACCGAAGGCCCTATCTCCAGTACAGAACATTTCTACAACAAATTAAATGGATGAGTCCAAAATAAACATCTCACAAAATCTCAGCTTGCACGGGGGTGCTCAGAGAAAATTTATTGAGGGAAAACATCTAACTAACTTCTCAGTCCCTCTCTTCTTTTTCTGGGCAATGAGAATGCAAAGTCCCTTTTCCCTATTTAGTCACACATTATGGAAGCTAATAAACGAGGATCAAAGGAAGGGGTCTGGTGGCTTTTCCTTCTGAGCATCATGGAAGATATTTTGTCACCACTCTCCCTTCACTAGGCTAGGAGGTTTTTGCAGTCTTAGGGCTGCCTTGGAGATCACACCCACTGCAATACTACATAATGATTTGGACAGGTTGGCAGGCCTGAAACAATTTAGATTGTTTGTGGGTTTTTTTTTCAAAGGTTGCAATTTTTACAAAATAACCACTTGGGAACAAATGTACAGTCAGCATACAAATTTTAACTTTTCAAAGAATTCTGCTTCATTACACACAAAGGAGAGGGATACAATTTCCCACAAGGATGAAAGAAATTAGGTCTCCAGGTACCATGTTGCAGTAAGATTGATTTCAGTACCTCACTTTGTTTGGAAGTCCTTTTTTTAGTGCTCAGACAGCCCTGTGACCCATGATCCAGAAGTACCAGATCATGCTCAAACTTTAGTGTTTTGAATTTTAAACAATGGTCACCATTTTTGTGATAGGCAGTGGGAATTTCATAAATCTAACAAATCATATGTTACTTTAGCTATTTGTGCTGTGTATTGAGCAGCACACAAAGAAATTCTTCCAAAAAATCTGCATAGTAACAAGAGATCACAAGTCATAGCCTGCAGAATCCAACCTGGGTGTTAGCAAACTGCAGTGTGTATTGAAATTACTGCACTGACAGAACTGCTCACACAGTTGCTATGCTTTACAACACTCCTTTAGAGAGCAAAATACTGTTAATCCCAATTTACAAGCAAAGAAAAAAGCACAGAGATACAAAATAAGAAGCTGAAACCTGGATGTATTCCTAATCATTGCACAATTCTTAGTTTTAACTCACAGCTCAAGTTTCTTCATCCCTGTTCTGTTTCTTAAGGTAGGGTCTATATCCACCAAGAACAAGATTCTCAGACAGTTTAGACACTCTCAGTCCAAGTTAACAAAACAGTAACACTGGGACTTTTAGCTATCTAACATAATCATGCTTGAATAGAAATGGTGTATCTGGTAGACCTATCACTTCACATTTTTTGTATTTCTTTCACCAAAATGAGGTATAAGACACCTAATCTACTAATATTGAAGCTCCTGTCATGTCTGCAGTCCCCGCTGTATCCTGTGTGCTGTGCTCAGAAGCTTGAATCCAGAGCCCCAGCTGTCTATCCAAATGTAGGTTTGACAGTGTTTGTTGTAAATTGATCATGATTCATGAATTGATCATGATCAGATCTGTAAAAGGACAAGAGATAGCTACTGATTTGAGTTCAATTAGTTGCAGTGGGAAGATGTGGGTGGAAATAAATATTTTTCTCAAGGTGGCTGTCAAAAAATAATAATAATTAAAAGAATATCACGCAAAAAAACCCTGAAATTGCCATGTTGGAGTTAACAGGAGAGCAAGGAAAATGGTGGTCTTTTAAGGTTTGTCCAGTGTAGCCATCAAGCCTTTAATTTCTGTTATTGAGATCTAAAACATTTTGACAGCCATTACACAACAAGCTTTAAAAATTCATGTTTTGTAACGTAACTTTGCTATGTGAGCCTAATGGTGGATTGATTTCACTACAGTTTGAGAATTTACAAACATAATTCTGAGCTTGTGAGACAGTTTTCCTTCAGCTAATTGTAACAGAAATCACCTTTTCAGAGCAAATTTTATCCCCTGTTTGGCCTTTAAGCTCACCATTACTTTGATATCATATTTTATAATTCCAATATAAGAATCTGGAGGGAGAGACAGAAAAGTAGACGGCATGTCCAAGAATCAGCTCTGAAAAAATTTCTTGAGGGATTTTTTCTGGATCAGTCACTTGCAGTTTGCCTGTAGTTAGTGTTGTAAATAGGATTAAACGAAAGAGTTAGGGATTATGTGGGTAACAGTCTAGTTGGCAGAGAGACAAATTAATCACAGAAAAGCACCAGAAACTACAGCACACACTGGGCTCAATAGGTTCATGTTTGAACAGCTGCTCTGCATGACAAATTACCAGGCTATTCTTTAAATAATAAAAATAAAAAAATTACCTTTCATTTCCTTGGTATTATTCTGATTTTTAAAAAATCATTTTACTGATTGGACTTTTTATTTAAAAAAAGAGTGTATCTGTGTATCTGTGACTAATGAAGTCATCAACATACACATACAGGTCAGGCCACATTTGTGATGCAAAATTAATGTTTGAATATGAACATGATCAGCGATTTAGAAAACTCCATCTTTAATTATTCTGCTGACAAATTTAAATTAACAACAAGGAGATCTGTGCAAATACTCAGCATTTACAAACCAACACCAGAAATGTTAAATGTCTCTTGTAAGATGCTACAGAAGTGTAATTCTAGTATGAATGGCTATGCTGCACCACTTCGGAGTGAGAACTGGCAAAGAAAAAAGGTAGGTTAGGATTCTTCTGAGTTCTAGAATGTAAATACAAAGAAGATTTTATACTACTTATGTTATTGGTGAATGGAAAGTGAAGTGACATCTGACAAGAAGGTGGAATAAAGAGAAGAATATGTTGTCTATACTTTTGTACTATGTATAGCTACTTATCTATAGAAAGGCTGTTATTAATCCTTCTGATTTAACTTTTACCGAAATATGACTTTCTTAGAACTGTGACAAGAAAACATGCTATTAGTCAATGGATGAACCACTGTATTTTAGAATCAAATAATTATTCTCCTCACTTAAAAGTAAATCTGTAAATATACTTTTTAAAAAATACACTATGCACTTTATCCACTGAGAACAGTGTCATTTTTCAGTTAGTGAGGAACTTGAGAGCTAGATGTCACTCTACTTCTGTTGTGTCAGATCCACAAGTACTAGAATCCTGGTGGAGATTTTCAAAATGATCCCCAGGAACCTGACCAAAAGTGAAAGTCTGTGAATTTTACTTTTAAATTCTTTATTTATGTATTAACTTTTTTCTTTTCACTTTACTTTTCTCATAATGTTTGATTATAAAAGATGGTGAACAGGCTTTGAATGGGTCAACATTTTAAAACTGTTTAATAAGATGAGCTGAGAGAAAACCTCTTACATGGGGAGTTTGATCAAAAGTTGGACAGGAATGTAAAAGTATACTTCATGTGAGTCTCAGTTAGCTATATGAATATTTTCCTCAGCCTGTATATGAAAGTAATCTGTATGAGTGGATTCTGAATGGTAAGGCACAGGAAAATTTTTCAAGGCATTGGAAAATTTAATTTAAAAAATGAAGGGAAAGGTATTGGGAAAAGAAACCACAACCAAACAACAAGCAACAGCAATAAAAAAATATATTTTATAAGCTATTAAAAAGAAAAAAAAAGGTGTCTCTCATTTACCTTAAATTTTCTGAACTGAATTCTGATTCCAAGAATTTCAGAAACTGCTCTCTTCCCACAGGGTCTTTCAAAGCTTCATCCATGCCAAACCCCCATCGTTTCACCCTCTGCTGTCCTGGCTCTTTGCTACAGAAGAAAAAAACAACAGAACCCAAAGTGAGCAATACTTTAGTATTCTAATACTCTGTGTTTATCATTTAGACTAAGTACTAAAGTTCAACCACAGGTTTCTCACCTTCTAAATTGCTCATATCTGTGAAATGTTCAGAGATGAGCAAACAGACTGCTAGTACTTACACAGGACCAAGGTAATACACATGCATTTACACAGAAAAATAAAGACTTCGAACTAGAAATGTTATCAGATTTTAAAAGGTGTCATTTTTTCACCATACTGGAATACTGTAAACTGATTAATGTAACATTTTACATGGATTTATTAATCCAAAGCACTTCTCATCTTACAGTAAAGCTGGAAAGACCAAGAGGATACTGCATTGCCCTTCTATCTCAGTCTGAAATCTTCACATTTACAGTAAGCATATTACATCACCTTCCTGCCAAAGAAGAAATAAAATTATATACCTTGCCTCCAGTTCCCAGAAGGTGGTGTCATCTGATATCCAAGGGTTTGATGGATCAGGGGGCACAAGAAAAGGATCATATTCCAAATACTGCTCTGTATAAGCTAATAGACTACGAAAACAAAGGATCAAACGTTGTCATGTCAGGAGGTTATCCCAGTTAACAATTTACTTGCATCAACTGAACCATGGTAACCGCGTGTNGAAACAAAAGCATCAAACATTGTCATGTCAGGAGGTGTGGTAACCAGATAAGGTTATCCCAGTTAACAAGTTACTTGCATTAACTGAACCATGGTAACCGCGTGTGCACACACTCAGAAGTTAGATACAAGCTCAGGGTAAAATAGTTTTGCTCAAGTCTTTCCAAAGTGGACCTCTGAAGAAAGAGGGGTGGCTCAGGTCTATCAAGAGTGGAAATAAAATAACTTCCCTAATACTTCCACGGGTAGGGTGCTGATTAGGCGCTAACAAATTAAGTCAAGCAACTTCTTCCATGCAGATTTGTTTTCATAAATGACCGTGTTTTATACCCCTATGGTTTTAACTATGAGTTCCTTTAAAATCTGTTCTAAAATACTGCATGCTATGTGGGCCGTATTTATGGGCCCTATACCTGGGCTCCTTTTATCTTCACTTAAATACAATTAATATTTTTATTATTTCCTAATCAAATGCCACCTCTCCCAAGTTTATTGTTTTCCAAAATAAAAAGAACTTTTTTCTGAAATATTTTGGTATTCATTAATGGGTCTACCTCTGTTAAACATGCTAAAAACTTTGCTTGTATTCTCATAATTTTAATCTCCCATGTCCTTATTCCTGTTTTCTGTTTCCTTTGGCCTCATGATTTTTGACAAGTGAGGACAACTATTCTTTCTTTTCATTTCAATTTGTATTATATTTGGTCCACATTCCATTTTTATGGCTCAGCAAACAAAAATACTTGCTCTCTCTATAAATAAATATATGTGATTGTATATATATGCATATACATACACATATATAAGTAGACATGCATGCACAAATGTATATGATAGAATGAAGAACAATTTGTATTTGGCTTTACCAAGCCTTAGGCAGCTCAATTTTCTTCAATTCTCACTAAATCTGTATTTAATGTGTAAGATAGAATATTTGTTTTCTCTACCTCTTCTTTACTTAAGCTATAGTTACTGTTTCCAAGGGACTTTTCTTTTTATTTGACAAATTAAATTTGCCAAATTTTGGTCCTATCTGGACAAAGATTCCTACTAGTGTAGGAATCCTCTGACCTAAAGTAAGATCAGGCTCACTTTGTTCAAGCGGTGACTGAGCTCTACACCAGTCAGTTCCTTTGCTTTATCACTGATTGCCCTTTTGAAATAGGAAAACAATAACCCCAGACCTATTTCCATTTAGCCTCCCTGTCAATGCAAGACAAAACTTGTGATCACTTGGTCAGAGGCTCTTTCAATGACTACTAGGTTTATCAGAAATGTATCACGGAATATCTGGGCCATCTTTTATTAGTAAAAGAACTTCATACCTCCCCACTTAAAGTAAACTCTCATCAGTTATTTCTATGACGTCTGAGCTCCCATGTCTCTCTTTGAAGACCTCTTTGCTCTGAAAAGCTTTTTGAAGCTATTTCATACTGACATTCTCCCAATGGTTATCAGTCTAATTGAAAAACCAGAAAATGTGACAATATACGTACCTCTCCGCAACTTTTGACATTTTTAATCTATGTCTGTCTAACTGCATTTGCCAGTGCTTAATCTACAAGAAGGGAAGGAAAGAGTTTTATGAGTAATTTATTGCTTGAATCTATTTCTCTAGCTTTTTTTATTAGGGCTGTAATTGAACCTTAATTTATCCTGGGGCACAGAAGAGAAATATATCAGAATTAAAACAACATTTCACCAGTGTAGTTCTAAAATAAATGGAATGTTCCATTAAAGAAAAAAGACAAAAGATGTGCCCAATATAAAATTTTCCCTAAAGATTCATCAACAGAAATCCAATTAGCCTCTTTTTTTTTTATTTTTGAAGAAAGCTACTTATTCTTCAGACATTTACCTTCTCTGAATTCTCACATCTCAGGAAAGATTAACAAACCTTTAACAGTAGATAAATGTGTGAACCTATATATGCATACATGGAGCATAAGTATATCCCCAAACCTCAAATTAGTGTCGAAAAGGAAGAGCAAGCTGTCTACTGCTGAAGGGACTAATGGGCTTAGTTACACAAAGAACCCACTCACTGGCCTGCTGCTCACTGCCTTTAGATGAGAGACACAAAAAATGTCAAACTTTGTCTCATTAGTTTTAATGAGGTTACATGCCTAAATCCATATATCTTGAAAAAAAGAAAAGGTTTATTAAATGTTTGCTAGAGCTGTTTTGAACAACTTCCCAGTTACAATAATTTTTGGTTTAATGCCTACTTCCCTAGAAAGTTCATTTAAAAGTACATGTTTGTAGTTATGTTTCAAACCTCTTGGTGTAGTTCATCTTCTGTGGGTGGCTTAGTCTCTGGTACTGGCGTGTGGGTAGGGCTGTGACTTCGAATGTCATTTTGTAAGCCATAGACAGACTATGCAAAAAATATGGAACAGGGATAGTTGCTTTCAGACAATGCTTTCTACAAATATTCATAGTAACTGTGATGCTTTAGTAAATTATGCTCAAGAAGTTAACCAAGATCATCTTTTTTTAAAGAAATCGCAATAAACCGTGCACTCAGAAAAAATTGTGTACCTATAGTAAGGTGTAAAATAAATACTCCCAAACTCCCACAATTTCATAATGCCATGGAACAAAGGACCTACTTTTATTATATCTCTTTATTAACGGCATAGTAAGCATGGGGGATGACATTGAGAGACACTATTACAGTAAGTGGAGATGACCGACAGTAGGAGTACCCTGAAAGGTAGATTATTGCATGGATTATTTGCATTGCTCTCAAATTTGCAATTACTGCCTGGTAAATTACAATAATCTGGACATTTCACTAACATAAATAAGCCAAGCTAAAACTTCCTCTACATCCTTTTTAAAACATACTTTTCTATGGGTCAACATGAAAATGTAGCTCAAAGGAAATACTTCCAGTGGGAGTCAATCTACATTATCATGGAGCAAAGCATTTAAAAAGGAAATTTTGAGATGATCCATCTATATATCCCCAGAGAAGTTACACTGTTCATATCGGGATTCTAATTTGAATGAAACTAACTATTTCTGATCAACCATTTTGGGCATAATTGTCAAAGAGAGACACCGTTTTCATTGAGAGCAGGACAAGAACTACTGTTAGAGTTTATGCTGAATTTTTAATTTATTTTTCCTTAATTTCTGACAGAAACATTTTAACATGCTTTATTCAATCTGCTAAACAACATGAATGAAGCATTCAAAAATTAATTTTATTTTCAAAATCTCTGTATATTTCTCCAAAGTCTTATGTGATAACATTTACTTAGCATTAAAAAATTTGATAATACTAACTCAACTAAGAGCTTATGAAATATTAACATATGTTGATGCATTTGTTCCTTGCAGCTGTAAAAAAAATGCTTTAAGAAACTGTGGAACTTCATGCTATAAATTTCCTCTACCTCCTGCTTTTGATATAATAACAGTACTTACCTTTCTTGTTTTATGTGGATTTCTCATTCTTGATGATTTTTTTATATCCACTTCAGTAGTGTTTACACATCCAGGCTATTAAAAGAAAAAGAAAGGAAAGCAGAAGACTAAACCTGTGAAGGAACTTCATACAGTTTTCATTGAGATATTCCTCTTCAGTGTGCAAGACTAAATAAATAAATAAATAGAGATGTATAATAACATGATGTTTTTGCAGTGGTCCCTGTAAGAGTCCCTATGGAATGAGACACTGAAGGCCACATGCTTAGAATTTATGACAACACAAACTTGAAATAAAAGAAATTATCAAGATAAGAGAAACCAATCATGTTTCTGCTTTGGTTTTGCATTCTAGACATCCCTCTAAGAAGCACAGTTGACCTAATTAGATAAAATAAACAGAATTGTGCAAAACTGACCTCAGTTGTGAACCTCAGGCTCCCTTCAGGAGCATCTGATTTTGGGTCAATTTTTAAAGATGATCCTCTTTTAAAAGAAAATGGGGGGAAAAAGTACCAAAATGGGATTTGTTTCTTCAGAAAAGAAAGGGAAAAAAACCAAACCAAAACAACAAAACAGGCTTCTACAGCCTAACCAGAAGACTGGCAGTCTAAACAAAATGTCTCTCAACACATCTGATTCGGCTTTCAGTGATTCATTCTCAAAATCTGTAGCATCCCAAAATACACAAATCCCCTAGTTTCTTCTAATTCATCTTCCTTTGACACTTCCCCCTAAGTACAAAATCTGTGCATAAATCTGTTCTTCACACATTGCTGGAAATAACTAATAGTAAGTGTTTTAATCTCAGGTGAGTTTTTCCCATTGATTTTGGAGGGCTTACATTTGAGACTTAGAGCTGAAAGTACAGGTTTTTAGTGAAAATAGGTTGTTGGCTTTTTTTAATGGGAATACCTAGATATCGAATTTACTTGCCCAACAACCTAGCTAGACTTATTATCACACTAATGATACAACCACTGTCTTCTTATCATAATGTAAAATGCTTGATGTGACTGTAAATCTTCACAGACAAAATTTTAGAAATTTCTTATATAGACAGAGCAAAGAAACAAATAGATTTCATTAAACAGAACAATAGTACTTTGCCTTTGGAAAATATCCTAAACAGACTGAGTTTTAATTTTTGTTAACCAAGTATTTTTTAAAAATTAATGTTTTTATTTTAAAGTAATAAATTAATGTGCATTTGATCATATTAAATTTGCAGTATAAACAGTTCCTCATGGCTAAGATTAAAAATAAGCACTTCGATAATATTCTCAATACTGCATCTGATACTCCTATTGAGTTACATTTGTGATGCTATCCTTTGTGCTCCTGAATGAAAATGGAAGTCTTTAAACTCGAGTAACTTGCAACTCTCAAAGAAAAGGACAGGTGGAAAAACAGAAAATTCTGCGTGACGGTCAATTTAAAAGCAGAAAGCAATTTCCCAGGGCAGTATACTGAGATATAAAGTTTTGAAAAAACACAGTGCATCTACTTTAGGATTACAGCAGCAGCTGGCAGTGAAGAAGAAGGTCTTTAACAACATCTACAGCCTTTGAATGTAAGAACTTGAAGAGCAGGCACACTTACATAAGGCACATACTGTTATTTTCAGTTTTCAGTTACGGTTTGTTAAAAGCATGTCCTAAAAATGGGGGGGGGGGGGGGG
>VYXB01003817.1:39260-118258 GCA_013397135.1 Pachyramphus minor
AAAAAAACTACCAACAACAAATGAACCTCGTCTGAAGCCTCTTATTTTTAAAGATTTCAAGCCCACCAGCAGTAAATAGGTACAGACAGATCTTGCACGTTTCCTGGGTAACTTACATGCCAGAATTTTGCAGATTGATGCAAGGGACACACGAAATTCTGGCAGACGTTTAGAAATTAAACTTGCTGGTTGCAAGGAGACCCAACCCACTACTGACCTACTAGAGCACCTAGTGCATTCTTACTAACACCTGACTGTTTATTACCCCTCTGAAGTAAAGCTGATATGGCATACTTCAGCAGGGGCACTCAGGAGAGGCTCTAAGGGCAGAAGCTTGACCAAGGTGTGACCGAGGAGAACCTGACAGGAGAGCACCAGCAGGAAGGTAGAGGCAGGGAAGTATCAGGAAGCTTTAGGGCAAAACGGAAGGCAGCTAAACGGAATATCAACTACTCTGACAGTGTCAGGTAACGATAGGAGTTTAGGACATATATCACTACCTCTATACAATACCACTCTAATAATTTGATTTATACTATATAACTGATAGTACCTAATGTAACGGGATTTATTGTTTCTCTGGAGCTGCCTCACTTCATCTGTCAATACTTTGGAATAAATATCACATCTTTTCAATTCAAATAAACACAAAACTTGCGTTGTTTGAACATTTTGCTAAAATAACTCAGAGTCTTTGTGGGAAAACCTTTGCTGGACAACACTTCATTTTACTTGTATGCCCCCATTAACATAATAAGTATGTGTTTGGATACAATTATATCCAGCTGTGTTTTCTTTTTGTGTTGTTTTTTTAACTGGACTACCATAGTTCAAATAGTGAGATGCCTGTCAGAGTGCTCTGCTGCAAAATTCCTATTTAGTGTGTAGTATATAATTTGCATACTAATACTGTAAATAGTTTTCAAACAGATTTCCTGGAAGACTTGAAATTCTTCTATATGTGTAAATAGAATGCTTGTTTCTTTCAGGATTAATATTCAGGATTAATATGAGAACAGTTTCCCCTCCACATACGCAGAGGAAAGTCTTGTGACCTTGTTGAAATAATCATGCAGCAAGATCATAATTAGGGTAAAATTTGGCCCCCATCTGTTTTTGAATGTCTGGGTGAAAAACTGTCATACATTTAAAGGAAACTTAATTTTTTTCATCTATCTATTAGCAGGTCCTTATCTCAAAGAACAAATGGCACTGTATTAGTTCACATCAAAGGATATGTCAGTCCAGTCGTGATAAATTCACTGCTGAGATAAATGGATGATGATAAGTAGTATGAAAAGCCCACATATAGAAGATTTTTTGATCCATATTTCAATTATTGGATAACAGTGTTCTGCAGCTTTTTATTGATGCTGTCTAAGAGGCCGCATAATAGGATTCAGCCAAGAAACACAATGGAAGGAGGAAATCTGGTCCGTAAGGAGAGGAGGTACAAGAACGTACATGCTTGGATCTTTTCCTGATAACTGTGGCAACAGTAAATTAATTAATTAAGCCCTTGTAATAGTGCTACAGTGAATTAATTTTATGATACCTGTAGAAGTCTTGGGAAGAATTAAGTATTTACATAAAATGGCATGGTACGTTTCCATCTGCATAGTGCACATTCTGAGTAGTTATAGTCTGTTTGCTGTACAAAGTTGCATGCTCCAAGGGACCTTTTTTTTGCAGGGCCACATAGCACAAATCAAGTGCTATCAATGCCTTTTTGTGTAAAAATATCTTTGCTATGATGTACTTGTAATTATAATTAGCATGAAATGCTAAACAGAAAGTAAATTTTTATTTATAATGACATCAGTATAAGTTTTGATGGCTTTTTTTCTTTCTTAAAGAAGATGAAAATTTAACTGTGAATCTACTTAAGCCAAAATAACCAGAAGTTTTCTTGTATCTGAGAGAAATATACCACTGTATGTGGGAGGGAATAAGCTCATGCATTCCAATAGGCTGGGAACTGTCTTTCTGTATTGCTGCTTGCTAGGAAATGATCTGAAGCTGAACATGAGTCAGCAGTATCTCCTTGCAGCAATGCAGACAAATCACATACGCAGCTGCATTAGTAACAGCTTAGCCAGAAGGCAAAGGAAGCGCTTATTTTTTTCTGCTCAGCATCACGAGGAAATATCTGGAATGACAAGACTACTTTTGAGCCCCACAAACCACATAAGGAATATATTCAAAATGGGAAGGACCAGTAGAGGAATAGACTTTTTTTATGCTTGCAAAAGGGGCAGGTTAACTCTTGTCTTCTGTACCTAACTAGGGCTTGCAGAGCTAGACCTCTTCTGGAGGTGCACTGTGGAAGAACAGGGGACAGTAGTCTGAAATTGCAGTAAAGGAACTTCTGGTCAACTATAAAGATATATACTTCATAATAAAAGTAAGAGAGGCTATGCAATGTCACTTCCTGGTGATTTTCAATGATTTTTTAACCAAGTGCCTGGACAATCTTATTCAGTTTAGAAGTTAGCACTGTTTTGAGCAGGAGGTTGGACTAGAAGACCTCCAGAGGTCTCTCTCAGCCTACATTTCTGTGGTACAGCCTACTCTTCACAAGCTGCAGGGAATGAAATTCAAATAATCCACTTTACAGAATACTCCAATCAAGTATTCACATTGGTGTGAAATCTCCCTGCCTTCCCCAACCCACAACTGCAGAACAGAAAGTCAAGATTGGTATTTGCTTCTTTACTACTGCCTCTGCCCTCTGGCAGCCTGTGGCATGCACTCAACCCATACAAACAAACCTGGGGCTGATTTAAGGAAATGCAATTTCACAGTCTCTTTAGCTGAAAACACGTAGGTGTTATTTAAAATAATTACCTCATTTCAAGATGCACACCCATAAATTCAGAGTTCATTAAAGCAGTAAATATTTAGGCAGATTGATTTACTCACCTTATGCAATTTCATTTCATTTCAGTGTCAATACACTACGAAATAGATATTTTAATTTGTTTTGCAGGCATTGGCTAACTTGTTAAGTTTCAGTGCAAAATACTAAATTTCAATATTACAGGCTTTCAAAATCTAAAGACTATACATTTAAATTATCGACCTCCATACAAACATGACAGATCTTCTCTTCCACTGGAAAAGGCAAGGTCAGACACACCAACATAAACATGAGGCAGAGATTGAAAGCTGCCTTTTATGTATGTGTAATAGAAGACTATCACAAAAAAGTAAGCTTAAAATTTGAAATTTCCTGAGTGTCAAATGTTAGCGTTGCCTTCTGCAACAATCTCTTCTGATATTTTTGTCATTGCTGCTATTCTTGTCATTTTTCTAAGAGTCTTACAGTCACCATTCATATAACTCACTTCTAGAGTAGAGAAAGGAAGCTAATCAGACAGTGAGTGATAAGTAGAATACCACAGTTAATTTTTATTTGTAGGTTTTTTTATTACAGTTTACTTGCACAACTGTCTGAACAGTGCCTAGTTAAAAACCAAGGAGAGAAAAGAGACAGAAGGTTGCAAAGGAGTTACTAGCTGGAAAAATATTCAGTTTGACTTTGGTTATGGGGGAAAGATTGGGGTTTTTTCACACATAGTTTAACATTAAAGGAGACATTAAAATCCTATATTGAATAAGTTGTCAGTAATGGCTAAAACTGAGGCTCTCACAAAGAAAAAGACATTCTCCTGCAATGCACCAATTTTTCATTTCCCAGAGATGGAAGTTATTGGAGTGTGCAGAATCTGCTAAGGCATACGAGGAAAGGTTGAAGTTTAAGTATAGATTATCTAGGTATTTTGGGGTTTTACTTCATTTTACACACTTTAGGATCGATGAATAAAGAGGCTCTTGCTGCACTAGAGCTGCACTATTAATAAGTTTGCTGTTGCAATAAAAGTCTCACAGGAACATTTCAAACATACCGAGTACAAGTGGTCAGCTCTCTTAACAGACTTTGGAAAACTAGCCGCTATCTTTAGGTCCAGTCAAAGGACAGCAACATTTCAAATTCAAATACGAATTTCAGAAAACATGGTGGTTCTCTTGATGGGACTTGAAAGCTCTTTAAAATGTAGCTCTTTATAGATAAATGAACCTCAATTAAGAGATGAAAAAGTAGTAGCCATAGTTGCCAAACCTGCAAATATGTAGGACTGTGTACTGATAGTACTGCTGGGGGAGATCTCAGCAGCCTCTGTTACATCACCCAAGGCAGAAAAGATAAACCAGTGATTACAGGCACTGGGCTACAGGAACCATTTCCTTTCGGTTAGAAAAAGATACTGCTGCTTGCAACTGAAGCACTTAATCATGGGTTTAACTTACAATCAACTAGGTGTACCTAATCTGAAACACTCTTATGAACTTTATTGCCCTCTCTAAAAGTGTATGGTTTAATTACAATTTCCATTTGGTTCAGTAATTATTTGAAAATAACTCTAAGAAATCAAGTGTGTGAGCACTGGGACTTGACAACCCCTCTAGTCACAAGATCCCCAGTAAATTAGCAGATATCTGAAGAAAGAGGAAGAATATTATGTCGATTTTAAGTATTAGGATACAAGTGATGGACTTTTTTTTGTTATTATTACGTAGCGTAGTAGTAACAAACTACAAAATAACTACAAATTCGAAACTGTGTTGAATGGGTATCCCAGCTGTAGGGTCTGGCTCTTTAATATAGTATATGATAGTACTTATAGTGTCATATACACTTATAGTGCAATATATACGTCATATATATATGATATTATCATATTATATATTACTTATAATAGCACCATATTCTGAGCTTCTGCATAGTTAATTTTAGCACAACTACCTCTTTGGAAGTATGCCTTTTTGATTCAGTTGTGTGACTGACAAACAAGAACTGTGACTGGACTTCCAATACCTGTTGTTCGGTTACAGTGCTTTTTATGGAGGTCCTACTTGCCTTATAGTTCTAATAAGAACCAAACACACAGAGACAAAGATTTGGATTACAGTCCAATGGCCATGGTAACCACATATATAAATTGTAATAAGCAAGTTTGATGACTGCTTTGTAAAGAGCTCCTATCAAGTTTCCACCTCCCTACAACTCCAGACCAAACCTCTAAAATTATCTCACAATGTTTCTAGGTTTTGCTATGGAGTCTCTTCTGTTAGAAATTACCTCATCTGAGAATTACAGCTATACCTTTCAATTACCACCTATAAAACATATTTAATTTTTAGGAAGCAAATCCCAGGATTGTTTTCAAATATAAATTCTGTAGAAGCATGCTTCATTTTTCATTCCCAGAGGCCTCACAAATTTGGCAGATAATCAGGGGAAAATCATTAAAACCTTCTTGTTCTACTGAATCATTAGATATTTTCAACAATTTCTATAGTCTTTTCAATATGTGTTTTATAACAGATGTGTTTCTAAATACTATCTTTATGGAGCACAAGATAGCATAAAATAATTGCAATGTATGGATTCAGTGTGACACTGAAATAAGTAAATACAACTTAGAACTGGACTTGCACATAATAGCCTCAAATTTGTTTGTATTTCTTACTATGATATTCTTTTTTTAAAAAAAGTCATACATCTGGCAATATGCTGCAAATATATATGAAAATGGTGATCTATGGTCAAGAAGTATAACGGAAACAAATAACTTGTATACAGCTTAACTGCTAAAACCAGCTATCACCTGATAATGATGTAAAACCTACCGGTTTTTAATTAAATAAATATAGTTTTTCATTTTTTCTTATTCATTTACTGAACTGATATTTCAGGCCACAGAATGTTCAGTGTCAAATCTTACAGAACTTCTTCCTTCAAAGGAAGGAAATGTCTTAATTCATAATAATTAATCGAAACTTTGTTAGGATTAAGTGTTCTCTTCTGTTAAAGGCTTTAGTACTGAATTATGCAGATAACATAAAATGAATTTAAATCCTCAATACATGTCCTCAATAGTTAATTTCATTTTGACTCATTAAAGGACAGAGATAATAAGAAGTTACAGACTTATTTATTAAATTAAAATGAATGAGCTATAAACCTGATTGTGTCACACACTAGGAATATATTGATGCAGAAAAAATGAATTCTGCATTTCAGCATAAGTTAAACCCGCTATAGAGAGCCCCACATGAAGGACAGAAAACTTGTCATTGGACAAATTAGTAAAATCAATACATGCTTTATTCAAGGATTTATTTGAAGATCACTGACTACTACTACCAAAACTACTACTATCAAAATAACACTGTTGTTCTTCAGTGGATCTAATCAAAACATGAAAAGGTGTGCAATTAATAGATAAAAGTTTAACTGCCAGTTGTTTCTCTTGTTTGGACAAGAGAAATGATGTTCAAAGACCATGAGACAGAGGAGGGACATTCGATCAATTAGTTTGATCAAGCTTTAATTATGTTGGCAACAAGGTAAAACTCAGATGATTTTCAGAGGTGGGAAGTCTCACTTAGCACAGAATTTAGAATCACTTAAAATTTCGAAGATTTTTAGCATCTTTCCAAAAAGAGAAGCCTACACTGTACCAATTTCCTTTTCCTTCTTATTTGCCTTCTCAAAGTAGAGTTCAGCTCTTTTTCTTGAGTAGTATCAGACTCACAAGGAATTCCACTGGCTATGCAAACCAAGGACTTACTTGAAACATGAGATAAAGAGACACAGAGAAATTTTCAAGAAATATAATACTAATAAATGAAACCATAAAATTAATCCAAAGGAGATAAACCATCTTGAATTTTGACAGGGATTGTCATGTTCTCATGTTAGGCTTGTTTAAGGACAGGTCTTACTTAAAACTGGGCTTTCTCCTTAAGGAAACAGGACTTTTTTTTTTATTATTATTTCTTTTAAAATTCCGTGTGTCAGAGAATCACATAATATGCAAAACACATATGAAAAGGATGTTAAAATTTAATTTTTGAGACAGGTCAAATGAAACTAAACAAGAAGCTGTACCAAAGAATATACTACTGCATTAAACTTATATTCTTATTTCTTTTTGAAAGTTAATTTAATTTCTAATTACTCCTAAGTTATGAAATACCATTTCAGGTTTGTGGTAACTGGTTTTCAGAACCAGAAATTGTTGTACAGAAAATAGATCCATTGCGTTTATTCCAGTGTTTTTTCAGTAATATCAGTTTTATTTAAGGCTGTATTAACGTGATTTTCGTGTATGTGAAGATTTCAGTATTTGCAACACTTTTGCACAAGAAAACTTGTTAAATTTATCTGGTTTGTTGCCCCTATGCTAAATGCTCAGATTCATTATTGCTTTCTCAGTTATTTTTTCACCCCAAAAGGCAGGAAACTGCTGTTTTACAGATTCCATACAGAAGAATTTATGTTCTTCACTTGAAAAGAAGTGACAACAGGAAATCTGACACACATCTCTGAAAATGTTGATGGCAAATATACGTGAAATTTATAAACTGATTATATGCCTTTTGTCTTATAAAAAGATCCTGGACAAAATGCTTTGGATTAAAGCAGCAGACTTAATCCACACAGATACAAAAATCGATGTATAAACATATATGCACTTATTAAAAAAATTCCTTATCCTTACTACTTCAGGTTATTTTCCTAGTTGATTACAGAACTGGGTCTTACTAAAAACCTATAGTCATCTCATGTGAATGTGTCCTGCCACCATCTCATCCATTAGCCATTTCACAATTTGTGACCTTTCCATAAATCTCAGTTTTAACTTCCAAAAATTCAGTTTGTTGCACTGTTGCAGGAAACTTGACTTTTTTTCCCCATCTGCCCCACTTTTACTCAAGTTATTTAATAGACTAAATAACAATGCTGAATAATGTGAGTATAAAATCTTCCACCAAGGTTTAGTTGGCAGGCTAGCTAAAAGGTTTATAAATACTTGTCTCAAATGCATGAGAATATGGATCATAAACATCCTAACTGTGTTCTGAAATTAAAACATTGTACAAGGCTTTGTTTCATTACCAGAAGTGCAATTATCTGAGAGTGACAATTGCTGTTTTGGCTGCATTCCCTGTCTGCTGGAGAGGGAACTCCCTTGTAAGGATGTATGGTGAAACAGGTGGAAAAAGAGACATGAAAATTGTATGTGGGTATATCACTGGAGAAGTTGGATGCATGATTCACATTTGTCTCCTGAAGATGTTTATAAAATTTCAGAAAATATTATGATAAAGCAGAGAGAAGTGTTCTCTGGCTATAGAAATGTCCAGAAAAGTCTAGCACACAGAGTGTGAAAAGCAGGAGTGCACCACCTTAACCAAGTTCAATTCAGTGTTTTGCTGAGTCTCTGTGGCTTTGAAGGAAAGGATGGAAAAATCATTAAAAAACCCAAAAGCATCCACTGCCTGGTCTTGAACACCTTATAATATTACTTACTGGCTTAGATGCTGAGGGTCATGTTCAGACCGCATAAAATACAATTTAAAAATATGAACAGAGAAAATTAAATTAATGGAGATAGAATCTCATAAAAAGGAGAAGCAGAAAGTGTGGGATGTGTGACAAAGTTTAAAATATTTGAAAAATACTGTTTTCCTAGTTTAGTGCTAAGAAACAATGGCAAGAAGCACCCAAATCCAGAAAACACACATATTTCTGAATTTTACTCCACCACAGAATTATCTTAAACCCACCCTTGCTCTTAACATTGCTGCTGTCTTTACCAGATATACACACCCTAGATACTTTTTTCTTCCTCTATTAAATCATACAGATATTGCCTTTGTTTTTGATTGAATCATAGCATCATTTAGGTTGGAAAAGACCTTTAAGATAGAGTCTCAGCCTTATCAATCTTTGTGATCCATTTTTTTTCACAAAAAAAATAATCATCATTCAGCAAAACCGTGGTTGTTACCTAAAAGAATTAAATTTACAGCAAGCCACAGCTATTCTGCTTCAAATGTATTTCATGTGGGTTTGAGAATGTTTCAGGGGATTTACTGCTTTCGTACCTGTTTGTCCCTTTTTAATGAGTATAAGATTATGGGGTTTAAAAAGAGATAATAATTCAGAAAAGCTATAAGTTCTCTTATAAAGACTTTAATCAGGAGCATGACATTTCTTTTTGAACAAAAGCAGCTTCTCAATTTCTTTCTTTCTCTTGGAAGGAACTCGCTTCTCCAATTTAGCTGGATTTGTTACTGTTTTTTTACTAACTCCCTAATCCTCCTAACCAATTTTTGTTTATATTTCTACAGTCTGTTACTTATAGAAGTTTCAAAATTATGAAAATAATACACATTCTAGGTAGGTGGAAAGAAGATAAACACTTTTCAGATAGATTTACTCTGCAATCAAAACGAGAAATGCATCACTCTGCGTGAATAATAATAATCTCAGACATATGTTAGGTAATGACTCTACCTCAGAAATAACAGCATGGACTTTATCCTAGGTCTGCTGCTCAGGATCACAAAGGAGTTTGTACAGCTCTGCCTTACACAAATTTCCATGGTTTTGCTGGGATTGGTATCTGAACTAATAAGATTAAAACTTGTTCAGGAATGTCTCTGCATGCTGCAGTATCTCTAGTCGAAGCTCTGTCATGCTCTGTCTAACTGCAAGCTAAGATCTTTCTACATAAAGCTACGGAACTGATGGAGATTGCACTCCACACATGCATAATCCACACCAAGAAAAAAGACCAAACCAAACCAAGCCAAAAAAAAAAAAACAAACCCAAGCAAACTGTAGTAAAACTGCAATTAAATAAATACTGGAATGGAAACTAAACAGTGAGATAACAAAGCTGTTCTCTTAACTGTCTCTCAGAAGAAAATTGAGGAACAGATGACTATTTGAATAAAACTCCTTCCAAATCCAGTTTCTCTGGTGCATCTCCAAGCATCACCTCAGTCTGAAACCCTAGGGAAAAATTATGGACTCCAGCCAGCTAGCTGATAGAATATAACAGCCACGATGACTTTTAAACATTTGTCTCTCAGACTGTGGCGTAAATCTTCTAGGACCTACCTCTGTAGTCACCTACAGGGTTGACTTTGACTTGGGAACTACGAAATAAAACTGGTTTTTGAGGCAAATGCTCCTTACAAATCAAACCTTGGTTCATTTCACTTAATTTAAACTTGTCAGTCACAGTGATAATTCTGATACGCAAATCACGCTCTTTTTCTGCATCTACACTCTCCTGGTTTCACTGTCAGACAGCTGTTCTCTTGTCATGTCTCCCATTCCTGCAGTGCACTGCTGCACTCTCCCTTAGGACTGATGGTTTGCTTCCCTCTTCTGTACCTTTCATCAACTTAAACTATCTCCCTGTTGAAATACAATGCAAATACTCATAGATTATATTTTACATGTAAAGGTTTTGAATCAGCACTGTAGCCAGGTAGGTAAGAAATAAAGCAACTATAGACCAGGATACTCGAAGGAGAATTGGGAAAAAATATTTATTCACTTACTTAAAAAAAACAAACCAAACCAAACCAAAACAACAAAAAAACAAAACAAAAGAGAAAAAAATCAAATAATGAAACATCTGGCCTCAAAATTAATTTTAATTTTTAAATAAATTACCTTGGGGTAGATTTTGAACTATGTTGCCACTGCTCACCATCTCTGAATTTTTTATCAAAAGGTGAAAAATGGTAAATAAAAATAATCTCTATACCCAGATTGTCATCCAAACATTACCTAATTTTAAAAATATTAGCTTTCCAGAGTTCCAGTAGCATTTCTGTGAATTTTTGAGGCGCTTTTGGGGAGCTTGAAAAGCTATTACAAATTGTAATTGGCTTTAGCATCATCTTCCTTTTTTCAGGCTGTTCATGTTTTATCTTTTTTTTTTCTTTTTAATAGAATCTTCTGGATTTTACTGCGACAGTAAATCATAACAGTGTTTTCAAAAATATTATTTCAATTACTCCAGAGAGGAGCAGGTTAGGCAAAGTATGAACCTCTCTGTTCTTCTATTTATATCTCCTAAAGCCAGGATCCTACATTGGTGACTGTAAGCCAGTCTTTTTCCTCTGATACTTCCTAGGTATGTTTACAGCCAGATTAAAAACATCTGCTGGACCAGGCAGATTTATCCACAGTTCAGCCAAAGCTCTTAATCACATTCAATTTCCTCTTGTCCTGGTTCCTTTAACTCTCTTGAAGCTTCAACAGTTCATCTCTTCCAAACCTGAAAACAACATCTCATTCACAGATCCAAAACCTTTAGATCCATTTCTACATATAAAAATATAAAAGCTCTCTGCACCTTCAAATGTCTCAGATCAACATAGAAACTTTGTGTCTATGCCAAATATATAGCCCCAATCAACATCAGATGGCAGACTGCTTTCTGTTCTCCTTCCTTATCTTATGTCAGTGATTAGACAATAATGTCTGAGTCTCCTTGCACCTATTGCCTGTGGTTTGAATCTTTCACTTCAAATGATTTTGTCTACCTGACATTCTAAATCTTACCTAAAAATCCATTTCTCCTACCACTGCTTCAGTTCCATGGTTGCAATTATAAGCTGCCCATGTTCAAGTTTATTATTTTTTATTTAAACTTTCTCATTCTGTTCAACTCTTCTACAGGTATCGTCACCTAATTTTAATTTGCTCAGCAAAAGTAGCTTTTCCCAGTATCAGAGTGGATGATATAGTCTATATTTGATTTCATTGGTAGTGATACCAAACCCTGTACAAAGAAAATAAAAGTTTAACTCTATGTAACAGAAACAGATATTATTCTGTAGTAAAGAAAAAAGAGTGTTATTATTTAGTTCTTACAGTTTAATTGAAATTATTGTGACAATTGACATTGTTTCTCAAAGTTTTAGTTCTTAAAGGTAGTTGACTACATAAGAACCTTTCTTTATTAAAATTTTGTTTCAGATGGACTTTGAAAAGGAACTCAGATAAATCTTGTTTAGACAATGTGTAACTCCCACAGCTCAAAGCCAACAACATCTAACCTTTATGTGCATTAAATATAGCTTGGAAACATGACCAGAGTGAAGTTGAAAAGCTTTATAAGCAAAAGAGCAGAACAAAAAAAAAAAAAAAAAAAAATCAGATTTATTTAAAGGTATTTTTAATTATGCTGATAATTTTGGTTGTGTGACTCATACCTTGGGAAACCTTTGAGGTGATAATAAACAAAGACAAGTACCTTCTAATTCAAGAAATTAGACACAACAAATCCATTCACTACAAAAACCATACTGGATGCCTGCACATCTCCAGTCTACAATAGCAGAATCATACAAATTTTAGATCCTGAAAGCAGGGAGGCAAGTCCCAACCCCTGGCCCTGCTGCTCTCTTACGTATTCCCAGACTACCCCAATGCTTCACAGAGGCTGAACTTCATTAATGGCCCTTCTCACAGCCCCAGCAGCCCCAGCAGCACTCACCACCGGACGGTGCACATCCCAGAATGCTCGCTCCTGGCTGTCAAGAATCTTCCTCTCTATCTTGTCTCTCTTCTTGTCAACTCTGTCAATGTTTTAGGATATTTAAAAGAAACAGTGTTGATGACAGCAATTTTAAACACAAGAAGTATCCCATCACTTTTCCCTCCCTTCTCCCTTCAAAAAACATGCAAAACAAAAACCCCTCATCTCCAAAGGAACTTACTTTGCTTGTGCTTCAGCTTGCATAAAAATAAACTCCCATTTCCGAGCAAATGCTCGCTGTAGCCTGGCCAAACTCTCCTGAAAATACATCACAATTTTAGTGGGTTAGGTTGTAAGTTATTTGCTCTTAGGTTCTGGCTTATCTTTCTCTCCTCCTCCATGCCAAGATGTAATACAAGTCATGATATTTGTCTCAATGTACATGTACTTTATTTATCTGATATAAAGTTTTTGCTTGACAACAAATGAGATAGAATACTTTTGAATGCCTTGACTGTTTTAGTTTTGAAACTCTGATAAAAAGGGTGGACACAACTTCCAGCAAAACATGGGATTTCTGAAGCATTTTAATAGAATGGGTGCTGGCTAAGCAATTTTGAAATAATACAAAAAAACATTCTTGTTTTGGATGTGCCTAATACTGAAAGATAACAGCAGTAATTTCCATACTGGATGATCCATATAACAATTGCCATCAGTCATCTATACAAATGGTTTCCCTTGAACAATTTTTGCTGCCATTTCTGGTAGTATAGAAATCTTCCAAACATCCACAGCTATCCTCATTTAAAAAAATGCAGACTACAGTTCTTCACTACTATAATCTCAGCAAAATTCTTTCCTCCATTGATGTTGGAACATTTTCACTATCTGTAACAGAGTTTTTCCATTCTGTCCCCAGCTTAAACAGCAGCAGTATTCAGTCTGTAACATGGAGGCTGAGATCCTTCTCTTCCACCAAAAAGACCCGAGTTACATTAATGCACTGCTTTTACTGAGACTAAATTAAAATTGACTGTAAACTTCCTAACAAAAAAATGTATTGTTTTTATACTACTTCTGTGCATTGCAAATGTATCTCTATGCCATTTATACTGAAAATAAAACTGCAGAGAGCAAAGAGGAGACTTTCTTGATCTTGTCAATACTGCTAAAGTCTCTCATGGATTGTATACTGAGAGGGAATTTTCTGAGGCACGAAAGCATAAAATTATGCATACCCTACAGTGCAGTACACTGCAGAACAAGTTTGTGCCAGAAGAAGCAATAAAGTGCATCAGCATGGTGCTGCAGCTGGAGTGTGTGGCATGTTGAGAGGCTTGGCTGACTATCCTGCTACTGGGTCACAGCAGCACAGCTGGACAGATTTCAGTGCAAAGCCAGGGATGTTTGTGAATTGTATGTAGACATTCTCATATTTGGGGGATATAGATGGAATTCAAGACATCTCTCTCCTTATTGGATGTTATCCTCATCAGCTAGCCAAACTCCCTTTTTTTCTGGCTCTTTCTGGCCCCAATTATCTTACTTTGCCTGGGGCACAGCACAACTGCCAGAGAGTAAGAAGTGCCTCTAGTCTGACCCTCTTTGTCTCTTATCTAGCTGATGGGAAAAGGCTCAAGTGCCAACATCACTTTATGGAACGAGATTTATATTTCTACATCTATCAAGTGCTTTTGGAAATGTTGTCAGAGATCCTTCATTCAAACCTTAAATGGTGTAGAGAACAATTGCTTTCAAACACTCATGCTGTATCTGGGATTTGTGAACAGTTACTTGTGATCCTGGCATGGTGATCTGACCAGAGTAATATTAGAGATGAACTGAAATCTCAGCTTTTTCCTACTTAGCCTTCACTACAGTCTCTCAAACACCATTTATATCTACTGAGCACTGTTAGACCCACATGTCGGAAAATGTAGATAAGTAATAAATTTTCACACTTAGTGCCTGTAGTGCTCATGTTTAACATTATTTCATAGGCTCACTAGGCCCAGCTGAGAAATTTAATTTTTGCCAAGTACTTACAGCTTCATAGTCTGCTAGCTCTAGCCTTGCTTTGTTTTGCATTGTCCGCTTGCAGAGGTAAACAGCTGGAACAGAATAAAACAACACAGAATTTGTTACAATCTCAAAAACACAGCAGATCAGAAATCTAAAGGCTTAATCTCTGTTTTACTGCTCGAATTTTTTGCTTTGATTTCTGCCTCCACTCATAAAAGCTTTAAATATGGGATCAATGCTACCAATGTTGTAACTGAAATGATGGGTCAGATATAAAGGTTCATTAAATAATAATAAAATCTGCTTTATGCAACAGACATCACATGCAAAATGCATGAGATACTCGAGGTCAGGTTTTTTAGTGGCCAGGGAACTAGCACATTAAAGAAAAATAGCAAAACATTTCAAAAACTGTGTATGTATAAATCATAATGCGTAAGAGTTTTAGCAGGAGCTGCTGCTGTATTAGTCAAACATGTTTTTAAGAACATGAATACATGGGTTTATTTATTTTTATTCTATATTTAGTAATAGCAAACTTTCAACCTAAGAAGATTTTAGCTAAAAAATAATTCCAGAAAAAATTCATGTCTTATACAGATTAGTCTGCTATAACCAATATTTAAAATAGAAAATAATGAGACAAAAAAATGAAAAAAAGCATATCATCTATTAGATATGAGAAAAAAAATTCTTTCATTTATTTTCTAAATCCAAAAATCCTTCAGCAGTCCTGTTCTGCCTCCACTTGATTCAGACAGAGCAGACTCTCAGCTAATACAGTGTTGAAGTACATTTCCAATAGACTTTATTTAGCAACAAATACTTCACAACAACTCTGAATATTTTACAGCTTCACCCACTGGTAAGACAGTGAGTGCTACACAATTCCTTATTGTGCAATATTTACTCACTACATTACTTCAGACACCTTCTCATGTGTGAGATGGAGGAATCTTTTATCAGTGTAGGTAATAAAACCTTAACATATCTGTTGTCTCTACACTCAGCAAAAAGAGCCCATAATTAGTGGTTGTGCTTAGGAATGTTCCTGCTTCCTGAATGCCAGCTTGTTCATTATAGGAACAAAGAGAAATAACTTCACATAGGAACCTAACTCTTGCAATCACTAGGAAGAAGGAAGTGCTCATTTTAGATATAGCTTTGATTATTAAGACAGTCAAACCAACTATAAATTACAATTCCACGGAATTATTTATGTCTGACAAGTCACTTGTAAATGCATGCAAACCCACTCCAGTGAATGCCCTTTTATTATTCCAAGAACTCTAGCTGCAGTTACAGGTGTTACTTGATGTAAAATAAAGTTACATTTTGATGAAATTTTCGTCTTTTTTTTTCCCCTCCTCTTTTTGTGTGTGTTATCTGGTCTATTTTCTTTCATAATATTTCACTTTCCATTCTCATAAGAAACCATGGTTCCTTTCTCTATTCCCTGCATTCCCATATTCCCTCTGGTTCCAAAGCAGTTTCTGTGTCTGCAAAATCTACAAAGACAGATACACATCCATGTTACACACCGAGTATAGTAGACAGATAGTTTCTATAGACTCAGTTTCCATGCATTTTAATATTAGCATACACTTACACTAATGCATTAGCATGCATGCTGAAATGTCATAAAAAGATGAGGGAATGAATTTTGGACCTTTTGTACCTATGTGGCATTCACAATCAGTACACTGGTGAGAAACTCTTAAGGTGAGAAATGATCTTTATCATTTAGCTGCTTTTACAGTGAAACATTTTCCTCTCTTCCTTCAAAATTGGTTATTTCATTGAACAACAACAAAAAAGTCCCTAAACCCATTGAAAATATTATCAATAAAGTACATACAAATGTGTAGGCAATTCTGAGATATCCAGGGGTCAAATTTTGTCAAGTCCAACCAGTCTAAAACCACTTGAGCAGAAATAAAACAAGCTCCCTGCTCCTACACTTGATTAAGCCCCTGTAAACCACATTCTCACAGTCCCAGTACAGACACTTTTAGTTGGCTTAGAGCTTTCTTGAGTCCCACTGCAGGCAAATTTTGGATTAGCATTTCCTGCTACCTTCAACAAAAATTGTTGCTGCAGAAGTGGCTGACTGTCCATCTTTCTGCCAGAATATGTTTTAACAAAAAAGCATCTTCAAGCAACATATTTCAACACTGGAGAAAGAATCACTAGGTCACCAGGAGCAGGAGAAATTAATTAAGTTGCCACACTATTAATTTGATACGATGCCTAAGAAAACTCTTACCTTCACTCTGTAACTCTACTGCAATATTTTCTCTGCAGGGTTCTTTTACTGACACTCTGCTCTCAATCCATAGCAAATAGTCCATATAAGAATGTTTGGTTTTCATTATGAGCGTAACTTAGCCAAGACTCAAAAAATCAAGTTCATCCCTCAGACCTTTTATTTTTCTGAAATAGGCAGATTCCCTCCCCTTCAGGACCCTAAAGGTTATAACACCTGTGCCTTGGATACTTTATATCAGAAATGTTTCTGTGTCCCACCATGGATAAAGCAGAATATGCCCAAGGAAGATTTAGTATTGTGGGAAATATGACATATCCAGCAGTGTAGAAAAAAATTGTGCTGAAGGACATTCTTACTCTTCCTCAATTTAGTGCCATTGCTATGTGCTAACAATTACATCCTTGTAAGAGTGCATATTTGAGGCTCTATACAGGAGCTAATTTTAGTGACATGAGAAGCTGGCAGAAGCTCAAGAATTTGAGTTCACCAGTTTACACTCTCATTATTATATTCTTTGGTTTATCTGTAAAAAATTCACTAGCATGTTGAAAAGCAAGAAAAACATGAAAATCACTCTCATTTTCAGCCAGACCATTTGAAGATACAGAGTAACGAGGTTTTGTTCTTCTACTTTTAAGGCAATGAGATTTGAAAAAGGGATACTCCCATCTTTCACAGGTACCACCCCTTTTCTGCACCAAATCACATGTGAAGAAACTGTGTGTTTCCAGCAGCCTGACTTTGAGGATGTCAGTCAGTGTCTCTCTCAAAGCAGAGTCAGGAGCCCCGAGAAATTCAGCGAATTACAGTGTCTGCTTTTCTAATGCCAGTGGTTTTGACAGCTTTATACATAAGTGCAATATGCAGGAAGGGTCTCCAACTCAAAGCTCCTCTATTTCTATATATAGTTCTCTATTTATCTACCCCCCAAAAGTCCTGGTCAAAGACCCATACACCAATGAGCTGTAATTGCCCCAAGCAGCCCATCCAGGGACTCCACTGAGGTGCCCTGTGCCCAGGAACCATGCATAAGCCCAGCTACCTCCCCTGGCACAGGCTTGAGCTCTATCTCTAACCAGACTTATAACTTACCTGTAACTTAGCCTAGCTTCCCAGCCTGACCTTGGACCTTCCTGGTCAGTTGAGACTTTATTGGTGAGGTCCTTGCACTTGCCTACACTGTTACCCACTTCAGTTCTTGCTTACCTTCCCTTGCAGAGCTTCCTACTCCTTTTGCTCCCTGAAAAGGGTGCTGAAAAATGCTTACCATGGGAATCAATGATACCATGGGGATCAATGATATGCAAGGAACAGGGTCTGAATTAATAACCTCAATTTGCTAAATAGGACTACCATATACACTCTTATTTTTAGAGCCAGTGTATTCTGATGGATTTTGCAATCAACATCATTGCCTCTAGTGAAGTGAATTATATAGCAGATGCTATAGCTTGTGCTTTAGAAGTGGCTGATTACCATGAGAAAACAGATTTGCCAATAATTTTAAAGGTCATATTAATATGTAAAATTTTGTAATGAACGGTGGTCAGTGATGTTTATAAATGGGTATTTGAACAACAAACCAGTACTAAAACACACTTCAGTAGCTGTGCAGTAAATACAGACTACTCGATCTTGAAAATTCTGCTTAGGCATTCACAAAATGTTGGCAACATGCGAGTTTCAAGTGAGACTGCCAAACATTTTAGTGAGAGGTGCATGAAAAGAGTGCCTGTGTTTTTCCTCCTGCAAGTTTTTAACAGTTAAACTCCAAAACTAACCCATTTTCATGGGTAGCCACCTTTGTTTCCTATTCTTGTCTGTTCACTTGCACTGGAAAGCTCCTAAGAATCATAGAATCACAGAATCAACTGGGTTGGAAAAGACCTCTGAGATCATGAAGTCCAACCGTGGTTACTAGACCATGACACTAAGTGACACATCCAGTTTCATCTTAGAAACCTCCAGGGATGGTAAATCCACCACCTCCCTGGCCACCCCATTCCAATGTCTGATTATTCTCTCTGTAAAAATTTTTTTCCGAATATTTAACCTAAACCTCCCCTGGCACAGCTTGCCCTCTTGTCCTACTGCTGATTGCCTGGGAGAAGAGGCTGATGTGCACCTGCCTACAACTTCCTTCCAGGTAGTGGTAGAGAGTGATGAGGTCTCCCCCAAGCCTTCTCTTCTCCAGGCTAAACAATCACAGCTCATTCAGCCTCTCCTCACAAGATTTGTTGTTGAGTCCCTTCACCAGCCTCTGGACCTGCTCTAGCACCTCAATATCCTTCCTGAACTGAGGGGCCCAGGGCTGGACACAGTACCCTAGGTACTTCAGATTTTTTCTTTCAATAAGATCTTAGAGATTATGACAGGTTTCATTCTAGACTCCAGAAACTGGACCAAGTACACATTATTTTACACACCCCAGAATTTGCACCCAAGGCTTACACTGGGGAATTTTATCTTGTTGCTAAATGGCCTAAACCTTCCCTCTTACTGCAGCAGAAAAAAGCCACAGCTAAATTCAATGGAAGAACAACTAGGCCTCTGAAGACCACAGATTATTCCACCTACACATCCACCACCACGTACACAAACTCCTTACATAATTGTCCCAGTGCCAGTGGTGTTACAGCTTGATTCGTCCCAGATGGTGGGCGTGCTTTCAGTGAACACTCATTATCTCCACTGAGGCCAGAGTACATTTATATACTCTCTGTGAGTCAAAGTTCTGATTTCAGAGTCACTGTATATAACCCTAGATTGTATCTAAAGAGCAAAGAAAATAGGAAGTGCTGCAAGGTCTAAGGGTTTCAAAGTGACCTGTGGGTAGACAGCTCTACCTTTACATGCAAGTACCTGCATCAGATGGAGAAGTATGGGACAATCAGCACAAAACATGACTGCAGGATGTAAAGTATAAAATTGACTATCATATTGAAACATTGAGATTTGTAGGGCTATTTCTGCCATCTTTAGGTCACATCTGCTTTTACTCAATAGCAAAAAAAAAAAAAGTTTTTGTCTTTGCAACAGCTAGTGAGTTTCACTAAGTCTTAAAAAAACTATGGCAATTCTGGGGTGGACAAATGAGTCACCAGTCAGCATCATGTATCTACAGAAGACTTACACTCTTTAGTAAATGCTAATAACTTTAAGTTAGAAGGAAGGCCATGATTGCTTATGTGCCCTAAATTGCTAAATGGTCAAAACCATAACTTCAGAAACACTCCTCCCTTCTCTACTCTTTACTCTTTTACCATACTCTTTCCTATAACATTTAAGGAAAGCAATTTGATTATAGATTTACATAAGCAGAGGACTTGCTTACATAAACCAAGGGCAAGAAAGAAACACAATTTCAAACTATCAAAGAGCTTAAGAATTAGAAAAAATTCATCTTCACCACACAAAAGTTCCCAGATGATGATGGTCTGGGAAAATCCTGCATGGTACGAAAAACATGTATGGAAGAAAGGTCACCCAAGCTAGATGAACTCTAGGATCAGATAGACTATCAACTTGTCAAATGTAATTTAAGCTCACATCCATTGCACTATTTCAAGTTTATTGATATTATCATAATGCTTTCAATTTGCCAATAGGGTTACAGTTTTGGACAGCCAGAAAGCCTACAGCTGCAGGGACACTGGGGCTGGAAAAAGCATGTGAAGTAGAACATGGCACTGCACCAACATTGCTACCTCCATACCCTTCTAATCTGGGCCACCCATGGTGATGGGGCCTCACCCTCAGCACCAAGATTCTGTTAGGGTGAGGGTTACAGTTCAAAGAACCACAGAGCCTATGGCTCCAAGGACAGTGGTGTTGGAGAAGAAATGCCACAATGATTGTAGCAGGGCACCAATGTTACTTCCTCCACACCTTTCTTCACAAGAGGGTGATTGGGCACTGGAACAGGCTCCCCAGGGAAGTGGTCACAACACCAAGCCTGACAGAGTCCATTCAAGCAGCCTTTGGACAATGCTCTCAGGGAGATGATATGATTCTTGGGGTGGTCCTCTGCAGGGCCAGGAGCTGGACTTCAGTGATTTCTGTGATTCCCTTCCAACTCAGGATTTGTTATGATACTTATCTAGTTTACTCAACATGGTAATTTGAAAGCAATTCTGAAAATTCTGAGTTATGTTTATGAACCTCAGAATTCTGATAAGAAATTTTATTTCTATTTATAGTGGACCTAGATGCAGATTATCAATGCTTTTAAAATAATGCTGCGCAAACATGTACTTGGGTCAGTTACCTTTTCATACACGTGCATACGAATGCATTGGTCAAACATATTTTCCATGCTCCACATATTACAGGAATAAGTCATACATTCATGGAAAGAAAAATTCAGGTAAGTACAAAAGTCTGAAGTTGTGAGATGACAGGAAAGATTTTCAGGGTATGCCTCCTGGTTACAGAGCACTCACCGGAGTGGTTTGTCAATGTCAGAATTAACAAGAATCAGAACAAAATTCAGGACATGCTTGTTGAAGTGAGACTTTCATTTTGTCATTTGTATGACAGAAATAACTCCTAATGAGTGAATTATGTATCTCTGTGGAGAAACATAATGGTATAAAAATTCAGAGTGGGAAAAAGTACTGTAGGTGACCTCTTCCATCTTTCTGCCAATGCAAGTATCTTTCCTAAAGCTCATTTGATTCAGACATGCCCAGAGCTCAAAGCAAAGTCACTCACATAAGGAATCACAACCTAGTCTTAGCAACAATTACCTTACACTATCTAGGTAAATTCCTCCTTATTCTCATGGTATAAATTTTACCAAATAAATTTTTATTCAAATAAATCACAATCACATCAAAAAGTGCTACTGTTACCAGTTTTGTCCCAGGCTATTAACTCATAGTTATGGGTTGAGTTCCAGAGATACTAAGCACATACAGTGTTCCAGAAGAGTTCAGGTAAGCAATAAGACTCCATATTTCTCAAATACAAATTGCTTACTAATAAGCTGTTGCCAAGGAAATCCTCCCCAAGCTTTTGGGCAAAGAAAATATGTAATGCATTCTCTGTACAGTTCTCCTTCTAGACAGTTACTCCATGGTATAGGGCACAACAAGACAAAGAGAGAAAAAATTCCTGGACTAACCAAATTTATGTAGAGGGATTTGAGGCTAGGCATATAAAATAAGTAGGCAATAAACTCTGAAGAGAAAATTATATGGAAGTTTTCAGTATGTGAAAAACATGATATATGATTGCAGTTACTTTTTGTGCATAATGTACTTTTTAGCATGACTGAAAGTTTGGGAGAGAAGAGGGACATGAACCAGGTGTGATGGCTCATGTTTCGAACAGAGAAGCAGAGGCTGAACACAGAGAGGTCTCTGTCAGATTACTTTTAAATGATAAGAAGGTATCATTAGGAAGGAAGCTTTCTTAAGACTGACTTATTAGTTGATTATCAAGTAACTGCAGTAAGGAAAGAATTGTGCTTTCATAAAAATGAGACGATAGCTTTGACATAGCAAAAGTAAATTGCTTCCTTATCTTGCTGTAACCCAGGCTGGAAAACAAAGTCATGACTGTCTAAAGAACTGCAGCACTTATCCACACAGGTATCTTACATTTTTAAAGGGAGCAAGTCATTAAGACTTATCCCATCTCACCCCCTGTGATTGCTCTAATTCTCTAGGAGAGTGCCTTTATAGTACATGACTTTACCAGGAACGCTACTGAAAATATATTTTCAAAACTTGTCTTTCTTCACAGCAGCAAAATACAAGAATTTGCTTTGAATATACAGAAAAATAGTCTCATTTAGTATCATTTAAAGATCACATGGTCATTGATTTTAAAATCATGTTGTATTATCAGTTATTTACTGTGTTCTCCATGACTTATCAAAGATTCTGCAGTACTCCTCCAGTTTTAACTCATTTGGGAGAAATGCACACCAGTAAAATTACAAGACTCAAACAACATCCTGCTGCAAATATATAGATGCAGTGGACTTTTATCTTCTGTGAGTCCAAACCTCCTTAAGACTGTGACTGTGGAACTTTCTAAATTTAATTCTTTCTCTCCTTTCAGCATACTTCTATTTTTTTTTTTAATATGGAGTTAACTGTAACAAAAGGTCTGTATGTCACAGATACTTTTGAGTCTAACCATCAACAAAAGTTCACTAGAGAAAATGAGTAAAAATTACTTATTCTTCATATCTTATTTATCTGAAATTCTTGTAAGCGTCTTACATTGTCAGAACTCTGTTAAATTGTTTCCTTAGGCTTGAGCCTAAGGAAAAACAACAACGAAAAAACCCAACAAAATAATTGCTATTTTTTTTGAATGGAGATTCTCCCTAACCTTTCATATTTTTTACTTATTCAAAAATGAGAGAATAGTAAGGGATCAAAATCTGCAAATTTGCAACAACTTTGAGTCACTACCTCCAGAGAAGGTCCCATGAGAACTGAGGCCAAATGCACGTGGAATAATTAATTAATTATTTAGTTAATTCTTAATGACATGACTTGTTTGTAATATGCCAGGAAAAAAAATTCTGTCAGTTACAATATTGCATCTGTAAGAAAAGAGAATATAATTATAATTCTCAGCCATTAACTGTGCTCATTTCAAGAATCAGTTTTTCTGAATTGACATCCAATTCTTTTTGTCACAAAACCAAATCATAATTCAGCAGCATGACTTCACTCACAGGAAAAACAAAGTGATTTGAACTACACGTGCTTTAATAATAATGATTGTTGTTATAATTGTTATTACTTTTTTTCACTACTGAAATCCAACTGAAGCCAATGGGATTCTACACAGAACAACATGTGCTGTCTGGGTGGACGCCAAGACATATGGCAATAAAGTGGGTATCTTCAACAGATGGAACCTAAGAACCTGCCTTTGCAAAAATCATTTGCAATTTGAGGCATCTCTCAACAACTCTGAAAGCATGATTTTCAAGAAAAGGGAGAGAGATTTTCAGCACTTAATGAAAATTAGAAGTTTCTTAGTAATTTCAGAATGATCACAATGAATACTTGGAAAGTTACAATGAAGAGGCTACTTGATTCCATTTTGACATAAAGTAAATGAATCCAAGCCCTCTTTTTCGCCACAAAGACATAGCATTGCGCTACAGTTTTATTATGAGAATGGATCTGCAGGATTTTGGCATTTTGGAAGATTCTGTTTTCATCCCTTTCTTATTAATATTTTCTTCGGATACATATTTCTTTTAAGGAAAACATTTGATATTAAAAGCTCACGCAAAACAAATAATATTTTAGAGAAAATATTAACAAATTATACAAAGATGTAAAGATTATTTGTTTCTTAGCTTTGATAGCAAACTAACACACAGTAACTTAATTTCATTTAATTTCTTGTTTAAGATAAATTATTTTCCTGGCAGTATGCTATGTTCTGGACAGTAGCCCAGCTATGGGTGAGTAATGATGAATTAGAATAAAATTCTAGTGTGTTTAGAGAAGCTTGTAAAATTAGATTAATGCCAAAGAAAGTGGTTTGCTTTATTAAAAATGTTGATAAAGGAAGATTACAGAGAAAGTCTACTTTTTGCTGCTCTTGAGAGACTTCTAACCCGTCACACTCATTTGTTTTATAGGGTGCAGTTTCAAGGTTGTTCAGGACAAGTCCATGAAACTGGGAGCACTGCACTGCACCGTAATGCATGATAATTATGAAGTGCATTTGTGTATCTGTAATAACATAAATTCTATTTACTATATTTTCTAGGAAGTAGCAATTACTGTGAAAATCTATGGAACATCTTTGACTTGTATTTGAGGTGGAATTTATCTTTTAATATTCTCAATTTGCTTCAAACCTACTTCAGGTTTATTTTGGTTTCTTAAACATTGTCTGTTTGTTCTGTAATCCTCTGATCACTATTGTTTACAAAGCAAATGCTAATTTCTGGGACTGTGAAGGTGCTAAACTAATAAAAACACTATTGAAAAGTTTATTTTCCTGCAAATGCTCTAGCATTATCCAGTTTGGTGACACACAGCCACCTTAGGTAGCTCTAGTGCAATGCTCTGGCCCTGTTGAGTGGGGAAGTTGCAGTGTGTTTGTCAGAGGATTGCACTTTTAGCTCATGACTCAGAGCCATGAGATGGCAGAGTTGGGAATTCCCCTTCCCCTTCTCCCCTCTGCAACAGAAGATCTTAAATTCACCAACTGGAACATATTTTAATCTCAAAAGCTCTCAAATGAGTAAATTTGCCGTTCAGCAAAGGCACCTCCCCGCATGATGAAGAACCTGATTCCAAGTTTAATTCTGTATTCCTGGCATGCCAAAACTGAACAGATTATACATGATTTCTATTCACTGACTAAGCTACATAATTAATTAATCAATCCACTGATCATCTGTGACTAGAAAGTGTCTCTTACTTTAGACTAAAGGAGATTAATAGAAACTTTCTCATCCTGATCTCAAACCTGTTAAGTATATAATTATTTATTAAAATCCCCCTGGGAATGTGATACACATTACAGCTGAACAACTCTGAACCAGTCTTAAAACCACAGCAAATTACTTGCTGATCTTTACCATATTAGGTATTTCTTCTTCAGTGACTCATATGGAGTGGCTAAATACACAGGTGTGGTATGAATTACTCCTCCGGAGTAGCTTTCAATAACTATTTACTAGACATCTTCAAATATCAGTATTTTTTTAAAAAATGAACATTTTTCTACTTTTATAGAATGAGAAAACTGTCACATTTCCAAACTCTAGATTGAGGACACTCAGCTCTGCTGAGAGTCTGAGCTTGAAATGGTTTTATTTAGCAATTTATTTGAAATGAAACTGTTTCTGCTCCAGAAAGTAAGGAAACTTCTATTGTAATCATCCATCCCTAAGGTCCTCAGCTCCCAAGGGCTGAGATAGAATCCATGTTACAAGTGAATACTCACCTAAATTTCTGAAAAACGAGACTTTCTGTAAAAAGAGACTTTCAAAGTTTGAGGTTTTGAAAACATAGACTATCATGTACATTCTCAGTTACCTAAATACCTCAGTAACTGTACCTCAGTTACCTGATCTGGATTAGAATTACAATCTGGATTAGAATGAACAGGATTCAATTTCTTTAAAAATTACGTAATTATTTGATGTACAGAAGCATCTAATTTTGTTATAATTTTTAATTATTTTATTTCTAATACTTTACTACTTATTATCTTCACATTTTGCTGACAGTAATTACAGTATATAATTTATTAATAAGTCCTCAAGACACAGGCAAATAAGCAAGGTATTTTCCAATATAGTTTATATTAGAACCATTTCATAATAATTTTCCACATGGTATAAATCTGAAAGAAGAGTTCTAAACTAGGTATATCTTTGGGTCTGAATCTGAGAATAACAATTGCACAGCTATCAATAAAGTGTACTCTGCTTCACTGAGATTTTTGTCACTGTGAATAATTATACTTGCTGAAGCAAACAGAATATGTAAATGGCAAGGTAGATTTTGATGAGTTTTGGGTTTTGTTTTTGTTTTTTTTTTAACTTTTCTCCTCAGATCGACTCCAAAATCTGACTTTGTTAAACTTTTGATAAACTTTCAAAACTGTAACAATACATTCACTTCAATATAAACAGTTCTAGCACAGGAAGTACATGACATATAACTATGTTTTAAACATTGGAATGATTAAACGAGACAGACTGCAATGACAGGTTCATTCATATAACACATAAATTCCAAAAGAAATAGGAAAGATTTCTACACTGACCATAGTCTGTGTTTTCCGGCTCCCAACAATTTGATGGCCAAAAATATGGTGTCTATAGAAAAAAAAAAAAAAAAAAGGCAGGTAACTCAAGTTAGACAATGCAAGAATTATACAGTCCTTTGTGCCCAGGGATTGATACTGGTTTTCAGAATCAAGTTATGTTTACAGTATTTACACTGCTAAGATAACAATTTTGAAGTAGGCATGAAAACAGAAAATTACGATTGTACACTAGAGTCAGAATGACATTGAAGAACAAGAATAAAGTATTCTTTTTATTCCCAAAGTTAGGGGAACAAAACCCACAAGGGTAAGTAGTGAGATTACATCTTCCCTAGAAATACACCTGTCACATGTCCTAAGAATCAGATTTAGAAGGTGTAAAGACAGAAGATCCTTTGAGATTTATCCAGTTCTTGGTTTTGGAGAGTTTTCATTAGTATAGATTAGTAATCAATACACTTTCCTAAGAGTTATTTGTTTAAAAATGCCACTAAACTTACCAAAGTCTATTTTTTTCTAATTGCTTACTAATTGTGATTTAAAATGTGATTTTTTTTAAGGGAAAGTCAATAGAAGTACAAGCAATTACTTCAACACTGTCCTTATAAAAACTGTGCTAAATGCATTGCTAAAATAATTCACTTCTAACAAATGAAAAGTATAAGACCATATAGGCATTTTTCAAACAAATAACTTCATTTTAAAAATAGTAGTTTTTTGTTAAAATGAAAATAATTACAGCATTTTTTTCAAAACACATCATCACTGTATTGGCCATTCACTTAAGACTTGGACTCAATGACCCTTGTGGGTCCCTTCCAAGTCAAAATATTCTGTGATTGATCAATTGACTGATCTATGTATATACACACATACATAGATATAAAGAGTTTCATAATATTTGAGCAGTAGAATTAAACTCATTAAATGCGTGGACTGGTTTGAGTGGTATTTAAAAACACGTGCTTCTTTAAGAAAACTATTGCTCGACTGTCTGTTTCTCATTGTTTTTTCTCAAAGAGCTCCCAGCTGCAAAAATAGAAACTTCTCTGTTGTCCACTTCCCTCAAAATTGTTTTAATGCTAATCTGGAAACCAACGGGGCTGAAGGGTGGCACGCTCAGAATAACTGTCAAATTAAATATATATTGTGAAAAATCTCTTGCCATTGTAACATTGACCCATCAACTTTAATAGAAGCAATTTAAAAAGTGCTATTTAGCAAGCAACAGCAATGAGCTGAAGGGTAAAAAGGGAACTGTCACAAGCTGACTTCAAAGGCTGAGATGCGTTTCTTGCAAATTGTTTCGTACTTTGTAAGGAGCAAGAATAAGTAATTCTCTGATAAATGATTTCTTCACAGTACCACTAAAATCAAAGTGGCCAATAGAAGCACGTAGATGCTCAAATGCAAAAAGGGGAGCAACCCCTAAAGAATGAATTACAGTACTCAGAGAATTTTGAAGCAAGAAGTTATAAAAGTAATTTAACACTATGAGGCATAGAAAGCAAAAAATCACCATCATTGAAATATACAGTTTACAAACTCAGGAAGGGAGAACAGTCCTTCCTTAGCAGCATGAGGTGTACCTCAGGAAAGACCCAAGAATGAAAGCACAACTACATCATTTTTCAGCTAACAGTAACTTTAAACTCTGTTTACAGGTTCAAGATGAGCTTCTGAAAAAAAAGTATGAAGGCAGGGTTACTAAATACATAGAAACCCTACCTGTTCAGGTAGCACCTCAGCTGAAACTCTTCCAGTTGTGGATATACTTGCTGCAAAATCCATATTAAAGCTCTTCATGCATACTTAGGATTTCTTTAGACAAATTACATATACTCCATCCCAGTTGAGATTAAAAAATAAATTCCATCTTCTGATTTAGAGAAAATCACAAAATTGCTTTCAGCATTCATTTCTCATCAGGCTACGAGGAAACACTATATATTCAAGGCTACATGTTAATGATGTTAGAGGAAGAATGTTGTTTCATACATAAATGAAAAGCTACACCCAGTCAGAATATTGTTTTCAGTATTTAGTTGAAATAACACATTTAACTTCTATTGGAACTTGCACTTCAGTGGTGAAGGCAGTGTGAGCATTAAAATCAATATGGAAAAGGGAACACGATCTTCAATGCTGTAAAGTATTGTCACTTTAGCTCACTAGGAGGCAGAGATGGCCAAGGCTTTTATGAAGGATAAAAAGGTGCATCCTAATGTCAAAACCTGCTTCTAGCAGAAAGACTCCGTTCAGACCAACGCTGAGAAATGTAAGAATGCACCAATGACACTTTTTACTTTCCAAAGGTGAACAAAACTTATGAGGGAACAGACAAAATAGATTTTTTTCCATTAGAGAATACCTCACCAACACTTCTCAGGTGTGTAGTAGTTGGAGTGAAAATGAGTGTAGGATGAGACTAGTATTATGCAAAGACAAACACAGCAGCATGAGGGCTAGCTGGCTCAGAAAACAGGCAGAGGAGATCTCCTGGGAAAGTAACCAAGGGACAGAGACGAACGGGAGACGGCAGTTTTTGAAAGCGACTGTATGAAATGTCTGAGTATCTCTGGAGAGAAAGTGCAGTGACAGGCCAGTGTAACCACACTGGCAATTTCCAATGACCTAAATGTGGAGAAGAGATCATGGAAAAAGCATAAAATAATGCTACTAAGGATGAGTCTAAGCCTGCCTGTGCCAGGGAGATAAAAGCAGAAAAGTTGAAACAAACCAGGAGTTTTAATTAGCAAAGCACATGATAAGCCATATTAAAAGGTTTCAATAATGTGTGATAAGGTAAGCCAAAAAGAAACCCCAGTAAAAGGCAAACATTACAATATGAGAAAGGGGTTCAAATAACAGCTACTACAGATAAGTTCAGATTATTAAATGCCTTCCTTGTTTGAGTCTCCAGAAGGAGGTAGAGACTGTGGTCACATAAAGGTCTTTGTGCCCGGGGAATGATGCTCAGGCATGAGCTCTCCTTGCCAATGCTCTGAACTGAGCATGCACAAGCTGCTTCCGAACTGCACACCGTGACCCTGCCTTCCTGGTGCTCGGGTGCATTTAACGGGACTTGCTGAGAAGCACAGCTCATCAGCTCAGGCAGTGCAACATGGTCAGAGCTGGCCTCCAGCCAGCTGGCTCACAGAGGGATCAAAGTTCAAATCTGCCTGAAATCAGCTCCGCGAACATGCCCAAAATTAATTTGGACATGAAGAGAAAACTACAGGGCAAAGCACAGGGCAAAAAAAAACCAGGAAGGGAAATATTTTTATGAGGTCAGACAGGTTAGAAGGCTGATGAAATTCAGCACAGAATACTTAGGAATTTATTGTGCTGTCATGTGGGTAAACTGTGTTTATTTGTGAAAAAGCAAAAAAAGCCTCACCAAACTAAAGAACGACTGCTAGTTCCTCAGTATTGTGATTTATATGCATGTGTAAATATTATGACAAAATTATTTCTCCGATTCTTTTCTTCTCTGTCTCCAACCCTACAGCAACTACTATCTAACTGGTGAGGATTATCAAAAGTATCGAATTATCTGCATGGTGTTTAAAGGGGCTCAAGTTACCTGAAGGGCAAGTTATAATTGGAAAAAATATTCTTTTGAGTAACCTTTGAAACGTGGGCACTTTTTTTTTAAAAAAAAACTAGAATCAAACAAGGCAGAGGAGCTTCAGAAGGCTACAGCAAGGGGAAGGTTTCTGGACACCTTTTCCAGAAACAGGCGAAAGATGGAATTTCTGGTTTGTAATCTTTCTAGATCTACTGTCTAGATTGAATAATTGTAATACACTATCTATTTTTAATCTAAAAGCTAAAGGTTACTAATACTTGAATTTTTCAAAAACAGTGTAAAACCCCTACTACATGACAAATAAACAGTAGATGCTATGTATTTTGACCAAGGCAAAGCCCTACATTACTTCCTTACCAGCAAGTAAAGATTTATGTTATCATCCTAAGATATGTGCTCAAAAGCAGTTACAGCTGCTGATAAAGTTGTACTCAGAGTAGATATCTATTATTTGCTTTCATAGCAGGAAATGGTACTGATGTGTGCAGACACAAGGAAAGTTCTCCTAAAATCAGGCACAAGAAATACAGGTAAAGGACAGGTTTAAGACTTAAACTGAAAAAAAGTCCAAAGCATCAAGAAAAAACCCAACTTTAAAAAAACCTAGACACAGAAAAAAAGACATGATACAAAAATCAGTTTCTGCTTAAAGGATTTTTTCACAATGCTGTGATTGTATAGAAAAAAGCATCAGCAATAAACTTGCGTGTAGTCAACATGACTGATGTTTTTCCAAAGGAATATTCCACATTTTCTTGCCTAATTGTTTGGTATTAACAGTCATAAAGTTCTGGTTTTAATCTGAAGTTTATTTTGTCCCTTATTATAGACCTCAAACAGTTTAAACATATAACATGTGACTGTAATGTATGTTCTCTTTCCAGTTCTATTTCAAAAGTCTCCACACAATTTCATACTCCAGATATTTAACAATCCCTTAGAAGAATTTGCTGGAGAAGTTATCCACGAAGAACTGGGGGAGAATGATTTGCCTTGTTCAACACAGAAAGATTAGGAAGTAAGAACAGTTTGATGAGAAGATCCCTGGTCTCATGGAATGAGGTTAGAAATGAGAATAGGAGGCATGTGCAAAGGAGAAAGATGCCTGTTCTCATCTGATCTATTAAAAAAATCTCACAGCAATGCAGTGAGGCTCTGCATAATAAATTACCTTCTCTATAGCTGGACTATGCAAACAAAGATGGGTTCAACTTTTTTTACAAATCACATATGCCAAGTAAACTGTAGAAGAATTAGAACATCCCCTGCAATATCATATATTCCTATAGCACAAATACTACACAGTCTGTGGGCCTTGTTTCATGATCCATAAGACTTTATCTGGGACAGCTATGGATTTGGCATGACATTTTTGTACCACAACACCACCATTTTCAAAGAGAAGATTATGAAATACCAAAAGTTCTTGGTTTTTTTTTTGTGAAATATAGAAAACCTGAAGGAATCATCATACTGAAGAATTTTACTTTTCCTCAGAAGGAAATATGAAGCAGTTCATCATGAAGGAGTATTAAACAGGGAACATTTGTCATTTTGCCATGACATCCCACTTATAGCTGAAGGAAGGTGGGTGGTAGAACGGTTTGGGGAAAGTCAAGTACTGTTTATCAGCCCAGGCAGAAATAATGCTGCCAATTTTTGTCAGTACACTTTTGAGGCACTTTGTTTAATTGTAGATGTAATTTGAATCAGCAGCCAGGACAAGTCAGGAGTTAAAGAAATAAGGCTTACCTAGCACTGCAGATGTGACTGTGGAGACATTTAAGCCCTCAGAACAAAACAGGCTGTTACAAGGATCTTTCTGTCACTGACAGAAAACTGGTTTTGTACACACAAATGCATACTGGTTCTCTTGCATTATACATTAATATCATAAAGTAAACCTAGCCATGGAAATCCATAATTGTCCTGTTAATAAACTCATATGAAACTAAATCTTGTAAGATAGCATATATTCCACAACAAACAAGTTGGCATGTAGTGGCTGCTATGCATCCTAAGCAATCCTGCGATAAAGCAAATAGATCTGCCTTGGCTCTACCACAGAATTAATCAATAATAATATCTGAGCTAATGAAACAGCCACTTGTAAAAATCAGTGTTTCCCCATCAGCTTTTATAAAACATAATTAATTTCTATGCATTAAGCTGTGTTACCAGGGAGGGAAATCATTAAACATCTTTCAGCCACCCCTTGTTGATAGTAATAAGAAAAGAATTGTTGTCTCTGAAGCTGCTCCAATCCATGGAATTTTTTAAAATCCAATTACTTGGATGGGGGAGGAATATTTAAATCACTTATAAACCTTTGCATATTACTGCTATTCTTCTCACAGGCACCAGGGAGCCTTTACAAACAGCAGAAATCAAGTCTTTGCTGAAAAGTAGTTATGCACAATCTCAAATGCTTTGCATGACGGATGGCAAAATTCATGGGTGTTCTGTTTCAAATTCATTGCAGTTGACACAAATGATCTCCTGGTAAAGGAAAAGGGTAAGATTGCTAGTCTAGCACTGTCAAGCCCATAGAGGAAGGACATCAGCAAGCAGTGCTCCATGGTTAGCTTAAAATCATTAAAAAAGAGTTTGAGGAATTTGGAAACAAAATTTTGGCTCTGTGACTTTTCTTTTCTGACCTGAAAAGGGAATGAGCATGGAAAGCAGTGTGGGGGAAAGTGTGTTTACCTAAGGAATTAATAAAGAAAAAAGGAAAGTCAGAAAGACATGTGGATTTGAAATCTTCTTTCCCTCTGAAACCTAAACATAACCTGAATATGCTGAGCCTGAGCTGAAGAGACAATGAATTAGTCATTGCACCTGCGATTGCCAAAGAAAATCTGCCAAATGCTGGATAAGAAAATCTGTTTCTTTTTTATTTCTAAAATCTGGCTTCCAATAAAATCTTTCCCTCAAGGCACAGTAGATGATCCAGCAAGGCTCTGCAGAGTGGTGAAGAGTTGTGATCTTCAGCCACAGACTCAGTACTCAGAATGGCCAGAGGCTGGCCTAGGACTGAGCCAAGAGGTAGCTAGGCAGCTAAGGATGACTCAAAGAGATGCGTAAAGCAATGTCATTCCACTTGAGACACGAAGATCCACAACACTTAACACTCTAAGCTATTTTGCAGCAAAGATATTTCCAGATCTTTACAGTGATTCCTATATAATTCCAGCCCCAATTTAGGCACAGGAAAACAAAGCCAGAGAGGTTAAAAGCATTTGTCAAGAAAAGTGTTCCCACTGGTAGAACAGGAAAAGACATCACAGTCCACATCTTCATCTCACCAAGGTCCATGAGTTTTGCTGCTATCTTCACCAGACTCAAGCTTTCACAAGAAACTGTCCCCATTTTCACAGTTTTTCTCAGTTATTTGTGCCTTTCATCTTAAAAGTTACAAAACAACAGCAAACCCTAACCCTCATCTCTGAAAATTAATTTATGAAATGGAAGTGTGACTATCACTAATCTCAAGTATCCTAGAAGTTTGTTTAAAGCCAAAAGATATTAGGAAGATTATATTTCACTATAACATTGAGACACTTAGTGTGCATTTGGAATTTGTAGAGGAAATCAACATATTTTTCCTGGGATGCTACTACAGAAGCTTACCAGCTGAGAGGGCAAGTCAGGCATTCCTCACCAGAACAAACATGCATGGACACAGATGAAAGATCTCAATGAGTAATCCCTGGTCCAAGGACAATCCGATTTCTAAGGCACAGCTTGCTTTTCTTATTTGGGCCCCCCATATCTATTTTCTCTCAGGTAGAAGAAGGTGGTTAGCAGGTATTCAGCTCCTTCTTTGGTCCCAGGCTTAAATTACCAGGAAAAGGAAATGCAGCTTTTCTCATTTTCCTTATTGAGACTAATAAATAAAAATAATCTATTAATAAGGCAATTAATATTTAGATCCATCTCCTTTGAATTAAATTGATATCCTAATTAACACCTGAGTAGGTCAAAGAATGATGCAGAATTAATTTTTTTATTTCACATTATTTAAAAAAAGCAGATGTAACTATACTCTTGCCTCCTGATGGTAAGAGTAATAACTGAAAAGTATAATTTTTTGCCTGTGAAAGGGCATTTGCTCAAATGAAGCAAAAAATCTCCACTGCTTTTATCTGTTTCTATATAACAGAAGGTTGTTTAAAACAAACTGGATGTAATACTGTCAGGAGGGAATGTGTCACCCTTTGGAAAACAAAACATGAAGTGCATGGAGAACATTATTACAGCTAGCCTGTTTTTGTAGGACAGTTCTTTGTATTGCAGAGATGTCTCTGCAGGGATGGCTTCTGAACTTTTCAGTGCTGGCAGGTGCATGGTTTTCTCTTTTTATTAAAATATCCAGAAACTTGTGAATCCTCTCCAATACTCAGAGGGCACCATTTCCAAAGCATCTGAACATCTGTTCTAGTGCAAAATTCACAGACTTGCAGTTCATCTTTCTTTCCCATTGACTATGCTGTCTTCTTCTTCCAATTTAACAGCTTCAGTAACAGATTTTATACAAGACTTACTATGGTAGGGAACATGGAGTTGTAATCACATGAATTTTGCTATTATAACTCCAGTGAACAGTATGACACTACTATGAATTTTTTCTCATGCCATACATTGACAGCTAAAGTTGCATTGTTTTATCATTCTTAGCATAGGAATAGTGATGCAAAATGTACCACAGAACAGCAAACAACACAAACACTGCAGATATAGACTGAGCAACACTCGAGGAAAGCCATCTTATTTCATACATGTTTGTCAAACAGGTGACACATTCTTAACCTATGTAAATAAACGGATAAAAGTTTACAATCTAGCCCTCTCTGAAGCTTCATGTCCAAACATGTAGACTCTAGACCTCTCTGAGGAAAGCTCACAGCAATGTAGCTGCCGTATTCTCAGCGGTTCACAGTGAAGCTAATTCTAGTCTGTACTTTCCTTCAGTAGAACTATCATGCCCACAGAGGTGTTTATTTCCTATGCTTGAGATAGAAGCAGGCCAGCAGCTGTGCAGAATTCAATGGCTAGCACTCCTATAAGTACTATGCTCTGGCTCAGTTTGAAATCGGATATTTTGTCCTTCTGACCTCTGCTTTTGCAGAGACAAGCCAGCAAGTGGAGCCTTAATCACTCCATGATTCCTTTCCATTTACCTCATCAATAAGCCCCTTAAGTCATGTGCCATCTCTCTTCTTTATACTGAACACTGAGGAGAGTGAAGCCCCATCAGCTTAAAATAAATCTTTTCCTTTAAATACTCTCACCAGGATCAAAGGTAGCTGTGGATCTAGGGGAGGAGACTTGGAATGATAGCTCTTTGGGCTATGGATAGCCCATCCACACATCTAACTTTCTGTTCTACTGAAGGTCAAGGTTTTTGCACTGTATGACTCACAGGATGTAAATGTGAAAATATGATAATATTGTTTGCAAGTATGCAATAATAATTCTCTTTCTTGAGAGACTGTGCTGTGTGTATTTAATTATATTCATGCAAAGATTCTGGTTTAAAAAAAATATTAGAAGTCATTCCCTTCCCTTATGTGGATCTATAGAACTTAAGCCAAAATATTGATGAAAGGATTGTACAGTGATTAATATAATACAATGTTTGAGACTATGATTGGCCTCCAATATATCACAGTTTTCTTCTGAATTTTAAGGATCACAATCTTAGTTTTATTTTATTCTTGATGGCTTCTTATTTAAACAATCTTTAACACACAGTTTATTGTCTTGAAGACAATAGATTTTGCTCTACCAGATATTATTACTCTGTAAGTATCTAACACAGTTAGAAGTAACAAAGCAGAATTACCAAACTCCATTTCATAGATAATCATCATACCATTTCAAAGCAATAAATACCTAGGGAAGATCTTGGACCGGCTGTTGGTGATACTTACCAGAGAGATCACCTAATAGAAAGGGCAATATAGAACAAAACCACCATTGCCAAAGGAGGCATATGGCAAGCAAAGTTCATTCCTTCTCTAGAATACATAATCTGGTATTTTGCCATCATATTTGCTCCAAGTTACTGGCAGTATTGTTCTTCAAAATTCTAGCCTGCTATACATTATTGGAAGAAGAAGAAGAAAAAAAAGTCCTACTCCCAGGCTCAGTTTGAAATCGAATTTAATAAAACATAACCATGTAGGTATCTCAATAATATATTTGTAAGTATAGGCATACACATACATACATACATATAAATACTTCCACCTTGTTCTGAAGCATCTGTATGTTTGTTTTATGCATGGGACTGACAATCAGATCAATCTAAAAATGTTTCTGCACTTGTTAGAAAAATACACACTACTCCAATACTATTCAGTCACCAGTAAGGAAATCCTCACATAAGAAGAAAAAAAAAATTACTCTCCATTATTTATCAGATTTCTGCCATAGGCTTAATAATTAAAATATTTCCCCCTTTCCAAATTAAGACTATATTAGGAATAAGGGTCAATAAGATAATTTAATTTGCTTTATTATACTTCCAAAATATTATATTAATTTATTTCATGAGAGATACTTCCACACTTTTTTCCAGATATCAAAATGGTCATTATCATCTTAACACTTTGTTGAAAATTTATAAATAAATTCCTTTCTTCCATTTTTTACCTTTACAGGAATTTTCACCATTACAATTTGCTGTGAACCTTTGTGCAAGGCTTTTAATATTAGTCTCCATTTGTGCAAGTCAAGAACATATTGAAAATACCTACCTGGAATCGATAAAAGGTGCCATCATCCTTCAGTGTTAGAACATGGTCTGAGATTGGAAAGAAATAGCCATGTGCTGCCATCAGTGTTCCTAAATGTAGAGCTTCCACTGTTTGAAGAAAAAAGAAAGATAAACTTAAAAAGTGAAATAACTTCTTTTCAGCAGCTTAGTTTTGTTGTTAAGATTCACTTGATCTGCAGATAACCATTTGTTCTCAGTCAAAGCCTTGCCATCACGACAGTCCTTTTTCTATGTAACATAATGACACAACCAAAAAACCCCTGTACTTTCCTTCACAAATAGCTGTAAATGTCCCATTTGTAGCTGCAGCTCCACTATTCATATTGGCATTAGCAGGTAGCTACCTCAATGTTCACTCACTTGTTCTGAAGCTAAAAACAGCTCTCATTTTTACCCTGATGGTGCAGCCTACTTTTCTTTTTCAAAACAGTTTCTGATTACATGTTAAAATAGTTGATTCCAGTTACATGATATCTTCCTCACTAGCTTTATTAGAGCTACCGTAAAGAGGAGAGATTTCCTTAAAAGTTTCTCATTACTGGGAAAACAACAAAGAAACATAGGACACCAGAACAGCTGAGGTTGGAGGGGACCTCTGGAGGTCATCTCACACTTGCTCAAGCAGAGACACCTTGAACCTCTTGCTGAGGACCATGTCCAAGTGTTTTTTGTATAGCTCAGAGGAGTCAGACTCCACAACTCTGGGCAACCTGCACTAGAGCTCAGTCATCCTCACGGCAAAAAAGTGTTTTCTGATGCTCCTGTGTTTCAGTCTGTGCCCATTGACTCTTGTCCTATCACTGGGCAACACTGAATAGAGACTGGCTCCAATTTTTCTACATGCTCCCACCAGGTATTTATACATATGGATGAGTTTCCTCCTGAATCTTCTCTTCTCTAGACTGAAAAGCATCTTTTCTCATAGAAGAGATACTCCAGGCCCTTAAACATCTTTGTAGCCCTCTCTTGGAGTCTCTGCAGTGTGTGCATATCTGTCTTGTAGTGATGAGTCCAGAACTGGACATAGAGGACAAATTCAATTCTTTAATGAAAAAAATCCTAGTATGCAACAGTAAGGTTTATATGTGCTCTTGTATTTTCAGTGAATCACTGTCCAGTACCAGATCCTGAAATCTTTAGCTCAGTATTGTCATTATTTGGCTGTTAAGAACATAATGTTGGAAGAAGAGAACTGCATTAGTTGGCGTCATGGTCTTGTTGCAATATTTAAGTCCTTCTATCTCTTTACCATATTTCTTTACCAACCTTGTAACAACATATCCTGAAAATATCTGTACAGCAATTTCTGGCAGAATCTGCTAATATCAGTCCACAACCACCAAAAAATTCTAATTTTAGAAGCTATATGACAAAGCCATCAGTTACAGGAGCTGGTGTTAGAGAGGACAACATTGCTGCTGAACAACATCAGGGATGAGAAAATTTAAAAGACCAATAAAAAAGGCATAATGAACACCTAAGGAGTAAGGGAAAGACGGGAAAGGGGAGGAAGAAAAAGGCAAAAAGGAGAAGGAGAAAGACAAAACCAGCAAGATCTGCCTAAAAAAATTATTAAAATATGAAATCAGCATGAATCCATAAAGTGTACAGAACTGGTAAGTATGCATATTTGCAGTAAGAAAAAAGATGTTACAGGACCAAAAGTTACACAGATTCATATTTATCTTCTAAGAAGTGCTTATTTCTTCCTATTGCCTTAATTTGGCTTTCAGCAGTGGCAAGCATAAATATTGCAGCACAGATTTGTCTCGCCCTGCCTCTTAAAAACATCACTGCCGTATCTGACCAGCAGTTACTGTACCGTCAGGCAGAAAGAAATGTGAATCCTGATATCTGTGTTCTTGTTAACACAGAAAGAGAGTTCCACCTATGCTTCACCCATTGTTATTTTCAATATGAGAAGTAAACACAGGTTTATTCACTTACCCATACTTATCAGCATCCCAAAAAATTCCATCCTTCACTCTTTGCTCACCTGAAGACACTCACTGGCATAGGAGATACAGGAAAAGCAGTGGGACATCTTTAAACTAACCCAAAGCCAGTAAGCATGTGAAGGGAACAATAAAGGGCATCTGGACAGTACTTAGCTGAGATCATACAAATCTACCAGGACTTATTTGGTACCAAATAATTACTACCATCCCTGTGTTTAGCAAACTGGTTCCCGTCCCTCCAGCAGAGCTATTACCTAAGAAAATACAACACACTCTCTTTGGCAGTGAGCCATCTGGCCTGCTGTAAAATAACACAATGCTACTTACAGCCATTTCCTGCTTGCAAGCCTATAAGAAATCCCTCTAACAGAAAAAAGGTAGTTGCTTCACTCCTTGTGCTTGTGATGTCTCTAAGTCCCCATGTGAACTTTGTCCTAATTATTAAAAGTTTACATATTGTAGTTACTCATTCACTTCAAGATGCTAAACTCTATTTTCCCATGGATCAGAAATTTTGAGTCAATGCTTTCTCTAGAGAGTCAGTCACTGAGGTTCTTTTTACTTTGGCTCACTTCATCTGCCTTTTAATTTTATTAAGCTTTTCTTTGTTCTTCACATTGGAACTTATTGCCAATCCCAAAAAAAGTTATTTTTGCAGGTATTATGTATCTTCATGTGTGGTGGGTTGACCTTGGCTACACACCAGGTGTCCACCAAGCCACTCTATCACTTCCCTTCCCAGTTGGACAGAGGAAAGAGAGTAAGATGGAAAATGACTCGTAGGTTGAGATAAGGCAGTTTACTAAAGCAAAAGCAAAAGGTTGCATGTGCACAAAGATTATTCTCTATTCCAATTAGCAAGTGGTGTTTGGCTACTTTCTGGGAAGCAGGGCTTTTGGGTACACATGACCATTTCTCATCAGGCAGATATTGTAAACAACGAATGCCTCCCTTCCTCCTCCTTTCCATAGCTTTTATATCTGAGCTGTCACATGGTATGGGAATATCCCTTTGGTCAGTTTGAGTCAAATGGCCTACTTTTGTTCCCTCCCAGGATCTTGCCCTTGACTGGGGAAGGAATGTTACAGTGCTGATGCTGTGCCAGCAATGCTCAGCAGTAGCCAAAACACCGGTGTGTTATCAACACCTTTCTAGCTATCAATGCAAAGCACAGCACTGTGGGGGCTGCTATGGGAAAATGAACTAAAGTGAACTCCATCTCAGCCAGAACCAATACACTGTGGAATGAGAGAAAAACAAAGGAAGAAATGTGCTGACATCTTTTAGAGAAAGGATTTGTTAGACAAGGGTGACAGGGCCTGCCAGGGAGCTCTGACGCAGATAAGACTTCATTCTCTTCAGATTTAGCAGAAACTAAATAGGCCCCGGATTTGTTTCATGTTCTTCCTGGATTCTGAATAGTAATATTTTTCAAGATCACAAGGAGCTCACATTATTTCCCTTTACCCAGCAATTTTTAGACCACAGCTGGACTACTATGTCCAGTTATGAATAACATGTCCATTCCAGTACAAGAAAGACATCAACAAACTCAGAGTGAGTCCAGTAGGAGTTCACTAAGATCACTGAGGCTGGAGAACGCACCCTATAAGGAGAGGCTGGAGGAGCTGGGCTAGGTCAGACTGAAAAAAAGAATGTTTTGGCCTTGTCTAACAGTACCTTTCCAGTGCCTAAAAGGAGATTTCAAAATGAGGGAACCAAGAACTTTATGGAGTTGCATGGCAATAAAATTAACTAACAAACAAACTAACTAAATAAATAAATAAATAGACAATGATAATAAATTAAATCAGGGATAGTTTTTACTTTTAGACAAGCAGCGGGAGAGGCTGCCCAGAGACACTGTGTAATCTGCATGCTTGGAAGGTTTCAAGAACTGAACAGGTAAAGTCCTGGGCAACAAGTTTGAGCTTACACTTGACACTAATTTGAGTAAAGGGTTGAATTAGAGTCCTCCTGAAGTCCCTTTCAACCTAAATTATATTACTACTTGGTGACTCTAGATGGTCAAGCAGAAGTGGAACACAGAGCTTAAAAGAGGGATGAAGACAATTGGAGAAGAAATTATTGGAAAGCTCCTGCCAGAACAACCTGTACTCCAGGCAAGGTTGGCTACAGTAGGAGTAAGAGCTTGTATTTCTCTCACTGACCACTGAGTCATAAACACAAGTATATATTCACTACTAGTTCATATATTCACTACTAGTTCTTCATGAAAAAAATGGAAAGATTTGACCTGGCCTTTTTCAGAAGCCAAGTAAGGTTACTTAAGGACTAAATTTTTCCCAGTAGCAGCCTACCTCTCTTCTCAACTTATGTATGGAGAGTAAGGTCTTTTTACCTCAAGAAATCTCATTCACCTGGAATGAATCTACACTAACTCAATGTTAAGGTGTACTTCTGTTCCTCTTAGCCACTAAGCATTAATATGGACATCTAAACTTGTCACTTCTCTTTTTTTTTCTTTAATAAATAGACAATTAATTTTCATTTTTATGGCTATCAATTCATCAACTTAGTCCAACATTACATAAATATAAATGCACAAATATACCCTTTTCATGTCAACCTAAGATCCACTGTAGGCTCACACTTTGAGGGTTACAAAATTATACCCAGTGAATTATGCCCACAAGACTGTATGTCTGCCTCACACCAGGCTGCTAGAGAACTAATTCTACTGCTCTCTGTGCAGAAGCAGTAGAACTACAACACCAAAAGAAAACTCAGCTCTTGGGATGTTTCTAATCTCTGACCAAGAGGTTGTCCAGTGTATTACAGACACAACAAAGGCAATACTTTGATATACATCTCAATTTGCTAAAATCAGACTGAAAATTACTGTGTGAAGCCAATGAAGTAGAACAGAAGGATTTAGGAAACAAAATCATGAGCTTGAAAAGGAAAATGGAGCCAGCAGCAGACTAATCCAACATGCCTAATTTCTTAGAATTTAAATTCAGACAGCTTCTGTATCTCCCAGCTATTCCTGCATGTAAAATTAGAGGATTTTCACTTAAGAAGCACATTTCATCTGGAAAAATGGCACATGTAGATTACGAACATCAAAAACTTCTATGAAGGGGATTAGTTAAAAAGAAAAAAAGAAGTCTGAAAGAAATGCTTTCAGACATAAAGGTTGCCAAGTAAAAAGAATAACATTTATACATATTCAGAATAAAAATTTAAAAAATTGGAGGAACAGAATAAAAGCAAAAAAGAACCTGGCTTTTTTTAGATGGCAAGTGTACACAGATGCATGCAGAAATGTGACATCTACACAACTATTATTTCCCAATCTTCAGTCACTGTGTATAAGATATATGCAGCGTGAACTACCTTCTCAGTTGCACCCAGATAGCCTCATCAAGAAGTGTAATTCAAATTGCAGTCAACTACCATACAATGAAGAAAAACTGCAGTCAGAGACATCACATAAAAAATCTGAAGGAGACAGAGCACATGGAGGTGTAACTGGTAGAATAGATCAGACTTCAGTTTCCTCTGCTCTTGACACCTTGCTTTGAAGACATCGATTATCTGATCCAAGGTTCCAGATACATTTCCTAGTAGTTATGCTGTTGAAAAATGGAACGGCGTATTCAAAAAACAAATTTACTCAAACCACTGTTTTAATTTTTATGGCTAAAAAAAAAAAGAAAGTGTTGTGAGTTGTAATAGCTAATGGAAAAGAAACACCTCAGGTGAAAGACAGAAATGCATCTTTATGAGCACGTTGCATTTCAATAGGATACAAAGTATTTTATATAAAATCAAAATATTGCTGTGAATGTAGGTTTGATTCTTAACATGTATGCTATTGCTGGGTTAAAAGCTCAGAAAAAGCTAAAAATTCCATGGTTCACTCTACTGTTGAACTTTATTTAGCTGAGTGGGTGAAGTGAACAACACATGTACATAGATTGATTAGCAATCATTTCTGTGAGAAGTAATATTGCCCAGCCATCTGCTGTGCCATTACAAGACAGTGATCTTGACAGATTAAATGCCAGTCACTTTTAATATACTTTGTTATACAAGAGAGTCAGATATTTTCAGTGCTTTGGGACAATCCAAATCTGATGAAATCAAAAGAATGAAAAACACTCTGGTGGCTGAGTTTTGGTTTTATTTTCTTTTTAAACATAGTGCAGTTTTCTCCTTACTGTAATAGCTACTGCATGGATTGATGATAGTTTATTCAGCTTAAATTGCAGGGTATGGTAGTATGAGTGGAACAAGTTGTTTCTTACGATAACGTCCACAGGAGAGGATTAAAAAGGATGAATGTTCCTTGATTTTCCTTGAAACCAACGTGTTTTTGTGCTTTGAAATCCCTTAACGGGTATGTTTTCAATAATTACTTTGGATTCTACTTTTTCTTACATATCTCAGGTCTACAGGTGATGTGGTCTATATGTTTATGTTTACTCCTTATTGTATCATACCATAATAGTTACAGTTTCACAACATCTGAAGTGTCCTGCAGTAATGTCTGAGGGACTGAAAAAAGAAAAACAGGGTATTTTCCAATTTTGTTCCACTTTCAAACATCAGTTTTTCATAGTCTGTCTTACGTTCTCTTGTGCAGCTCAATCCTGGAGAAAGATTTCCTATAAGGAACATGACTTGGAGCATTTTGCGTCTTGAAGATTGTTATATGATGTAAGAAACAGGGAAAACCCCAAACTTGCCAGTTTTTCCACATACTTTTTGATACAAAAATGTCAAACAAATGAAAACTTCCCTTTCCGCTGGACAATAAAGTGTTTATTATTCTGGTTTATTTGTTGAATCTAAAATCCATCACAGTACTGAAATGCATTGCTAAACCACAGAGCAGCCTGGAAAAAGCATTAATGAGTCAGAACTTCACAAGAACACATTCATTGTAAGTGTCAAATGCCAAGACTTTCTCACTTACTCTCACCTCACTCCTGCTGTAATTTCATTGCCAGTGTGAACACAAGCTGCAAAGGATTAACTTTAAGTTAGAGTAATAAAATACAACCTGCTTCTCACACTGACATAAAGCGTAGGAGAGAGTCACTCTCTGGACCTGACTGTGGTGTTTAAATAGGAGAAAATAAAACAGCTAGAAAAGTTCTTGAACACCCACAACACTATAATCCCCCCTCTTTTTTGCCACACAAAGGATCAAATTTGTAAGGGGAGCAGCACTCAGTGAGAGTCATTTCAGTGAGGGCAAAACACTTGGTGAAGGAAGAGGCACTATTTACCCCAATTCAGTTAAAATGAGATTCATACTTGATTCCAAGATACCCATCATAAACCAAAACCAAGTTATCTGCCAACACAGCAGTTTACCTAAATAGGTAAGATTTTGCTTGTGCTAGACAGTGGCTGCTGATGCCATCAGCAGAGGCATTGGTAGGAGCATCACTAAGCAGGGTAAGGAAGAAAACCTATCAAAGATGAGCCGTGAGTCCCCATCTACCCAAGGCATGATAATGTCCACCCTTCCAGTCTCAGCTGATCTATAACATGGGGTGTATTTCAAGTCTAGAAACAATGATGCACACCCAAAACATCAACACTTTTCCTCACAAAAGCATCCAGCAAAACAAAGACTGTGAGAGTGATGAAAGATAGTTATGTCTCGATGCCTCTTCCACCTCACCACACCTCTTTCTGCCACTGTCTCTGATGGGCAATGTCCTAAGATAAGAACATCCAGTGGATATTTCAGAAGGAACTTCTGGATGCTCATATAATGCATTCCAGAGATGGGGAGATGAGATTTTTATCACTGATTTTCATCCACATCAGCTTGCAAAAGGATATAAAATACTTCTGACAACTGGTCCAACTGGGCAAACTGGTCCTCTGAGGTTGCAGACAGTTTCTGGATGGAAACCCACCCTCCCCCAAACCCTCCCCCAATCTTACCCATCCCCAGCAGGGACGCCTGCAGAGTACATCTGACCTGAAGGTGGGGAACAGTTTTGGACAGGTAAGTAAAATGCACTAAGATCCAGTCAAATACAGAGATAAAATCCTAGAGCAGCTACATAGATGCTTTGTTGCTTGGTAATTGTGAATTCTGCAAGTCCAAAGACTGCAAACCTGCACATTTCTAGCCAAACCTACTTGTATGATAACCCTTTAAATATAGACTGTTGACTGAATCTGAGACTGAGCAGACTTAGCTGCACCTAGACTTTTCCAAAACATTTAGAAAGCAGTGGGGCCTTACTGAGGCTCATGACTCAATAGGAGGGACCACAACCCATAATTCATTGTACTAGATGGTACAGTTGTTATTTAGGTACTGCACTGGCAATGTTTAGATATTGTATTAGAAATAAATATAATCATAATCATCCACATAACCCCACGTCCTACTTCTCATGGGTAACTGAGAGGTTTCTCTCATTACTCTGTTACAGAGACATATTACCAGTCTTGCCTTATGTGCTCACAGGTTGTGGGTGAATTGGGACTGACCTAACTGTCTGACATAACCCTGAGAAACTTCTATCTAGACAAGATCAACAGAAGTCATGTCACCATGAAAGACTGAAGGAAAGGGGAAGCTGGCCTTCCCCTGGAAGGAACAAAAAAAAAAACCAAAAATCAAAACCAGAGCAAAATACCTTTCTTCATTCACAAGAGAGGAAAAAAGAAAAAAAAAGAAAGTAAAGAATTCTCAAGTCAGAGAAAAAAAAAAGATGCTAGTCTTTGAAAAAGAAGTTGCATCTCACTGCAAGCCATACACAAACCCTCCTCTTGAAAACTTTTTAAGTATTGCCTGTTAAATTTTTTATTTGATTGTTTCCCACTGGATTTCAGCTGATTACACACTAACCATTGCTGCATCCTATTAAAGTTTGCTTTTATTCTCTTAATAAAATTGTATCTTGAAAGGCAGACTGCTGAGACCTCTAAACGTAATGACTTGAGGTGAGCACCACAGATTTCTTGTTGACAAAAAACTAAAAAAATAAATTATGGAGTTGCAGATATTCACAAAAAGAAGATAACCAACAAGGAGTGAGGTGCTGGCATTGAGCAGTGCTATAACTTCACCTCTGAAATATTTGTTTGGGATGATTGTTTGGCAAACTGGAAATAGTGCAGCTGCAGAGGATGGAAGAAATCCAGCCAAGCTGTAACCAACAGATAGACTGAACTACCAGGCAAAACAGAACATGTCACAATTTGGTCACTGGATTTGGTCACAGTTCATTCAGCATGCAGTCATGAAAAGTGATCTGAATGTGTTTAAAATTGGATTTATAGTTCCCCTGTCATCTCTCACCTCAATCTTTTAAAGTACCTACCAATATCACAGCAGCAATCAGGCCTTCAGCTGATGGAATTTAGCTCTGTACCTACAATGCAAGTCTGCATTTACAAAATTTTTCTTTCAATTTCACTATTACTTATCTTGAATTTTTCTATTTTCAATTTTGCAGAAAACATGGGCTTTTTGCTTTTCTTTTACTGATATCTCTTGTCTCTTTAAATTGAAATGATAGAAAGGTGAAATCCAGACTCCTTTGAAGTATGGGTTTCCTGTTTTTCCCGCTGGCTCTTCCTCTGAAACTGCAACTTTTTAGTTTGAGCTTTGATTTACATGCTTCTTTAAGGCAAAATAGAGAAAATCAAAACCTGTGTGTCTTGCTTTCCCTAATGACTGTCTGAACTTGCGTCTGTAAGATATTTCCGAACACTTCACTCCTTTGCCCTCCAGTATGAAACTCTGTGCACTCTTTTGAGCAAACCTGCTAAAGACAAACCAAAAAAAAAAAATATTCACAAAAAATACAGTTACTGGAAATATACTGCTTTTGAAAAGTTTCTCAGATGAAATCATGTTCCCCAGCATCTGTAAAATACCCAAAATATTGGACTACTATTCAGTAGTGTAATTATTATGCTATTATTTCAGGTTTTCTTGTATACTACTTGCCAGTTGCTCCTAGCACACGAGATCTTCCCACTTTCTTCAGCTCCAGCAGCTAAATCTGCAAATGTGTGATCAAATTGTTTGGCTGCAAATGTTTGGTGGGGAAGTATATAACTCATTCTCCATGACACCCAAGAATTTTTGCATGTGAGTATCAGCCAGGAAATGCATTTTACATCATGATTGCCTCAAACATGCCCAGTGCACAGTGTCACTGCTTCTCCCTGTCTTTGCCCCAGTCTAGGCAAGATGCAGCTGGCAACCTGCCAACTCCCCTCTCGGTCAGCTGTGTTTGGACACCACAGGCACAGGATCTTTTACAAGAGCACATTCAAAGCATATGACCAGTAGGCACTGCCACAGACAGTTATTTATCTGGGATGGGGTTTCAAGGGAGGAGACCTCTGTTTAAGGCTTGGCAGATACAGACCATGTGAATAACTAGTATGGTTGATGAACCACTTGAATTTGTGGGCAACGAATAGCAAAAGAAAGCACAAGCTTTTTCAGTGCACAAATTATTTGTTCCTGAAGGAACTACAGAAGATAATACTGTTGAATCAGAGGACCATCAGCTATTGTGGAATTTCTGAAGTTGGATAAGGGTAAGCAATAGGTAGCACTAACTCTTGCAAGGATTACTGCTGGTTAAGATGAATCATGACACTTTTTTAGTCTCTAAGTCTGTTTTAATATGAATTGCTACTACACCAACCATTAACTTTGTATCATTGTGATGCATTGCTACCATAATCACAGAATAACCATTTCTGGCGAGGCAGTTCAGAAAATACAAAGAACATGCAGCAGCCACAGCTAGAAAAATAACTGCTTCTTTCACTGCACTCAATACAATACAGAATACAATCCTCTTTATAGCACTTTTCATACCTCCAGCAAACTGAGAGCATAAAATGCTGAAAATAATGTATTTTTTCCTATGGGAAGAATGCTATGATTTTAAAGTCCACCAGGAGTTAAAAGCTTTATAAGTAAATTGGTGTTATTGAGACATACATCAAGTTAAAATACCAGCAAAGCTCAAGCAGGGTGAAAACAAGAAGTGCTGAGGCAGTTTTTCCAGAGAATAGCAGGAATGTGATTCCCCATGTGATCAGATACAGTTACCTTGGATGCACATACACAAAAATCCCTAAGGCAGTTATTACAAATAGGATCACCTTTAAAGAGTTCTCTTTGTCCATTACTTATAGTTCTTTTTTTTTTGACTGGTAAGTAAAATATTCTACATTGTCATCATCAAAATGAAGGATGAGAGCCAACTTTCCAATGTTGCAAAAGTCCATTTTATGCCATCCCATGTTCCTGTTGTCCCCCCCACCCCCAGTGCTCACTTTGCTCCATTGCAAGGGATTTACACAGATAATTGTAGAGAACTATCAGTTCAGCCAGACAAATTCTGCTATTAAAAATACAGAAATACTGACAGATATTAACCGGTAAAAATAGCTCAAAGAAAACCCTTTCATAAGTGCTTTTTTTTCCTACAAAAGGAGAAGCGGCCTAAATGGATGACCTATTTCTTCTGCAGTGGCAGAATCTAAAAGCAGAAGGAAGAGATAGCACTGATGACAGCAGCAGCAGCAAAAACTATCAAAGGCTTTAAAATAAATTGATAAAATGAACAAAAGCATCTAGCTGGGTCAACATAATAGTCAATCTGTGTTTTAAGGCAAGTTAAATATTAAACTGCTGAACTATTAATCATAGTGTGTAATTTATTATTTAATCGCCTTCAGCACTAAAGGAAAAAAGCTGGAAAATATGTCCTTAGGTTTTAGAAAGACATCCAGAAAAAAAGAAATTAATACAACTAACGCCATACCGACAACAGGATAAGAACTATAATAAAGGTTGGAGTGAGTGAAAACAAAGAAAAGTGAGACAGAAAAGGAAGACTCGAGACAACTTTTGTTGATGGGTGCAATGTCTTACAACTCTGTGAGTGTTCTTATGTGGAATTAGTAAACCTATAAGGTTATGAAAATCTGATTAACATATTATCTTGGATTCCCAGGGAGCTCTTGGCATAATTCCCCCAAATGTTTTCTAAAGAAAGGTATTAAACAGAACATGGGAAAAGCAACAGGTAGAAAGGTGGAAATAAAGGTCAGGCACGGCAGATCCGTTGTCATACTGAAGAGAGGGTAACCACAGCAGCTGTGCTTAGTAGTTCCTAAGCTGTTCAGTATCATCCTAAATTACCTACAGAAGGGTGATGATGATGATAATAAATCAGATATAAAATTTGCTGAAAGAATAACATTACTGAGGTAAGCAAAAACTGAGTTGCAAGGAGATGTAGGACTTCATGGTACTGATTCACTAGACAATACAATTGTAAATACAACTGAATTTTGATAAATGTTAAACATTTCAAATATGAACTTCCCTGCCCCAGGTTCACGTACCCAGTAAACAGCTGCAAAGTAACTGCTGCTGCTCAAGATAAACTAGAGGTGCTATATGAGATTCTGTGAAAATGTCTGCTCAAATCTCAGACAGAAAAAAATGAATTATTAGGAAAGAAATAGAAAACAAACCACAAGATAGAAGCACGGTCACATAATAAATTCCAAGCCTTCATGCAAGAACTATGAGATGCTGGAGTGTATAAAAAGAAGGACAATGCAGCTGGTGAAAGATCTGGAGCACAAGTCTTATGAGGAGCAGCTGAGGGAGCTGAGGGTTTAGCCTGGAGAAAAGGAGGCTCAGAGGGGACCTTATTGATGTCTACAACTACCTGAAAAGAGGTAGTGTGGCCAGGTCTCTTCTCCCAGACAACAATCAATAGGATGAGCAAATGACCTCAAGGTGCACCATGGGAGATTTAGATTGGCTATTAGGAAAAATTTCTTCACAGAAGGAGTTGTCAAGCATTGGCAAGGCTGCCCAGGGAAGTGTCATTATCCCTGGAGGTATTTAAAAGATGTGTAGATGTGGCACTTAGAGACATGGTTTAGTGGCAGTGCAAATGGTCAATAGTTGGACTTAACGATCTTAGGGGTCTTTTTCAGTCTTAATAATTCTGTGATTCTAACCCAGAGCTACCATGACATAGTGGTAGTTTATTATATTTTTGCTTTTTTAAATTTCATGGTAGTGGTTATAATTGATGATGTCAATAATTTTACCATTTCAAGAGGCAAATATCTCATATCTCTAATAAGCTTAAAAGCTATTAAAAGGTTAAGTTTTCTAGTTTATCTATCACCATAAAATATTACCATAAAGTAATTAAGAAGCAAACTTTCAAAAGCAAATGTAAATTACTTGTAATAATTTCTGCATGTCTAACTGAGGTAAATAGTCTTTTTATTGGTTGGATTTTTTTAAATTAATTTGAGTTTCAGCTTTAGTGAGAACAGTATTTTTTTGTCAATCATAAAAATTAAATTCTATTGACACTAGATACTTTATATTTTGTGGGTCCAAGTGCTCTGAAGCCAAATGAGGTCTTGCAGCTACACAACGACAGTAGACATGGCTTTTGTAACCCACCCTGCCACTCACACAATGAAAATTATGAAAATTTTTCAAATTTGAGTAGAATGCAAGAGCAGAATGCAACTAGTGAAACTGGAAAAAGGGAGAACCATTAGAGGGAGAACATCTGAATGGAGAAAAATATATGAATTAGATCCAACCAGCAGACACAAATAAATGAGGATCGGAGGATATTTTATGCAGTAAAACTGAAGCATGAACCATGGAGATTTAAAAAAAAAACAACAAACCAAACCAAAAACAACAAAACAAAACACAAAAAAATTGAGGAGAGGAGATGAAAAAAAAGGAAGGAAAAGAGGGAACAGTACACTGAAAAAAATGAGAGAATGCCTAAGCAATATTAATCTGTCCAAGATGAAATGGCAAGCAATGTTCTTTGTACAGCAACTTATCTTGAACCATCACTCCTTCTGTGTGATCAGCAGTATTTCTCTATGGAAAAATGTGCTATGGAAAACTTAAAACCCTCCTAAGGTCAATTACTAAAAAAATCAGAGCAGGTCTTACATTATTCTTCTGGTCATCAGATACTACATATGACATGTAAATATCAAAACATTTATGTTTACTTGACTATAAATAGGTGCAGCAGCTGTTGGCAAGATGAAATAGGATTTCAAGTGCTTTTATTCAATTAAGTTGTCCAAATTTAAAACCTCACTTCCACCTACTTGCACTTTCCACTACTACATAACGCAGCTCTTTGGCAAACAAGGAAGGAGAAATCTGATGAAGTCTTTAGACAGTTATTGAACTGTTTTTAATTAATTATGCCACTGCAAATTGGAAATTAGTAAATGTTCTTCCTCTTAAACCCCCAAAACTTGATATGATCCCAAAGGTTCAGAAGGAGGCTGACAACCAGTAAGAAAAGCACAAAAATTCCTAGTAACTTTAGTAGAAATGAGATATAATATTTTATTAAGAAGGTCATAATAATTTCATTTATGCAATTAACTACTGAGCTATATTTCTAAAAGTTATCAGAATTCTCCCTAAAAGCGCATATATTTTCTAGGACCCTTCATTTGTACTTTTGTCCTTAGCTAGCTCAATAAATACATGTTTTATTGTCATTAACAAAGACAATAACATAATAATCTCTGATTATGCTGCTATTAGTCTGGAGACTTACAATGCAAGCAGAAAGGATGGAGAACAGAAAATATTTTTGAATTGGCAGGATTTGGGATCCAAAGCCTGTTATTTTGAAAATCTGATGCATCAGTAGGAAGGTAATACTGGCTTTACCTGTGTTTGCCTTATGCTCAAATATTGCTTCCATATTCTGAGTGATGGCATCAAGGAAAAGATCTTCGTACAATACCTGGAAGGAGCTACCCACTTTAGGAACACCAGGTTCCTTAGAAGAAAAATGTGGAGAATTTTCAAAGAAAACTAAGAAACAAAAATTGCCCAATTTGGGGCTTGAGTCTAAAAACTCATTATAAAGCTTTCCAGACTTTATAAATCATTCAGAAGAAGCCAGTATCAGTTTTGAATAGCACAACTTATATAGAGCTTTATGATCAAGATGTGTACTTTGGGGTAACTTCATGGGTAAAGATTTCAAGTGTGAAATTTAGATTTCTTGAAGCCTACTTTGTTCTGTGAAGGAAAGTGCATTCCTTCGACTGGTGTAACAGAGCATTTGAAGTTCTTTCCAATGAAATCACTCAAATGAATGCTCACTGAATCTTCAGATTCTGTTATCTTGATCAGGTAACAGGTTTAGCATTAACTTTTTATCTGAGTAGGCTTCTTCAGACTTATTTTTCTAATCTGCACTTTGTATTCTATCTAGTATATTTTTCTTACTCTTCACTCAATAAGACTTTTAAAGACTTCAGTGAAATAAAGTCCATGCTGCCTTCTGAATTGTGAAGAAAATGCTGATTGTTGATTTGTTTAAACCATTAAAATCTAAATGGGCATCAGACACTTTTTAGAAACTAAGTTTTGGATTTTAGCTGAGATATAGCTTAAATGCCATGTTACATCTAATCCTATTTTAGAAGGCACATAGTTAAATCTTGTATTTTTTGGAATTAAAGGTAAAACCTCCAGCTTTCTGCATAGGTCGTAATTTCACCCTTAATGATTAAAACAAAGGATGAAGGAGTGAATATCATGTGAAGGTATTACTCTTACTACTGAAAATAATTCTGAGTAGAATTTGTAGACTTTAATATTAAAGACATGAATTATTTCCTACTAAAAAAAATACCTTTGAAATCTTCACCGTGGAATCAGGGCTGGTATTAAGAAAAATGAAATTTAAAAACTCAGTTGATGACTTGTTTTTAACCCAAGGAAAGCAAGCATTAATAGAGTTCTGTTATACAGAAAAGATGTATGGCATACAAGTTAGAGTCAAATCATAGAATTATAAAATGGTTAGGGTTGGAAGAGAACTTGAAGATCATCTAGTTCCAACCCTGCTGCCATGGTCAGGGACACCTTTCACCAAACCAGGTTGCTGAAAGACTAATTAGAATCAAAAGAGATCTGTTCTGAATTAATATGCTATTGACAAGAGCAAACAGGTTGGTCACAGAAATACTGTTACAGAACATGTATACTTTGTCTACCAATACCAGTACTATCATTTTATTCTTACCATTATACAGCAAGTTATGCTGCATGGCAGCAAATTCCATACTTGTCATCTTTACCCATTACTCCAAAATGGCCATTGCTTTATAAATTAAACAGATGCTATTCATTTATACTTCACATGTAACGTGAAAGTTTACAAAATTACTTAATTGCTAGGATGAAAAAAAACGTAAAATATTTTATATGAAATCTTGTAAAATAATTGCTACCTTAAGACGATAAGAGAGGAGAAATTTTATGCTTAGCCTGATGGAAGAGGTTGTAATAGTTTGACCTATCTGCTGTGTGAAGGAAGCTATTTGCCACTGATACCATGAACTCTTTGCATTTATACTACAAATTCTGTATCTCCCCTGTAAGTGTAAATAATTGCTTATTTTTTAACTGGTTGCCACACTATTAAACATATCAGAAGAAATGACTGCTTCTTGATAGAAAACTGGAAATGAGTATTGATGTAGCCTACCAGCTAACTATAAGCAAGAAAATAAAATGGCTAAACTAGGAACATATTAATCATATTCAAGAGTGACTACATAAATGTTCAAACAGTACTGGCACATATGTAGAACAACAGCTTACTCCAGGCTGGCCCTGCTGGTCTGTATGGTCTTGGTAAACACTCCTAACACATGCAGTCTACACGGCCTAATAGATTACACTAAACTGGAAAAAGCTTCAGTGGAAAAACATGAAACCATTAAGTCTGATTTATCCTGTCACAGGTGAATTGCGCAGGCAGTACACCTCTGTTCACTATACCAAAAATCTCTTTAAAGGCTTTAGGCAAATAAAACAACCTCTTCACATGAACATTTATCATTGCACTCCTGAAACCTTAACAGTGGCTGGAAGTCCACAGATTGCCACACACAGCTAAGTACCACCTGTGCCACACATAATTAAAGGAAACCTGACCCATGCATTTTTTACATGAGTATCATAACATTAATACTATTGGTACTAAAGTAGTGTCTGTAAATTTTGACATTTTCCATTATGAAGCGGAATTTTATTTTTATTTCTTTTAATTCATCTGAAATTGAAGTGATTATTACATTTAAATGTTACAGGACCTGACAAGTTCAGATCAAATTTACCCAGTAGAAGAAAGTAAGGAAGATATTTACCCTAGACTTGATGAAGGTTCATGAAGCTTGCCTATCGAACAAAGTGTGCCTGAGTTTCTGTTAGGCATATGAAAAATTACCATCTTGGTGTCTCTGGCTTCCCAGTGTGAGGATTATAGTATGTGTGCAGGCAGTATAAATTACTCTTACTGGCTTTTTTGGGGTTGTTTTTTCTTTTTTTTTTGTAAGTTAAGCTGCTGCATTCTACTCTTTCACAAAATTTGATGAATGCAAAGACTGCAAAGATAAGCATGACCTTTCCGGTCCCTTCTTTCTTCCTTCTCATAAGAGACTCTTTTCTCTGTTAGCAAACGCTGGAAGTACCTCCCCTTTGCTTGCAGCTGTCTGGCAGTGTCTCCCAGATGGCAATTGTTTAGAACATCTTGTCTGGCTCCTGCTCTTTGCTGCTACCTTACTGTATATGTATGCGGAAAGGGCAGAAATAACTTAAAGCTGAACAATTTTTCGAGTCTGCTTTCACAAACTCAAATAAAAACCCTAAGATTTTTCTTCTAACTCTTTCAAGCAAGCACTGTGTGTTATCAAGGTCATTATTAGTATGGGAGCTGCTGGAGAGAGATTTTACTACAAAGCGAAGGAGGGAAGACTGGAGAAACATAAACAGATGATGTGCTACTGAGTCCTCCCTTCTTATTGCACTGCATTTGTGAACACAGTTTACGTGGCTGATGGTGGGCATCTAGTTACAAACTAGTTACACTAGTTAAGTGAAAAGACTATTGGCAAGAACTGAAGTTGAAAAAAACAGGAGGGCATCTATGTCAAGGTACAGTCTTTTTTTATAACTTTAAAAAATAGATTTAGTCATAGATATTTTTGACTTGAGTGTAATACTTGATGTCCAAGAGCAGTAGCAAACTACTTCAAGAAACTGCCTAAATGATCTGCAGCAAGGCAGTCTGAATGCAAGGGTTGTACATTCTGGAGCTGGCTGCAGTACTGTGGCTCTGCTAGAGCAACTATCCGATAATGAAGTGCCTCCAGCCAAATTCAACTGGCTTTTCAGCTATGAGCAAATTAAATAGGCAACACTCAGGTGTAAAGGTACTGAAAGGAACACAAGGACAATGGCTAAACCTATTATCTACTCTTAAAGGTGCTTTCTGAGGCACCTAGATAGAAATTATTCGTGGGTTGAGTTTATGATAAAATGCATGTATGTGAATAACACACATGAAAAGACTGATACTGTTGAAAAACTGATGAAAACTGATGAAAAACTGATACTGTTCTTCCTCCTTTAGGAGACAACAGCATTATTTACTATTAGCATGTTGAAAGCTAGGGAATAGAGAAATCAACTGTTTGCCCAAAGAAATCAGTGCAAGAACCAAGTATGGGATTAGTCTCTTGGCAATATGAACTGATACTTTCAAATCAGCTCATTTACCCTTTTTGTTTCTCACTAAGGATTAAAAGCACTTCAGTCTCTGGTCTGGTCAGTCTGGTACATTTCATGTCATTAATTACCACTTCAAAAAATAAAAACGCTGTAGAAAAACAGAGTAGATTTTCCACATTAAGAGTAATTGGCACCACCAGTGAAGAGTCAGCACTTCCCCTGTAATGGTCAATTCAACAAACACATATCTAAATGCCAAACCACAAGCCCTTAAACTCAGTTAATTGCTTCTTTTCAGGTTGAGATCATGCTTATATTTATAACAGAATTAAACTTCCACATTAAAAATAACTTAGACAATTTCTGTTACTTAAAATTTTACAGATGAGTCGTAGGCTGAAACACAAATATTTTTAAGTACATATTGAAAAGCAAACAATATAACAGCAACTGTAGATTGCCTTGTGTCCAGCTATTCTGGGCACAATCTCTCCTCTGCTCCACCGAAATAACTTCAAATCTGGTGTACTTCAGCAGAATCCACATATCATCTCCACTTTATTTTCTTGATGGAGATTTACTGCAGCAAGCCAAAATCTTACAAATCTTCCACTGAAAATTATTTTCCGTTTATGAAAAATTTGCTCTGATTTATTGACTGGCAGTTTACACATTCCAACTTGTAACTATTTTTTAGTGGAAATTGTTGTCTCCAGTGAAAGCAAATGTTGCTGTCAGACCTTCTTCTGCTTTTTGTTTTCCCACTATCCATAAAGCAGACTACTTCATTCCCACTTAGATGGTATTGGAGTGGTATTCCCTATGCAAAACAAAGGAAAAACCTGCACTACAAAACATGATTATTTTTTTTTTCTAAATCATGTATGGCACTGTCAATAATGTCACTTCCTTCTTACTAGCTCTGTGTTTTATTAAAGAACAAGTTGACTGAAGGAGCCAGGTGTTTTCACCCTGGAGAACAGAAGGCTCAGGGTGGGACCGCACCCAAGTTTTCCAGTGCCTAAAAGATGAAGATTCTCTTCAAAAGGAACCACACTGAGAAGATAAGGGGTAGTGGATAAGGCAGAGGATAAGGCACAGAGAGTGGTTTCATGTTGGTATAAGAAAGAATTTTTTTTCAGTGAGAACAGTCAATCTCCACAGGAATGTGGTGGAGATCCTGTCACTGGAGGCATTCAAGATGAGACTGGACAGAGTGCTAGATAATCTCATCCAGGCTCACTTTCCCATGAAAGGTTGGACCACATGATCTTTTGAGATCCTTTCTAACCTGGGCTGTTCTATGATTCTGTGAATTTGTCTACTTACCCCTTAAATCACAATTTGCATGCTTTCCTTGTATGAGTAGTTCACAGCACTGGTAGATGAGGTATGCAAATGATCCTTACATTTTTCTGGACAGAGTAGAATATACTCTTAAAATACATGATCCAAGGTCTACTTTATCTTGTTCTTACAGGTATGGGGCTGATATCAGAATCAGATGGAGATGACAACTTTCAGTGCAAACTGAGGCATTATTTATTTCTGCATCACAAAACTTCATAGCTTCACAAGAGCTTTGAAATGGAACCTTACAGGGGAGTTTTAAAAGACAGCCAGGTAAGACCCTGACACATTGGTTAAAAGCAGACAAAAGATACTGGAAACCCAAATTATGGGGATTTCAGTTTCCAGGGATCCAACAGATCACAGAAATTAAGGGCTTTTCCACAGGAAATTCTACATTGTCTTCTCTAGAATTGGAACAAAAAACCACATGCCTAACATTTTATAAAACAGAACATTTTCAGAAGTTTTGTCATGTGAATGGCTCTTATTCACCAGCTGTCAGGTTCTCTGCTATCTGGCAATTCTGAGCATTACCCAGAGAAAGCATTTAGGGCTATTTGCTTTCTGAAGATTTGCATTCAGCCAGCTCCAGATAGCTGAGTTTGGACTAGGACCAATACACACAAGACATTTTTGTCATTATGGATAGTGTTTTTCCATCCATGCAATCTGAGAGGATAAAACCCAGCTTAAGTTAAATTACAGTGGTGTTCTGATTATGTATGTTAGTAGTTTGTGTGTTTGTTAAATTTTAATTGGATCTGAACATAAGGAACCAGGGGACCAGGTTTTGTTTAGTATAAAGTTTTTTCTCTTCCCTATTTTGCAACAACCAGGTAATCTGAATGACAGCCTATCCCAAAACTGTAGTTCTGGTTTGACAAATAAATGTTAAAGCTTCCGTATCAAATAAACACAGAACAGCAATCTTTCAAACTCAGATACAGATAGGTGAGTGTTTTGTAGCTGACAACTGAGAAATACAGTAGCACAATTAGATCTCTGGCAACCTCCGCATTACCTTCAGGAAGCAAACATGACACTGTTTAAAGCTACATAAAATTAGAAATACTTGGTGATCTTTTTCATGTAACAAATCAAAAGGTTGTGAACTGGCTACTTGCAAATATCACATTATGTATTGATTGTGACTTGAGGAATGAGGAACTATTTTAAACATGTTGATTTGCCTTTTGTTGGAATTCTACAATGATCATACTTTGATTTCTAATATGCCAGAAAACCACATTTTTTAAATAAAATAAACAAACAAAAACCAAACTAAACCAGAAATTCCATTTCCAAAAGTCTGAAACAGAGCCAGAAAAAAGTATTTTTTTATCATTCTTTAAAGAAGGAAGATTATCTTTCCTCTAACCTAAAGATAATAGGAATTTCCACAGAATATTTTAATTCTACCATTCAGGCTTCTTTTCTAAAACTGATTCCTTTATGGAAAATTTCTGATCAGGTAACATGAGTCTTGTAGATCAGGGAAATAAATATCAGATATACACCAAACCATGTTTTCTGCTGGCCACACAAGAAACCTGTGGCAGAGTCTGAAACCCAAGTTTTACTTCCACATTCCAACCCAGCTGATCAAGGAACTCCTTGTTCTTCCTCACCTCACTTTTATTTCCATTTCACTTTCCATTTAAGATGCTATAGAAGTGACCAAATTTAAGATTAGCATTCAGTAACAATACAATAATGTATTTTATTAGTTCTATTTACTTTTTATGCGTTGAAAAATTCTGTAAGAAAACAGCATGTGTTTAATGAACTATTTAGCATGACATTGAGTAAACTACTCATAGAATTGAATGCATTTTCTACTAAGTAAAGCAACTATCATTTCATTCTTGTCCACCATATTGCTTCCTGGCACTTGCTCCAATACAATGGATAATCAAAACCCTCAGATTCTTAGCAAAGGTTTCTAAAGTTTGATGATGTCAGTTTTGCTACTGAAATTATACTGGTCAAAGGCTGCCTGGTCACTCCCACTGCAACAGAAAATGAAGTCAGAACCAATAATATAAAAGAATCAAATTAGAATTTACAGACATGAAAATAAACCAAATTACCTGGGTCTTCTATAGATAAGTTCTTCGTTAACCATTGAACAATGTCTGAACCTAGAAACAAAACAACAAGAATTTTTTTATTAGTAAGTTTTGTCTTCTTATTCTTCAGATACCTGAAGTAATTCATATTATTCTTCCATGGAAGAGATCTAAATTTTTTGTTCAGATTGTCCAGAAAAAAACTTGTGACAGTTTTATTTTATTTTAGCTTCCAATTTTTAGCTTTGCTTTAGCAGAGAAACATAGCAGTCATTCTTTCTTTAGGCTAAGATTTTTAAAAATTAATAGAAGTGCACTAAATGTATGATAATAGTCTGCATTTTAAAACTTACATATATGATAATAGTCTTCATTTTAAAAATTGCACTGCCGCAAAATTTACATAGCAAAACAAACACTTTATAAGGCTAATGTTAAGTTTTTTACTCCTTAAAAATTAGTTATCAGTAAAAGCACATTCAGTTATCCACATATGTAATACCAATGTATCAAACTCCACCTCATAGCTAAGCTCTTGGCAGAATTCATTTTTCCCTTTGTGCTTAAGCTCTTTCTTCATTAATCCCTCTCTCTTCTTCCATATCCCTTCATTTATTGGCTATCCATTTCTTTCTATCTAATTTCCTGTCTTGTTTTAAGGTCCAATGCTATTGCTTATTTCTTAACACCTTTCATGCCGAATTTCTTGCTGCTTTTTGCACTGAGTACCCTTCCAAGCTCACCACCTAATTCCTAACCCATCTGCTCCTCTTGGGCATGCACTTCTATTACACTTTGCCCTTTATGTCACAAGCTTTGTTTTTCAGACTGAAAGCTACGGTTGAACTTCTCCCGTTGAGAACATGAATTACAAAATAAATTATGAAGCAGTGCTGCAGATGAAAAAATTCCCCCTACATTCATGATTTAACAACTTTAAATAATGAAAATGTCTTAAAGGGAAAATGCAGTAAAGCACTGATGGGATGTTACGTGCATGTGTTTTGTGTTTCATGATGGCTCCAGTTCAGACAAGCAATGTAATAGAGACATGTCATGTAATATTTCCTTACAGAACCAATATTTATGATGCTCAGCCATTTCCCAGCAAACATAATAATGAAATTCTTTTATAAACCTTAAATTTAAAACAATCATAAAAATCTACACAACTTACACAAATATAAACTAAATCAAAACAATGAATTCTCTTCAATGTACAATAATACCTAACATTAGAATGTGGAGCATATTTCCCCTGTCTCTTCCTAGATTCATATTTCTTCCTGTACTTTGCATAGTACATTTTCTTTGGTTTTAAGGCAATGAAAATGATATTTTAAAAATGCATGTCAGAGAAGAAGGGAAATTTACTTATCCTTGCTTTCTTAATTTTAAAGAATATAGTTCTGTAGCTTTTTTTAAATTACACATAGTGAATTGCTTTATCATGTATTTTAGAAAACCTTGTTGATAATATCATAACTTTCTATGTGCGTATGCATTACTAAATTTATTACATAGCAGTGAAAATCTGCGTAGATTTTACAACAATTTCCAGAGCAGATATTTTCATTACTATGTTGCATGTCTAAATTTTTATAGTTATTAAACCCCAGTGGCACCATTTCTCATAGCATTTACATGGCTTTATTCATTACATGAGGCAATTTGTCCTTGCATGTTGTTGGAGGTGTACGAAATGTTTCAGACAGATATTCCTACCTCAAAATATTCTATTTTTATTCCATTTTTATGTATTTGTATAAATACAATTTCAGTCCCTTATTTATACATATGAGCTTTACAAGGTCGATGCTAAAGGAAGAATTTTAGCTTAGCGTAAGGCAAAACCTCATAGACTTAATGATGCACTTCCAAGCAAAGCTATATTTTTATGTCAGCTGACTAGAGAAGTTAGTCAGCCCTAAATATTTTCCTAAATCTCCAAAGATCAGAGAAAAAATTCGAAGAAACATCATGGCACTTCCGAATACTGATTTTTAACTTTGTCTTCATTCAAATATCTCAGGTACCATACGGAAAGAAATTTTCTATTCTATTTATCTCACCTTCAAACACTTCTTTCCTTTTTGACTCTTTTGAAAATTCTCCTACAGTGACATGCCATATTCCTCACTCCTCAGCTCCTGGCATCGCATTTGCACACGTGGTCTACACATCAGAAATTTTGCCTCCATATGTTACACTGTCTTTTGGCTATTATAAATAATAGTGAGAAGTGAGGTTTCATAACAACTGCAGCACCTGATTCTGAAAGTTCATTGCTGCTCTATTCACATTTTACACTGAAGCCACTCTCCTGGTACTTTAAGCCAGCTATTGTGTTTGAACACTGGTGATTTCAGATGCATGACTTTAATGACAAAAGCCCAGATGAATAAGTATCAATATGAACACTCTCTTTTTAGTGTGAAGGCTCTTCAAGTAAAACACAGTTGAAAGTAATTGATCATATTGCAAGTGGAATATTTATCAGTTCATATTTCTTTGGGAGATCTTGGGGACAACATTAGTCCTAAAAGAATAATAAAAGTATTATCTTGTAAAGCTTGCTGGGTGTTCTTTCAGCTACTACTTTTAATGTTTAATCAACAAAATTGTTTCATTCAAGCATTCCTGTGCCCTCTTCTAAGATTTATTACTTATGCAAACGTGTTTCTAAAAGCAAAACTATTATTCTATTTTCTTATCTTAAGGGAAGAAAAGCAAGGCATCAATACAGGTGAAAACAGAAAAACAATATTTCCCGTGAGTCCTAGCTTTAAAAAAACCTGGTGATCAGTAAATTCCTGTCACTTTCCATATACCACACTTCACATCTATAGGAATTATGATCCAAGACTATAAACTTCCTTATTTGTAAACAAGAACTAATACTTCTAGGATGAAAAATCTTTAACTTTCAAACCTGAATCTTATTGCCAGGAATCCATCAAAAAGACAGTCTTGTCAGATGATATAAATTTCAAGGAACCACAACCTCGTTATTAGAGTCTTCCAGAAAGGAAAACTTCAGCAATCCCAAATAGAAAATGTTGGTTGTGTTAGACACTCAGTTTTTCATACTGTTTAATGTGTGACAACAAAGCCCCAGTGTTGTGGGTTTTACCACAGATCAATTTTTTCTCGAACTCCCCCCTCCACACAATTACTATAAGTTGCGAGAGGTTTTATACAGACAAAACAGAAGCTTGACATAAGGGGTATAATACTAAGATTTATTACTAGCAAGACAAAAACTAAGGAATTACACATACTACAACAGTTCTAATTAAACTCACTTATCTTATGAAAAGAATGTTAGGTTGTTATTTATAAGTTCAGTTCGTCTCGGGTTTTGTAGTCTTTATTCCCCCACCTTGGGAAGGCAAGAGAGGGGGAAGGTCCTTGCTGTGGGTTTGGGCATTTGGCTGAGTACCAGGCCCAACAAAAGCATTTCTCCCCACTTATATCACTCCAGGGGGAAGAAAGGTTCTTCCTTTTGAAACAATTCCGTAGCATTGTAGGGTTCTCTTCTGTTACCTCTAAGGCAACAGCTCCAATTTGTAGCAGCTGGAAGTCTCTTTCTCTCTCCTTCTCGGCTCTGCTGCACGTCAGCCTCAGGACTGGACCTGCCCCTCCTCCTTTCGAGACAGGTTTGGAGGTCAGGGGGCACACCAGAGCTCCTGAGGTTTTCTATGGCTTGTAAGGGATGCTTACTCCACTATGGTCTGTACCGCAGTTATAGGGATTAATGGCTTTGAGTCCTTTCCCCTGTTCCTGTGGGGTCCTTTCTATGGCTCGCAGAAGGACACTTACTCTCTGAAGCATGCTCTCTGTACTCTGCAATGCAAATTTCTAAGTCAAAGTCATAAAGGCCAGGGCAATGCTAAGGTTAGCTTTCAACACCTTATTTTAAACCTTATTGAGTATATTTCCAAAAGGTGTTGGTTCTGATCTATAGAAAATTTCATGGGAATTATAGATCCAATTTTTGCTATGTATAGATGCAATGAGCCGTGTAAGCCTTGATTTGAGGGGAAAAAAAAAAAAAGAAAAAAGGTATAATGGTAGTACTACAAAAGAAAAGCAAAAATTAAAATGGTCTTTTTCAAAATTCAAAAACATATTTAGCTGAAGAAGACAGAGTTGCAAGAAAGTATATTTTATTAATCAGAATCATAAACCATGAGAGCATTGAGAAACTTAACCAAATGATTTCTTACTTCATAAAGAGACAGGTTCAACCTTGCAAAAAAATAGTTACTGTTAATATGTTGTTTTGGTAACTAAAACCTATTCTTCCTTTTACTTTTAGACCTCAGAATATTTACAGATGATGAAGAGAGAAAGTGACACAGTAAGCTCCCCTGTGTTACTGACACCACGAGAGAGGATTTTGCTATTGATAATCAAGACTTTTGCTGTCTGAGTTCTCAGGAGCAGCATAAGCCATTGTGATGTTTGCCCTGCACTGTGAAAGCTGGGCAGCTGCTTCTGTTGGGTGCATGCTTGTTCCCTGAAAAGCAGCAGTGGATCATCTGAGTGCTCCTTTGGGGGAGCCTCTTGGTTGGCTGGCTCACCTTCAGCCCTTCACCACCACCTGGCCTTGAGAATCTGGAGAACTTTTTGCGGGGCAGAAAAATTAATAACATGACTCTAGAAAGTATCAGTGTCAAAAATTAAGATAACAAGACTATTAGTTAAATTACTAAGGAAATTGTACTGCATTTCCCTTGATTCTCTCTTTTTTTTTTTTTTTTAATATATGTTGGAAGAGGAGGGAATTGTGTCATTTTAACTTTGGTCTTCAACACCACCACTTTGTCACATTACTTCATGGTGATACAGCAGGAAATTAAGCTTTGCCTCTGCCACACTCTTCAAAATCCTTAGTCATGACTGAAAAAAAAATCTAATGTGCAATTTCATGTCTCACCACTGATTCAGATATTGGAAACACGGAAACTGGATCAGATCAGCAGGGCGATTGTAAAGGCCAGTGGCCTAATAGGTTCTCAGCACTGGCTGTGTTTTCACAAAAATTGCTCTCTAATTGAGAGTAGGACTCAGAGAAAGGGCTTTCACTGGTAAATGGGACAAGATGATGTGCATTCTCCCTGAAGTTTTCATCATCACAAACCATAGCATACATTGCCACTGTCATATCAGCATGGATGTTTTACAATTTTTTTTTCCTTCTCTGAGAAGCACAACTTGTGTATGAATTCTGCATGCATATTTCTGAAAGAAATCAAATACCATATAGTTCCAGGCAGAAGTGTAGAGGGAAGAAAAACAACAGCTAAATTATATTTGGTTAAAAGCATGAAAAAATGTATTTGTACCCATACTGTATTATGCAGCTGAGCAAAGAGAAGCTTTGCATCACTTGATAGTGATGTGCACAGAAAGACAAAAGAAGGTTTTGGAGACTCTTCTCTCAGGCTAAGGTTGCAGAATTGCTTTAAAGAACAATGGATTATTTCCCCATAAATTATGACTCTAGTCAGTACTAAACCATACTGGATTTCAGTTTAACATAAAAAGTATTTAGGAGTGCTTTGGTTGCCCAGTTCTTAGTTTCATAAGTATGCTGGTAACAAATGTTTAGTTGTAAGAATGGAACAAAAAGGAAATAACACAAAGAAGATGTGTAACTAAATTTGGATTTGTTTGATATTATTTTAAATTCTTTCAACCTTGTATTTTTATTTAATAGGGTTTTTTCTTTTCTCTATTCTTTTGAATTAATGTAAAATACATTTATAGATTTAATTTGGTACAATTGTTTATCATGAATGGCAACAGAGCTGAAACTGTGATAATTTGGATACACTGCTGATGGCATTTACATATTTAACCTTCTGACCTTTACTATTTAAATGGGTTGACTTTTGAAAGAAAAACATAATTGATCAGAGTGCAGTTTGATTAAGGAAATTTACATCTCAACTTTTCAACACATTTCTGCCACTTGCTTTCTTAAAATTACTGATGAGAACAAATTCATAAACTTACTCTTTTGACTTATTACAATTGGAGGTGGACCACGCATTTATTTGAGTGCCCTTGCACCTCAAAGAAGCTTGTACCCAGCTGCAGGCTTAAAAATCTCTTCTGAATAATACTGACTGTACAGAGATTATGACATATTTTAATGAAACTACTCATGAGTGAAAGTAACTACAGTTTTCTAGTTTTAAAACAATATAAGCTGCAATATACTTTCCCCCCCCCAGGTGAAAGTGGATACAGAAATTTGCAGAAATAAAACCCTCAAATGAATCATCCTGCTGCTTTTGAGTTGGACTCTTTCATTCTGTGCTGTAACCAGTCCTCAGAAATATTCAAACCTAGAAGGGCAGAAAGGATCTGTAATTCTGGCTAGCCTAAACTTGTGAAGAACAATGTATTGCTTGATACTTTGATGACTTTTTCTGCTTCAGAGAGGAAAATTAATCTACTTTCATATTATGAAAGAGCTAATAAAAAATGTAAAAATCTCTTCCACACCTATATAAAATCACTCAGTGATGCTGACCAACAAATGACAGTAATGTAAATCCTGCACTCATACCCTGTCTTATAACCAAGCTTCAGAGCAGAAATCTGGCTCCTAAAAACTAAAGGGATAGCATAATAATAGGGTAATTAAACATGGTTGTGTATCTGTGCCCACTCTTTAAAGTGTCAATCTACACAGGTCCCTGTCTTCTCCAGCAAAAGGAACTGTTGTTCCATTCCATCAACATTTATCTTTAAAGTTTCCCAAAAGACATCTTCTACTTAGATCTCCTCCACAGCCACAAGTGACTGTTTTACAGATGACACTAGCTGTGCATAATTGGTAACATACCAGCAACCACAGATGAGACCCCTGTAATCCCAAGGCTCTTATATTAAGCACTAGAGTTTAACATCTTGCTGAAGAATATTGCTCCATGCTAAACATTTACAAGAAAAGAGTGATGCTGTTTATAAAAATTAAGTAGTATGAAAACCCAGTACAGCCTTTCTATTGCAAAGGAATTTTTACACTTTTCTTCAAAATTATGTAAAGCCTTGTGATCTTGTTGACCTATAATAAAATATCAGTGTGCACATGACATGCAAAATCTTAACAACTTCCTCTATGTAAAAAGTATTTGTGGGGGGGAAAACCCAGAGAGTATAAGTAGAATTCTGAACAGCATAAGGTTGCCTTGAAGAAATTTCATTTATGAGAAATCTTACCCTGAAAAAAAACCCAAAAATCCCACAAACAAAACAGGGGAAAAAAAATGTTATTTTATCAACTAAAACTTCTAAAGTCTGAGATAAACAAGGAGACCAAAAGACTTATCAGTGAAACCAACTTGATTTCCTGTTCATCAGAAATCTTAAGTAATGGTGAAAGAAGATAAGTGAATTCCAGTTTTCTTCATGATTATGTCCCATTCTTCCTCTCCTCTCAATCAATTCCTCTCTTTACGCTCCAAACATATGCAGACATATTTAGCTACTATTAAGAGAGAAACAGCCAAGGTTTCAGCAGCTTGTCTTGTTCTCTGTCCATCACTACCTTTGGGAACTCAAGCTAAATCACATCCTCCAGAACAGTTTTGGATCCAATACCAAGTAGAGAGCAGGAACACTCCAGGCATGTGTCCATGCTCTTCCCAACACCCACATGTACTCTGTAAATCAATAGGCAACTAAGCTGTTCTGCAATATCAATACCCCACCTTGTAGGTGAATGCCTAGTCACCAGCCTAAAGAACAGTTTTTAATTTTTCAGTGACAAGGTAACTTCTTTATAAAAAGAATGAGAAACTGCACATGGAAGAGAACAATTTCTACTGTCTGCTATGTTCTCTAAAGCATGGGTCAAGATAGCCCAAATTTCTGCTTAGACACAAGCAGTTTTAGGTATTTGAATCTGAGTATCTCCACTTCAGTCTTTAAGCACCCTGGTTGGAACCCCTTTTAATTCCTTCTGCTGGAACTGTAACTCTTTTGTGTTAAATACTCTGGGAGATAACAGAAGTAAATAAAAAAAATTACTACCCTGAAGGACACCCATGTGGGAAGTTGAGCACCTGGAGTCTCCTCCCTACTGCCGTGAAGGCTGATTAATGCAAAGTACAGCAGCATTGGTGAGCACATCCTGGTGCAGCACACAGCATTGTATGAACGTGAGAGCAGCCTCCCTCAAAACAACTGGCTCCAATACCAAGTTTGGCCTCCAGTTTCTGAAGTAACGTGTAAAAGGGAAACAGTATCTTCACTGTTGTCTTAACTATCTTGAACTCTCACTCTGAAATATTCATCCAAGTTTATTTCAGAAAAACTGACAACATATTCTTGGGGGGAAAATTTTCTACTTGCCAAAAGTAGTTCACCAAACTTTCTTTTTAGATCTACGAGATATTTCACTATATCTTCCTGACGACATTGTATAGTTAGGTATAACAGGTAAGATTGGTAACCATAATATGTTCTTTCTCTCATACACATACCAGTGTTTGCACGTAGCACTTTGATACTCTTTACAACATAGTAAAAGCTGCCTGAAGTTATCTCTGCCACAATAAATATTTTTGCTTTCTTTTTTTTTTACATCAGCATTTTGAAAATAGTGTGTAAAACCAAATACCCTCCAAGTTCAACAAAAAAGCTTTATGAAACTCCTCACCATGCTTCAAGCAATTATGTGTTTTTTTCATATTTCTACTTTAATATCACTAAGAAATATGATATTTTCCTTCTAAAATGCTTCTTCTAATTCTTGCCATACTGCCCCCCAAAGACACCCACACACAGATGGTAATGGAAGGAAGTAAGGCAGCAATATAATTTCTGCTAGACACTTTACATGCATGGAGGATTTTCAAAGGGGAAAATCCTGGAGTACTAATTCAGGGATAATGAGAATAAATATATTATAATACAAGACTTGACTTGTGATTTTTACTCCACGAAGAAACTCAGTGGAGACACAGTAACTTACAGTTTTGACATTTGCCCAGCAACAATGTCAACGCACTTCCTCACAAAGTGTTCCTACTCAATAATAGTTAATTTATACAGTTGGTTTGAAAATGGGTTTTTCCACTGTTGCTATTTCAAAACACCTTTCAGTGACTCATGATCTTGCTGTTCTCCTCACTTAAGGTTCTGAAAACTGATGTCCAAAAAAAATCCCCTTTGATAAGTGCAGATTTCCTGAATAACCCAAGCTGTTTAATTTAGTTTTGACTAAAATACACCCTTCAGAAAGATTTACTGACGCTAAGTACAACAGCATAATGTGATGCTCTGCAGAAGCTCCTGAACCAAAAGTTTCCCCAGAATTTGCTATTACCCAGCCATTCTCACACATACAGAAACATCTCTAATGGGAAACCTCATCTCATTAAAAAAATTCTACAACACAACAGTTAGACAAAATACTTATCTTTAGAGATAAAACCCAGCATGGGGACACAGGCTATAACAGAAAGTCCCAAAACATGAATTTCATTACAAAATGCCAAGAAATTCCAAAGTAAAAATACTTTGTTTGGCCAAAGTAGTCATCTGGGGTTTTTAGTTTTTTGTTCCCATTGTTCCATGGCCTCTAGTACAGGCCAGCTATTTTTCAGCTAATAGTAATAAATACAAAATGTAAGATACAAGGAAGTTTGTTGAAGCTGAGTAGAAACTTTCAACTTTAATCCTAATACTCAAGTGTTACACCAGAAATGTCAGTAACTATGATCAGAACTTCGCTCAAGGCTTCTTTTTTTTTTTCTTCTATTTGAAATATGAAATGTTTTAATATTCAATAGACCACAGAAAGTTCAAATGAATTTCTATTTTTGATTAAGCTGTGCTGGATGTTTTTGTGCTATTTCTTCCAGATCCATGATTATTTTAATACTGCTATGTCTTAGAGTTTACACTTCAAAGATCAGCTGCAGGGATACATTTTCAAAAGAGAAAAGAAATTAAGTTATTCAAATTGTAAGTACCTATACTTTGGAACATTAGTCTGACTGAAAACCTACTCCCATTCAGCTTTTACCAAAATATGGGATTGTTTCAACACTTTATTATGCTCAGTTCCTTGGCATAATAAAAATCACATCATATAGTATGAAATGAACTGTGTTAGAAATAAAACAGACCTTTGCTCCAACTCAGTACTTCCACCAAATTCACCATATTTTGCATTTGCAGTCTTTCATCACTATTCAGAGATTATAAATTAATTTAATGTAAATGTAAATAATTGTGCTGCACAATTATCTGAAGCAGATATGATTTGGTCAGTTCTCAAAGACATAAAAATCTCATAGTTCTTCTCATGGCATTACTTTTACATATGCGCCTCAAGCCCCTTGTCACAATAAATGCAAAATGTTTTAGCTGTTGAGGATAGTTCCCAAGTATTCATTGAAATATAAGTTCTGTTAACATTTGAAATTCTCTAACATGATTTATCCAGCAATGGAGATTTATCAAAAATTGAGATAGACGCGAATTACCATTTTAATACACAATCAACAGCTCTTGGGTTAAAAATCAACTTAAACATACCATTCATAATAAGTATCATCTTTTTATCTAAAATTTTGAAAATTGAAGTATGGTATATACTCATATAAGTGAGTATGTATGCCAGTCATTTCATAGATTATGCTTCCATCAATCCCAAAAAATTTATCAAACCAAGAAGTAAAACTTACAGACAATAAATTCCTTTATGCTTCAATTTACTAAGTTCATTCACTTCCTGCTGTGTTTTCCCAGGGACATTCAAATCAGAATTTGTAAGATATTAATTGCAGCCCTGCAGCTAGTATTGGCTTTTTGTCTATGACATTTTTGTAGGAATTCAAAAGCAACCTTTCTGCTTTGACAAGTAACTTGGTATCACATTAATCAAATATGTCTTAGAAGCAAAGTACTTTGCTTTCCGTCAGTATCAGTCAAGGACCATAAAGACACCACTAACGTCTCCACTCTAGGAACGTCTCTTGGGACTTGGACAAAGAAACAATCTCTCCAAAAATGTCCTATTTTCTTCCATCCCTACCCTCACATTCAATATGTCCAGAGCTACCATTTGATACACCAGCTCATTGATAACCCACTGGCTCATGGGAAGCACTTGTAAGTTTACTTGAAAAAGTTGGAGAGAGCAATTTTCAGCCATACATTATCAAGTAGAAGAATGATAGAAAAGACATTATTCTGAGCAATGCTGGACCACTAGCCCATGATGTGACCTTTGGTATTTATTTCACCAGTAAATATAATAGTTCCCCATGCTGTGCGGTGGATTTGGGGGGCTAGAGAACAGAGAAGCATTTTGAAAAGATCAACCTGTAAGTATTTGTGTAATGAATGATAGTGGATGTCCTTGAGTCTGGATTCTATTCATCCTGTTATTTTACTGTACATTTCAATGTTCTATTTCTTTCAGATAAAACAGCTGAAAACTGATGGTGTCTTACTGTGAACACAGGATGGGTCTTTTATAAGTTAAACTCGTGAGTACAAAAGTTCTTTGTGAAGACGAGGATGTAGCTCGTTATTTTTTTCCTTTTTCACAAAATGCAGAGAAAAATTAAGTTCATACAGTTGCCTAGGAGTATGCAGTGACGTGAATACTACTTTTAGCACTTGTTGCGCCTTTGCTGTTTACATTGTCAGAGTAAGAATAAATAGTATCAAGATGAAAAATCATCCTCAGTAAGGGAACATGTATACACAACCATTCACATACCAATCCAAAGCAGTTATGTCCCTCTTCTTCCCAGCTCCTGTACACAACCATTTATTTGAATTTTGGTCTCTCCATGAGAACCTGTGCATATTTTATGTAAAATTGTTGACAGCCACCATTTCTTCCTCAACCATTGATTGCAGACTCAAGAATAGATAATATACCCTCCCTTGAGAAAATAAAGGCAGGATCAGTAAAGAAATATAAAGCAATATAAATATAAAGAAATAGGTATTCAGTATCAGGATTGTCATTTATTAGTGGAAAGTAAAAGCAGACAAGCTCTATGTTGAGGCCCAGGAGGGAATAAAGATATGTCAGTGAAATAAATATATCCTGTTCGATCTGGTGTCAGTAATTAATACAATTCTCCTGCTGCCTTATTGTCAGATAAGAAGAAATTGGTGGAAAGCAGCAAAGGGTGCTTGTGCATGGAGTAGCAAATAGCCTGGTTATGGCAGTAGGCTTGATAGCCCATGAACAGTGTCACTCTCCTCTCCAAAATACAGGGGAAAGGGAGTAGTGGTAATAGAGAGGTTTCCTTGATGCAAAACAGGATGGATACAGGTCATATAGGAGGGAAGACTTAAGTAGTTTCCTCCAATTTCTGCTTCACTTTGCATGAGGAAGGTTTATACTAATAAACTAAGTATATACTAAGCTGTTTTAGTCCTCCTTTCTATTATGCTAGTTCTAACTCACCCTGCATAAAACTGGGCTCCTGTCTAATACCAATATACAAATAAATGCCAGCCATAGCACGGTTCTCAACAAATACTGTCCAATACTGGGAATACAGGCTCATGCTTTCACATAACCTTCTTTCTTTCCTCATAGATGCCATGTTGCTGCCTTCACTGCTGCCAAACTGGCAGTGTTGATCCCTTCCACAGGATCAGCAGAGCCCACTGCATGGTATTCACAGTAATGATTCCTAACAGTATGATTTGCAACTACTCTCTAAAGTTTTTGCGTTAGCAAATGCTTCCACTGGTCTGTTTTGTGCCACATTAACAGTCAGTAAAACATGCTGGTCTCAAGTGAAGGAGGACCAGTCTATTTGTTATGCAGCATATAATCATAGAGCAATTCAAACCAGTCAGGAAATGTCAGAGGACTTTTTTCATCTCAAATTCACAACACTCGTTTTCTATCGTCTATGCAGAGAGGATGTCTTTGACCATCATCATTTCTGGAACACAAGCATTCCGTGCTTTTAAGTAATTGTTATTGGAATATATTTCTATGCTTCTAATTTTCAGGGGTTTTTAAGAAAGTGATTGTTTACTGGTTTAGGTGAGTATATAAAAAAATATCTATAGATTCAAGTTTAAAACTGATGTCCACATTTCTTACTAACATAATGAGGTTCCCTTCCCATGTTATGCTTCTAGAAATTACTGTCACTCAAGGAAAGAAAGCAACAAGTTTTCACTACTCTTAATATACTTTAAATTTTAGCATTTTTTCCTTCTCACATGTTTAAATTTACCATTTAGCTAGTTAGTGTTTTCTTCTTTTTAACAAGTAAGCTAATAAAGGCAGACAAGTTCTTTACCAAGCAAAAATATGTGTGCACTGAGAAAACAGAGGAAAATTACACCTTGGAGTTTTTAAGATGAAGCACCCACAAGTAACTATTGCTACATATAAAGCAAATACAATCATGTTATCCTTTAGTGCTGCCTAAATTTACTGTACTCTAAACTTAGGAGAGATGATGATCACCAAACCAAGCACATCAGTGAAGGCAGATCTGGCAGAAGTGGAAGTTATTCTGCTGTTTCATGTTTCAGAGATCATTCAATAGTTTTAGTATGGGCAGCATCTTATACTAATTGCTATTCAAACACATTGGAATGGCAAGTCCCTCTGCTAAGTACCCTACAATCAGAATTTCTGATGTGACAATTTAACTAAATAATGAAGATTTTCTGCGTTGATCATATTCTGTGGTTGCTCAATAAAGCCCCTGACTTCTGTTATTCTCTGAACTTCCCCAGTCAAAAGTGCATCCTTGAAAAGATGCTTCACTAGTCATGACAGAACTCATGAGACACCAGAGTTTCTTACCTTGCAGCAAATTCTGAGGCTCCCAAACTTCATTTTTATATGAAGTGGAACCTCAACACCAAACATCAAAGCTTTGCACAAACTTAAAAATTAAATAATATTTTCCTTTAATGCTATCAAACTGTGTGATTCAACAGGGGCAAAACCTCTTTTCTTTTTTAACATAAAACAAACAGAATTTTTCAGCTTCATCTTTCTGACTCATATGACAGCTTCTAATGGAAGTATAATATTAAAACAATAAAACAAAAATGCAGTATTTCAGTACTACCTGATAAGGGCAACGTCAAAAAACTTCTCTTGAAAGAGTGTGGCTGTGAAAACATTTCCCAGCAGAAAACTGATCTGCCACATATAGCATCAGAAAGGCTCTCAATGGAAATTCTTCTAAATTAAGAGGATGTGGAAGGCTTGTAAAGAACTAAGATGGATGTGCCTCATTATGCTTTGATTCTATAATCTCTTTGACAAGACCAGAGGACAGTACCATAGGATCTCCTACAGGGAGCACTCATAGAAAGTCAATTGATAGTTTTAGACAACAGAGACAAAATAAGAGGAGAGTAAAGGACAATCTCATCTGTCTTTTTCTCTTAAGGTGTTACTTTGTCAATTTTTATCAGAATGAGTTGAAATTTATATTCAACTGCATATCTTTAATAACATGCCATTTTAATTTTAACTTAAACTAAATTCACAGATATTCTTATTGTGCAATATAAACACTATAAGTATAGCAATGATAGCTCTGCTTATCTCCTATCTTGCCTCTCTGTTGATGATGAGTCATCTCTCCTCCTACTATATAGTAAAGAAAACAGATGAGCCTTGAAAAGCTAACACTTTTTTTGCCACTTTATATAGCAAATACCGTTTGGAAAATATATTTGAAAAATCACAGCTCCTGTAACTATTATATATCAGTTTCCAGACAGTGAGTTACGTACAGTGGGGATGAAAACATTTGGAAAGTATCTGGAATTTAGTTTCTAAAAGATACTTTTTTGAAAATAGGAGTAAGAGTGAATTAGTAATTTGGCAGTTTTGATCATGTCCTTTTAAGCTTTAATTTCAAGTATATTTTTAACTCTGGAGATATGCTTAGAAGTAATTTCTATTTATTGACTGTGAAATCAAAGGGAATATTATAAAACCATTCTCTGTCTTAGTTGCAATGGAAAAATCCAAAGTAATTCCATTATGGTCACTAAAAATGTTTCAAAAGTTTCAGGAAGTGGTTGACAAAAATGCTGAAATATGGCTCAAATTCTTCTCAGCCATGACATATGCTGAGACTTACAGCAAATAAACCTCAGTTTTAAGTTGCTAAAGAAACCCAAAGTCTACTTTTTTACTCTTTCTAAGGTCAGCATCCACGCAAAATTAGAGTGAAACTATAACGATCTAGAGGTATTTACTTCCAACTTCAAAAACTCTATACGATACTGTAGATTTTTATACTCAATTGCACCTTTGCTACTCCTGACAGGTGAAAGAGATATGTAAAAACTCTTCATATTGTTTAGGAATGTGTCATGATTGTCTCAAGTAGCTTCCTGGGCTATGTGAACTGAAGCAGCTGTGGTTTAAAATGAACATCTCACAACTCTATGTATAAAAATGAAACATTCAGGCTATTTTGACATGAAACATGTTTGTTTTACCAGAGGCATTAATGACATGATAATAGTCCCTCCCTTCATCAAAAACACTTCCTTTGTTTGATGCCCTCACAAGGAAACTTAGACAATTTCTAGTATCTCAAGTCACATATGTAAAAATCAGAACTGTCTGGCAGCTGTGCTCCCTCCTCTTCATGTGCAGGAAAGCTGAGGGAGGACAGGTCTCTGGGGCAGCAGTTCTTGGATGTCAGTTAGGTAACTATGCTGAAAACAATGAAAAGGGAAGATAAGTGGGTATGTACGAACAAGTAGGACAAAGTTATTGAGGGACATACTATTCGAAGGACCTGTTGTTGTCTTGGTTTTGACTGATGTGGTCACCTGCATCAAGCCTGGTTAAGTATAAGTGGCACAAGAGAAATGATTTGACAGAATAATGATCACTGATCAAAAAATCTTTTCAGGAAGGGAAACAACAATGCTCAGTTTGTCACAGAGATGCATTATTTAAAGTGATTGTTTTCTTCTAAAGATGTGAGACTTACAAACTGACCAGCAAAGAATTAGAGAAAATAATTAAATTGAATTAAAATTTGCACCATAGCATGTGAAAGAACTCTAGCAACATTGAGTCACCTAGTACTACTGGGACAAAGTGAATACACAGTTCACTTCATAGTTGTGGTAGTGGTCAGAAAGGCCAAATGGATAGCTTGCTGCCACAAAGAGAGAATGGGTAGCCAATGACCCAAAACCCAAAATGGCCAAAAACCCAAGAGACTTATGTCCAAGCCTCACTTATAAGCCATAAGTTATGCTAATATGCCTAAGACAGAACTCATTTTTGGGGGGTTTTTTGGTGCATTTATAAGAGCAATACAATATTCTTTATTTTACTTCACATGGGAAGATTCAGCCTTAAAAATTTTCTGATTTTTAGAGTGCTGAACTAGCTATTGCAAGTATTTCTTTAATAATGAAGGAGCCTTTGTCTATTTATTTATAAAAGCCATGCAACATACAGCTAAAGGTCAATATTTAATATAATGCATTCAGAAAATATTTCTAACCATATTAGGTTTGTTATTGATTTTATTTCATATGAAAGCTCTTTATATCATTTGCATTGATGGAGGTGCATAAGATCAGTGGGGTTTGGTGCAATTTTTAATTAATGTTAGCGTCCTACTTTGTTTTAACCCTTTATATTTTATCCCACATATGCCTTAATTGAAAGAGATTTTAAGACACTTGTTAGGTTGTCTTTCTTTTGTATAGTAAGCTTTTGCAAGGAAGGAAGGGTGGCACGGCTGTGGTCAGATCACAAGCTCAAGTTAGCATTCTTGCATGTGAACCACTCTCTCTTTTGTACATTTTTGTTATTAATATTGTTGCTGTTACTGTTTGTTTTCTTGTCTCTTTGCTGTTTCCAGTAAATTGTTCTTATAACCTATGATCTTTGCCTTTTGTGCCTCCAATTCTCTCCAGCCGCCCTCAGAGGGGAGGAGGTATGGGGAAGCGAGCAGCAGCAGCGTGGTTTAAGTGGGAGCACTACATTGGAGAATCACAATACTACACTTCTAGAGTTAACATGTGCTGCAAATGAATACATACTCATACTACATAGCATTCGGTCCAAGTTCTGCTCTCCCATAACTCATTTTCTTCTCATAAATGTATACTTTGACGTTAAGAGGTTCTGTCTTAAATGTAAAGGCAGTATGGAGAGCTTTTTGCTGCCTTGTGTAGCTAATTCTTTATTCTTTCCTCTATGAGGGTTGCCATTTTCTTAACCACAATAAAACACTCTAAAAGTATCAGTATTACAAGATAGCATGTTTCCCAGGTGAAAATGTCCTTGAATTATATATTATCTTACACTAACACCTTTTCCTCTCTCTTACTGCTTAATTGCTTAGTTATATCACTCTTTAAATAAAATTAAAAAAAAAAAAAGGACATTTCTGGATTTGTTTTCTTAAGGAAGCATCTTGAGTAGTAATGTTTGACTTATTTTGATTGAAAACAGAGTCTGTATTGATGAAACAGAGATGACTAGTTTGCACCCACTAGTCCTCATTTACTGATGTCAAACACTCTCCTAATAGAAAAAATTCTGATTCTACTTTGTGCAAAAGTTACTGTAATTGCATTGTTTCACCAGATTTTTCTGTTTTTGCGTTACTTAAGCAGCTGAAGGGGGAATATAAACTGAACACTTGATGGATGAGAAGAGCTTAACTTCCTTTCTCTCTGGTTTTGTTCTGCTATAACCATATATCACCCTAAGTACCTGCCAGATACAAAGGTCACGAAAAAAATGTAGCACGTATATAATATTGATCACTGTTTCTTAGCACTTTTGCTCCTATCACATCCTTTACATTTTTCTAAGTGCTAAACACACTCAGTTTGCTGTATTCTACAGAAATTGGTTTGCAAAAACAGGCTTATTTTCCAGTTACAAGTGATCATTAAAGGACAATTTGTGCCATTTGATGCTAGGCTTGACACTGTTCATAAACACCTGCAACAAGAAACTGCAGAGAAGAACCTTGCGGATAAAGAGTAAACAGCTTTGGAAACCCAAGGCTAAATTCCAGATCCTAATGGGTGCACCCACATTTTGTTAGATTCCAGATACCACTAACTGGGCCTCTAACACAGGGAGTCTGTTTTGTACCAGAGCACACAGGACAGTACTAGTTGAGAGTACTTTGGGGATTCCGTCCTGCTCTTTAGCCCCTGGCAGTTCCACCAATTACTCATGTGCAGGTTCCCAGCTCCTGGCAGGAGCATGAACAGGCACAGGACTCCCATCTCCTCAAACACAGCAGCTACCCAGGGGTCCTGATGACAGTGGTGTGTGGTTTTTATCTTGGTTTTCTTTGACTTTGCTGGGTGCTGTCTCATGTGTTGTCCATTAGTAGTTTCAGACTATGTACCTATAATCATAAAAACTAGACTGCTTTTTAATAGAAGCTGAGACGCAAACTTCGTATATCTGAGGTATATATATATAACTGAGGTATATGTTCAGTTCAGTGATTTGGTTAGATTCTGAATAAAGAAAGAGCTAGTCAAATCTGTACAGATTTTACTAAAGTTTTTCTTTCTGTAAAATATATTGTTTTGTGTATATGAATCTTTCAAATAAATCTATTAATTTTATTAATACTACAGTTACAGGGTTCATTTGACAATAGAAAAATCTCATATTGGAAACATTAATACTCAGAAAAAAAACAGTTTTGGATTTGAGGCAGAATATTTTTATCCTTTTCCTTTTATTCTTCTTTCTTACAAGTCAATACTAATCAAAGAAGAAGAAAGTGTGTTATTTTTTAAATTATGGAAGCAAGAAGAATGATTTCCTTCCCAAAATAATAGAAAAGTTAGTTCCAAAGGTTTCCAATGCTGATACAAATCTTTATTAGATCTCAGACAGAGGGTTATAATCTCATCTTTGTTTGACAGATACGTTGATTTGAGAAGAGTTTCAGCTGACTGAGGACACCTACTGCAAATAATACAATCAATATAGTCCATTTTTCTTTTTGTTATATATTCTGCCCATTTATATGCTTGCTGTAGCTAATAAAAAACTTAAGAACAGTTGCTTGTAATCTGTGCAGTCTCTCTTTTTCTTTCTTTTTTGCTATTTTCCTGTAAATTAAATGTCCTGTTTGGATCACCCATTATAGGAACCAGCAATTAAACTGAGTAATTCCCTTGTTAAATCAAAAATGACACTTCAGTTTTTTTAAAAAATAATGATCTGCATTTGTACCTGGTGTCTTGTACAGACTATCATAAATTGTCATTCACGAAATGATATTTTATTTACTTCTCTTATCCTTAGACTTCTACATCTGTCACTACATCTACCTGCACATCAAGAATCTGGTTTTGAGTACAGATAATACAGATAGTTTCTATCTTGGCTTGGCTAGTAATAAACTGAGCATAGAGACTCAGCATACATTGATGTCTAAGTTTGATGGAGTGGACTGAATAACCAGACTCTAAGAGATGTGCCAGAAGAACATTCCAAATACACTGAATTAGAGATTTTATCTCATCTTTTATAACAAAGGATCCAAGAATATTTGACACAAATCCCTTAAATTGGAGGCTACTTCTCAGAAGAACAATTATGATTTGATCTAAAATAGATGCAATTTATAAAGGTCTAAATTGCCATTTCACTCGCTAACCTCAATATTTATTTTGCTTTGTATGCTGTTCTAAAAGAAGTATAATTGGAAGGAAATTCAAATTTTCAAACTTTTCAGCTATGAAGCAGTAAGTTTTCAGTTGAAATCAGAGTCACATAGTACTAAATTAGAATATATTTTAAAACACAAGTTCAGATGTAAATGGATAACAATATGCATGTGTTGGATTCTCTTCCAAAGCAATTTAAGGAGACAGGTAATTCTTATAAAATAGTAAGATTACCACAGAGAATAAAGACTACACACACCCCCCTCATCCTGGATAGCCATAATTCAAGTAGCTTTATTCAGAACATCAAAGCCCTTCAAAACTCACATCACTCAAAAGTTAAGATACACTTTCCCTATAAAATTCTGCTTCTTCCACAAGTCATGACTCATTCAACATTTAATAATTTATGTACACTGATGAAGGCTTTTCATATTTTCTGATGTCTAAATGAATAATCACCATTCCCAAATAATCCAAACAGAAACTGTTACCAAAAACATTCAATGTCTTTGGTCAAAAAGCATATAGAATCATAGAA
>VYXB01003818.1:0-31766 GCA_013397135.1 Pachyramphus minor
TCTTCCCCCGCCGCTGTCGGAGAGCAGGAACGAGATGTGACACGTCTAATGCTTAGGCCTGGATTGGCGGCGTAGCTGAAATAATTCCCCGAACGACCCCCTCTTTATTAACTTCTCCATTCCCCGCGCTCCCCTCCGGCTCGCTCCGGGCGAGGCTGGAGGTGTTGAGCCTGCCTGTGACAGGTACCTGCCTCCAGCGTCTGCAAACGAATCCGGTGGGACGGAACGGTGCAGGATTTTACAGAGGCAGTCCGTGCAGTGCTGGACACCCAAATTGCAGGTTTGATGGAACCATCGGGGGTTTGTTCTGATTTTGAACTTTTATTGCGGCAGATCCCTCTCCACCAGATTCTGTTTTTGTACGGAGAAATGCTGTGGACAATAGGTGACATGAGATGCCCTTGGGGACAGGAGCTGGATGGTTGTTATGTTGTGTCATCCCCCCAAATTTCTTGCCCTGTTAAAATGTCCATAACCAAAGGCTGTTGCAGGTAAAATGTTCAGGATCAAGACTGCGGGTTTTCAGCCCTGGATCTGATCTCCCACCACAGAAAGGGACCTGTTATTGTTGAAGTCTGAATTGCTCTTCTTTCATTTAAGAACCAGCTCCAAGCTTCCACGCCTAAGCTATGTCTGGGCTAAGCAATTCTAGTCTTCCAACCCGCAAAATGGATCCCTTAATGTAAAAAATCTGTAGATTTTGCACAAGCTTTGCAAACACGACCTGTAATTCGTGGCATCTCGTCCAAGCTGATGCAAAGCAGCGCTGTGGGACCATATGATGACTAAAATGTGAGTGTGTCTCCCAGCATGTGTGTGCTTCCCACTGCTCCTGTGAGCTGCAGGGCTGCCGGGCGGATAGCAGCCTTTGGAATTTGGGGAAGATCACCCTGGTGTGGATGTTGCTGTGGGAGTTTGCAGGTGCAGTCCCTGCCTGGTGTCTCTCACCTCACCTGAACTCACGGCGTGGCGGTTGTGCCATCCCTGGCCCAGGCTGTCAAGGGAGCAATTCAGGAGCCTGACTGTTGGTTGCATGTATAGAAAAAAGATCCTTCGTTTTCAAATGAGATGAAGTTAGTCTCTTTTGAGATGTTTGGATAAGCTGGACCATAGTTTGTGTTGATTGAAAGAAACAGTCACTTCACTAGGAGCAAAGAGTGTGATTCTGAGCTGCCAAAGCACTACAGCCAGTGCACACAAATGTGATGGCCAGGTTCTTTACTGCAGGAAATAGAAAAGCCATTCATAGAAACTGTGTGGAGAGAAGAAATATTTTATTGTGCTGCATAGGAGATGGTGATCATTGTTTTATTTTGAAATATAAGTACAATACAGCATCAAAATTCCATTGACAATCCAGGTCCTTTACAAACGCGGGGGATTTTTTACAAATGCGGGGGATTTTAACACAAAGATGTCTAGTTGGACTTAGCTCTATGTGTAAGAATGAAACTGTGTTCTGTGCTCATCATGCTCTGTTGAGAAACTTGATCTACAAGTGATAAAGATGCTGCAAGTGCTTTCCAGTGGGAGGAAAACATAGCTTGCCTCTATTGTTGTTAATTTCTGTGTCCCTGTTTTATTTCATGGAGGCAAGTGATAAAAATGGAGTGTAACGATTCAGAACATCGAGAAGCTTCTAACCCGAGTCAGTTCTGCATTGAAATCAGATGGTGGTGTCCACAGTGTTGCACTGGGGGCACAGATCTGGGCAGGTGGGAGCTGGGGCTGCAGCTCTCCCTCGCTGCTGCCAGTGCTGTTCCTGTCACATGCTGCGGCTGCACAGTCCCCTGCTCGCACTGCAGCTGCCTCGCTGCCGTGTGCCACTCACATCTCCCCTCTCCTTGCATCACGTTTATTCTGCTTTAGCTCTGTTGGCTTTAAATGGAGTTGTTGATGATCTGCTGCGGCACAGATGGATAATGGGAATTCATTGGATCATCTGGACACGTTACTTTGTTGGCTTATCTTTTATTTTGCATGGTGTGCTTTGGGCAAGGAAGAGCTCTGGTGTGAAGGTCTGTTCTGAGGTGGTCTTACTGCCTAAAGAGCTGAAATGTAACTGATTTTAAACAAAAACCCTCCAATGCACCTCCACTAGCCCCCAAAGCACACTACAGCTCTTGGAATCTGACCATAAAACCCTGGGTGGTGATGGCTTTTTTCACAGAACTTTTTGCAGTTCTCATTTTTTTGTAAAAGTGTTCTCTTGGAGCAATCTTTGTAGAAGAACAACAGGACCTGTACATGCAGATTTTATAATGATTTTCTTTGGTGTTCTTGCATAAAAACATTCTGCAGGCTTGGCTTTTGTAGCTGACCTGCTCTCCTTTAGCACAAAAGCTTTGTTCTGGGTATGTAGTTTTCAAACAGGCTGGAAACAGAGGTATGGAATGGGGTATGTGTTGCAGCAGGAGGAAGCAGTTCAAAGGAGTGGACCAAATTGTGTGTGGGAGCTGCACGGAGGGTCAAATGGAGGTCTGGTTCTGTAAAGTATGTAAGGAGGTTGCCAACACAAATATTACCTTGCAGTTTACATGTGCTGAGAGAACGCAGCACAGCCCTGCAGCAGGGATGGAGCAGAGCAACCATCAATCTGGATCCCTGAGGATGTCAGTCAGGAAAGGAAGTGTGTGATGCCAGAAAGCCTGGATGGAACTGCAGGCTTAGATGACTTGTCGTTTGAAGTATTTTTAATTATTGCTATTAATATAATGGAACACAGACTGGAAGCTGAATTTTTAAAATATAATTAAAGCAGAAGTTAGCAGAGGGATTTCTCTGTTGTGAGACAGAGGCACAGTCCAGCAGCAGTTCCCTGCTCAGGAGGGTGAATTCCCAGAGTGATGATACTCTCCGTACAATTCCCAACCTTGCTGGCAGCTCCCACCAAACACTGGTTGGGAGGGAAGAAGTGAACTGAAGGGATCAGAAGCCTTTCCCAAGCTTGTCCTGCATTCTCCTTTGTCAGAGTATGATTCCAGTTGGAAGGCAGCCATTGGCACCTTGGCCAAGGATGGGAACAGGCTGCAGAGTGTGGCGAGAGCTGCCCTCCAGATCGGGCACTGGCCTCAGCTGCCATCCGGGCCAGCCAGTAAATCACTGGCTCGCTGGAAAGGAGCCTCTATGTCACATTGCTGTACAATGCAGCTTGATGTTTGCTGTTCCATTTTGAATTAATGAATTAAACTCTTTGATAATGAATCAAAGAGTTAAAACATCAGTCGTTGGAGGAAAGAAAGAAAAAATCTTTCTTGCAACTGGGATGCTTTTCAGGAACTTGGCTGCTCGGGAGGCGAGAGGCATGTGCTTTTCCGCCCTGCTCTAGGTGATGGCTTAGTTCAAGGGGGCCCAGATTTGGCTCAGTCAACAGTTGTGTTGGCGTCTTGCCATCAAATGTGCATAAAATGGAGCTGACTGCAATTCCCTCCTCACTCCAACATGGAGGGGCAGCCGGAGAGACCCGAGGCCTGCGGTGCCGTGCTGAAGGTTGGCTTGGCTGTGAGGGTTACCCTGGGATGTGTGATCCCTGCAGCACAAGCTGTTGCATTGTGACTGGATCCTTGCTTTTGAGTCCCTGGGTTGTATTTTGGTCTCTTGTCATAACTAATGCATTTCAGACCTGCTTGTGCCTGTGCTTCCAAAATCTCTCTCCCTTCTCACAGTGGCTTACGTGCTTTTCCAGCTGTACGGGGTTCATCTCTCATTTGCAGACTCTTCCTATGGTTCTGTGGCTTATGTGCATTACCACAAAATCAAGATAAAACACAACTGGCATTTTAGCTGCTCTGAGAACATTGTGTGTAAATAAACCACTAAATAGTTCAGCCTGTGAAATGTAAATATACACAGCTCGCTGCCACAGCTGATGGTGTTTTTCTGTCTCCCTTCTACCCTCCCACCCTGCCAAGAGTGGGCCAGCCTGATGTTCTTTTTTCTCTTGCTCTTTCATACAATTCAAATGACTGCTAAGTACCATGTAGGTGGTATGCAGGCACCACGACAGATTCATGATTTGAATTTGGATAAAAGGAAGTACTTGCATCCTCTTCCACATTGCTTCTGCACCATCTTTTGGAGATTCCTGGGCTCCGATGACCCAGAAATTCTGCCTCGGTCTCACTTTGAGCTTGAGCCCATTTTAAGTAGTGAACTAGTGAAGTCAGTAGAAAAGCAGAGGCCCAACTGTGATGACATTTTTAGCCTGTGCCCTTTGTTCATCCTATACACAAAAGGTCATGAACTGCAGTGAAAAAGAGGTCACAGAGGGCGCAGAATGGACAAAAGTGGAACAAATTACCAGTGGCAGAAACATAAAGAAGAGAAGCGAAAGTTTTGTGTTCTGAAGGTGATTGAAGAAGGCCACGTGCATCCCATGGTGAGATCATGTCTCTTGTATTCAAAGTGAGTCTGCCCAGAGTGAATTCAGAGTCTGCTGGTAAGGTGTGGCTTCCATCATCTCAGTGTAGGAGGCAGGAGGGGACTACACGATTTCCATGGTGTGATGTTAATGAGCACCTCTGTGTTTAGCTGCAGTTCTGGTTACAGACAGGTGTGCTTTAAGCAATAAAGGGACTTTCAAAGACATGTGAAACAAATGAAAAGCCTCATTCTGTAGACAGAGCACTTATTTGAGGCTAAAATAACAAGATTGACACTGCATGTTGGATATTCCAACTCATTTGACTCAGAAGGGAGTTGAATTTTTGGTGTTGGCTGTTTTGCTACAGGGAGTAGTGAGACTGGTCCTGCTGACTGTTCACAGGTAATGCAGAGGTGGCAGCTCACCTTAACTCCAAGGCCTGAATGTGAGACAGTGTTTGCAGATCTTCTTATCTTCGATATGCTGAGGAAGGAAATACACATTCATGTGAAAGTGGTGAACTTTCGGTTTGCAGTAATAAAATGTGTGTAACTTGTGTGAGCCCTTTTCCTCCTGCGTTCCGTGTGTGTCCCCAGAGCAGTGAGCAGAGCTGGGGCACAAACACACCACCTGTTCTCCGAGCTCGCCCTGGGCATCGCTGTCCCCCGGGACTGAGCCCTGCCAGAGCCCAGGGGTGGGCTCAGCCTGCTCCCAGATGCCTCCTGCAGCATCCAGCGAGCTGCTGGAGAAGGAGCTGGGTGCATCTGGGAGAGCTGCAGCCACTGCAGTGCAGACGTGCCCCGAGGTGAACAGTGTTTGGGATGAGGAATGTCTATGTTCGGTTCCAAATTTTACTAAAAACCTTAAAATAATAAAGAAATCCTTTTCCCCTGCCATGTATTTTATGAAGAAATGGTTTGATGTACAACTGCTCATTGCCATTCCCTCTGAAGTCCTGACTCCAGCAGGCTGTGAGGCTGTTGGTGCGTGTCTGGGGGAATTGCAATTTATTTATCTCAGTGTTTCCTGGGTAGAACTGAGTGGTGTCTCAGGAACTTCAGGACAGTGCCTCTCAAAGGAGAATTAGGTATTCTGACGAGAGGAGTGAATTTGGGTTCTAATGAATTTTGTGTTGTCTGAGGCTCTGTCAGGACTAGCACTCTGAGCAGATCACATGGAAACACACAGATGGTTTTCCCAAAACGTGCAGTATAGCTTTGAAAGAAAACACAAGACAAGTGTGCCAATCTGTAGAAGAAAAGGAGAGGCAAATAGAGAGCCAAGGTAGATATCCTGCTTGATGACGGTAAGATCAGCTGGTTTTTGGAAGAGATTTGAGAAGTGATGGTTCCAGGCTTTGGGTATCAGTGATCAAGAGCTTTGTTTTATCTGTGTTGTTACTTTGTGGATAAGAAATAGATACCAGCTGGGTGTCTGGCTTTGTATCATGTCCCCTTTTGGCAGTGATGCTGTGGGAGATGTGTCAGGATGAAAAGTCAAAAGAGAGCTGGTCTCTGACTCAAGATTTGACACCTTTAAAATCCTGATAGACTGGAACGTGTTTTCCACCATTGGCTTCTGTGGAGAGCAGTTCTTAGTTTGGGGAGAATCCTGTATCAACAAGATAGGTGTACAAAGTGTGTTTGGTTTTGGTTTTTAGTACCACTTGCATCAATAAATAGGAGTGGGAAGCATTTGAAAACCAGTCAAGATCCCACAGCTGAACGGAAGTAATGGCTTAGAAAGAGGCTGGTGGATTATATGAGTGCTCTGGTCAAGGTGCCATGTTGAGCCAGCTCTGCTGTGCAGCTCTGGAGAACTGCTCCTGGTTCTGCCTGTCTTCACTTTTATGTAGAGGTTGTACCCTGCTGACATCTGCCCGAGCGCTGTGCCCTACAGTCACACTGAATCCTCAGTGCCGTGAGGTTTTATTTGCTTGTAGGTGTCAGATGGGAAGTTATGACCCTCCTCTTCTACCAGGCAGCTCAGTGGTGGGTTACAGTGATCCTGGCTCCATAATAAATCTAAGAGGATATGCCTGTAATACACTTATTTAACTATTCATGCTGGACTTGCATTGTCAGCTTGATTTCCCTGAACCAGAGTGTTCCTTCACCGCTCACAAAGCCTGCCTTGCTTTGCAGGCCTGAGTCCTGGGGTAGGGCCAGTGGGGAGTGCATACCATTGACTTCAGCACTTTTTCCCTTCCAGCTAAGCCTGGAAAACCTTAGCCAAAAGACGGCAAACCACAGGGAAGTGGAGATGTGTGTGATGTAAGTGACATCTGACTTTAAAAATACTGGCCAGCACCATGGAAGCTCCGTCCTGTCCCGTACCCTCCTCCCGCTGCCCTTCGGCTCCAGCTGCCTTGGACAGCTGTGCCATCCTCTGGGATGTCTCTAAAGCTCTGCTACCCCGGGTGCTGCAGCAGGGTGAATTGGTAAAATCTATTAGTGTATTGCACTTAGCAAACCTGGAATCTTGTGTTCTGAGAGTGTGTTGGAAGAACCTGGCACGCCAAGTGTGGGGCTTGCTAGCATGATTTTTCTGCCTTGTATGGCCTGAGGAGTTGGCAAAATCTTTGAGAGAATAATTTCTACTGGAAGTCACCATTTTCTGACTTAATTTTAACAGTCTGTTGAACCAATGTTTCAGTATATTCTTTTGCAGACTCTGGAGATAATCTTTTTCAACATGTGCTACTTAACAAAAATTGTCATGCAAAACAGCCCAACAGTTTCTTTTGCATGAAAAAAGCAAAAAGCTTCAAATACAGAACAAAAAATAAAGTAGGTGATACTCCTGGTACAGCTGGGCTGTCAGAACTGGGAGAACTGTCTGTTTTGCAGACAAGGAGCACAGATCCATGGGGATAACTGCAAGTATTAAAGGGAAGGAGAGGTCCACGTGGATGTGCTCCTGGCTGCATTTATTTATATTGTTCATTTGGAGCTGAGCAGTCCCTGAGGAAAGGGCGATGTCAGGAGCTATATTCCTCCCTTTGCTGTGCCCACTTGCTGTTCTAATAATAATTCTCCCTCCTGTCTGTACTGCTGCTGCATTACAACACAGTCCTTAGTGCAGGGAGCACCTCCTCCTCTCCCGAGCTGCTCCTGATAGTGGCTCTTCCTTTGTACACCACCAAATACCACCCCCTCCGCAGCATGATAAACCAAAACCAGTGCATGAGATACCTAATTTTATTTTCCTTCTCTGTCAGCTGGAAAAGCCAGTTTTGCCTATTTTTCCTGCCTTCTGATCCTTTAGATTTTGGAGGCTGTGTATTTTCTAGTGTGTCTTCTACTGATTGCATAAATGGCCTCTTCACAGTGGGTCTGGTGGACCTTCTCCACGTGAGAACTGCTTGGTTTACAAAAACAAGCAAAAGCCAAGTTGGTTTTACTTGCCTGTGTCAGGGCTAACACTGGTTCTGTTGGCTGTGGTTGGGGACATTGGGGAGTATAACCTAAGGGTAACATAAAATAAAATTCACTTTGCCATGAGATTAAAGGACAGATATGCAGACTGTATGGAACATACTTTGCCATTTAAGCAAGCTCCTGAATTTTTGCAAATGTGTCTGAAGCTGCTCTGGAGTGCCGGGATCACACGCGGAGTGCGCAGAACCCACGGCCTCGCCACAGGATTTAGGTCACCCTTGCTGCAGAGCACACAGGACCCGGGGTATAGTCCTCTTCCTGGAATTCCTGAATCACCTCCTGGCTACTTCTGACGTCTGGTTTTTAGGTCTCACTGTTCACTTTGATCTCACTGGTTGGTGCTTTAAGTTCTCGGTGTTTGTTCCGTGCTGTGTGAATGTGGGTGTTCACAGGTTTCGGACATAGGCTCGTGGTTTGCAATGTTCATGTCCTGCTTGCCTGGCTTGTGCCAAAGCTTGTGACATCTGGGTGGTATGTTTTGGACTCTGGCACCCATATTGCAGTTACCTGACAATACAGAGATACTTCCAACCTTTTTCTGGAGCTCCTTGCCAAGTGGTTTGTGCTGTGCCCCCCTGGCCTTGCACGGCTTCTCTGGCTGTCACGTGGGTGTGTACAAACAAATGGATAGGTGCTGCATCTTGTCCAAACTGGGAAATCAGGAGACTGCTTAGTTGGCAGGATGGCTCCCTAATTTGTCCCAAAAGCTGGGGGGAAACTGCCAATTTCTTCTGCCTTTGGTAGACATGAAGTGTTTGTTCAGGGAAGTATTTCTGAAGCCTCTTCCGTTATTGTGAAGGTTTTTGTGACAATTGCTGAAAGATGCTTCTGGGTGCTTCCCAATGGCTGGAAGGACTTAGCTTTGCCATTTCCTGGCTTCAGCTGGGACATGTAGGTAATTATTTGTGCAAATAGCATCCAAACTGAGTTGCTGCACAAATGGAAACTTGTTGCTTAAAAAAGCACTCACTAGAACTGCTAGAGAAGCTGCTGAAAGTAAAAGCTCTGCATTTGCCCAGTTAGAGGTATGTTTATCTTGCACTAAAATCCTGAGCACAGAAGAGCTGAAGAACTGGCAGCCATTTCCAGAGGAGATGTTTTGTTCTGCTGCTGTGAAATCTGTAGCTCATCTTTGGATTCTCAAAAGGATAATTTGGTATCTGTATGTTTGGAGTAAGATTTTAAACACCACTCTGCCTCTATAGACCTTGCTATTTCCTTACTTACTCAGTACTAGGATTATCTGCATTATATCTTAGTTTTTTGTTCAGATGATTATTGTACAATATGACATTTTGCTCATATGAACAGTATAAATATATCTGCAGGTAAAATTGTGGGCAGTGCAAGCCACGGAATTAAACAGTCTTGAGGAAGCAGAGAGGAAGGAGAGAGCAGTTTTTAGCATTCTGTCTAAATGTTTGCTATGTTTTAGCAATAGGAACTAGTGAGCTACAGTTTTCAGCAGTTAGAAGAAAAGGAAATGATAATAGAACTGAGGCTGGTCTCTCTAATTGTGGGTGCAGGATAAACACCTCTGCAGAAGGCAAATTTGGAGAGGATTTCTTTGTCCTAGCGTGAAACCCAAGTGCTGTTTTTGCTACAGTCCTTTCATTGGCAGTTTTGTGTTTGTGAGAAAGGTCCTCCGAGTTATTTTATTTTATGATTCTGGTACCACTGTTATTTTTAGTTTTGCTCTGTTAACTAGTGCATTGTGCAATAATTACTCCCCTGCTTTGATTCTCAGCCATTATTTTTAATGAGTCTTGAGAAGAGTAACCTGTGGGAGAACTGCATGCTCTGTGTTACATCCCCATGGAACTGAACCTGCATCTCATCTGGATGAGTTCACAGCAGCCCTCAATTTTTGAGTAACATGGATATTTTCTTCTTCATAGGATTGAGTTTGCTCTAAAAGAAATCATGTCATCAGGAGGAGCTGAAGATGATATTCCTCAAGCAGAGAGGAAAACAGTGACAGACTTTTGCTACTTATTGGATAAGTCTAAACAGCTCTTCAATGGCTTAAGGTTAGTGCACTTTTGACAGTATTCTCTCAGAAGAGCCGTGGAACACACACTTCAGTATGTGATGCTGAAGTCAGTTGTACAATGAACATTTTGAACTTAAACCCACTAAGTTTGTTTAGGAGAGAACAATGCACCTATGTATGGGTAGTTTGGGACCATGTGTAAGAATGTCTGTAGGAGTGGAGGTTCCAGTTAATAGTAAACCAGAAGTTGGAAATTCCCTAAAATTGATAGAATTTGTACTGAAACGCTGTGTGTGAAGTGCACAGTTGAGGACTGAGTGTGGCTGTGTACAACCAACAGCATCCAAGTCCAAACCACCACAGTCTCTGTGCCAACAAAAAAAGGGATGAGGAGGATTGGCTAGGGAGGAAGGGAGAAGAGGGAATATTTTTCGGGAAGAAATCTAGGACATGATAAACAGAAACATTCAAACCATACCCTGTACGTGTCTGCCGAAAGAAATGCTTAAACTGAACTGTGGAGAAAGGTAAAAGCTACATTTATCTACAAGGATTTCTCATAACAACTAGAAAGTCTGGCTGGTTTGTCTGCAGGCAAAAAAGAGTAAGGGGAGTTCAAGGAAAGTAGTTCGGGTTTGGACAGTGATGTAGATATCCTGTTTTGTCAATAGATGCTGAGTTAAAGATTATGTATTCAGGAGCAGGTTTATTTCTAAGCTTTGCTGTAGAGTCTCTTCAGCAACATGGGTTTGAGCTCATATCTGGTTGGCAGTTCAGCCTCTTACTGGTCTCTGAGTAATCCTGTATGTTTGGGCCCATATAGCTTGCTGTTAGTCAAACACAGATGGTTAGCAAAGATGTTTTTAATTCCTCCACCCCCCGCTATTGATAATCCTTTCATGTGCTTTAGGAGTTGATTACCAAATCCAAAACAAACAGTTTGTGCTCCAAAATCTGAATGGTGAATGGGCAGTAGAGACAGGGAGTTCTTGGTGATTGCATTTGACACCCCATAAAAGAGAGTCTAAAGCAAAAGGACTGAGATCTTGAGGCCAGGATTTCCAGGATCACGTGTGACATTACATTGGCTTTCTGGCCAAAATTTCAAGCAAGCTCCATCACAGAATCACAGAATATTCTGAGTTGGAATGGACCCACAAGGATCATTGAGACTCTTGTCTGCCTCGATGATAGAGTTTGCTTGAAATTTTGGCCTGGGTCCCTGAAGAGAACAAATGAATCCAGTTCATGTGTGGCTGTGTGTTGCTCAGTTCAGATCAGAGAGGTGGCAGAGTACCTCCAGCCTGGCTGTCTCTTCTCTGGGCATGGAAGGAGTTAGTGCTCGTATCAGATTTCCACATGAGAGATGTAGTTTCTGTGTACATCCATGGTACTTTGCCAAAAAGAAACCTTCTTGTCCAGCTAGATGAAAAGAAAATGGAAAATACCTTTGGATGAAATGTGGCCAATAAAAATAGAGAGATGGGCTTCAGCAGCCAGTTCTGCTGTGTGAAAATAAGAACATTCTGGAATGGGAGCCTGACTCTGTCCTTACTGTAACCTGGCACAGTTAATGTTCTTCTTGTGCTGAACTTGATCACCATTTCACCTCTAAGACCTGTGATTGCCAAGGGCATAATGACTGGATAAAGCAACATTATAATTCTCAGGTATCTTGTCTGTTAGTGCTTGTTCTCTGGGGAGTTCACCTGAAAATAACTTGGCAAGCATCCCAATTCTTGCTTGCTTTTCCCTCCAGCGTAATAAGTGCATCCGATTCATTTCTGCCTCCTTCTGTTTTGAAGATGGTGATGGCCTTTGCTGCTGTGTTTTATGCCATTCTGTTGCCCCTACCACATTTTGTGGAAAAGAAGTGACGGGGGAGGGAGAGGAGAGCAATGATTTCCTTCCCAAAACCTCCTCTGGGCACTTCAGCTACAGGGAGCTGAGCCTATGGCTGTGTTGGCAGCTGCTTAGCTGTTGCTGCTGCCAAAAATTGCAAGGGCTCAGCCTGCCACGTCTTTGTTTCAGTAGCATTTCCTTCCTCTCTTCCCAATACAGATGCCAAATACAGCATTTGAGGAAAACATATGATGGTCTGCCAAGGTTGCTGCTCGAAAGTGTACTTTGTGCTCGTGCTCCTGGTGATACCATCTCCGATGGCCATGCCTGCTAGGACAGTGCAGAGGGGAGAATGTCTTTCTAGTGTCTGTACCCTGGGCTATAAGTTAGAAAAAACTGCTAGGGAAGTGTGTTCCAATGGCTCTCTTCTCTGCCTTCCCCACTCCCACTTGCTTTTTTCTTGGAAAAAGGCTGGAAGGAGGGAGGGTGTTAGGAAGCAGCTTTTCACGGTGTCCTGTCACCGGTATTATTTTATTTTTAGTGTTAAAAAGTGCTTAAATGTGTTCAGTATCACAGAGGAGCTTGAAATTTTAAGAAATTAAAAGACTATTCACAGCCACATTTTAGGGAAGTGATCATCCCCTGTACTGGGCACTGCTGAGGCACCTCGAGTCCTTTGTCCAGTTCTGGCCCCTCACTGCACTGCTAGAAGGACATTGAGGTGCTGGAGCGTGTCCAGAGAAGGGAACGGAGCTGGGGAAGGGTTTAGAGAAGAGCAGCTGAGGGAGCTGGGGGGGCTCAGCCTGGAGAAAAGGAGGCTCAGGGGGGACCTTCTGGCTCTGCAACTCCCTGACAGGAGGGGGGAGCTGGGGGGGGTCGGGCTCTGCTCCCAGGGAACAAGGGACAGGAGGAGAGGGAACGGCCTCAGGCTGTGCCAGGGGAAGCTCAGGTTGGACATCAGGAGGAATTTCTCCCTGGAAAGGGTGATGAGGCCTTGGAAGGGGCTGCCTGGGGAGGTTTGGAGTCCCCATCCCTGGAGGTGTTCATGGAAGGACTGGACATGGCACTCAGTGCTCTGGGATGGGGGACAAGGTGGGGATGGGGCACAGGTTGGACTCGATGGTCTCAGAGCTCTTTTCCAATCTTAATGACTGTGGGATTCAGGGTGACAGTCTGTATTTTATAGCACCATGTATTTTGTAGATTTTCTAGTAAGATGCAAGTGTGGAACCTCTTAGTTTTGTTCCACACTGCTGCTGCTTTAGAAACAACAGGACCCTGTTTAGCTTCAGGTAGTGCTGCAGGTGTACCTGCTGTGGTCCTGGGAAGGGAGGGGCTTCTCCCACGGACTGCACTGGTGTGGCAGGTTATGGGGAGTGCCCTGGTGTGATTGTGCCTTTGTGGGTTATTACAGTCTGTGGGGAAGCTACACCACTGTTATCCTGCTGCTGCTCAGTTCTGGGAACAGGAGCCTGTAATTACTACAAGCCCATGAACATAAAAGGAAATTGTCTTTTTTATCACCTGTCAAAACTGTGAATGTATTTAAAGCTTTGAATATTAAACTTGCAGTTATTGTAACCTCCCTCTTTGAAGCACACTGCTGAGTCCCTAGGACTTTCTCAACTTCTTTACATCTCTGGAAGTCGTCCCTGTGTGACAACTTCCATGTGGTGCTGGCCAAGCACACCTCAGCACCTTTAATTGGGTTTCAGCCAGTATTATCTGGCTTCTGCCAGCAGCATGGCTGAAATGAACTACTGGCAGAGAATTAATTATGAGCACGTAAGTAGTGCTGGTCTTTGCTGAGACAAGGAGTACAGCAAGGATTCGATAAAATTCTGGACTGTCTGTGGAATTTATCCACCAGCCACTCTAGTGCAGCAAGGGAACCAGTTTTCTGTGCCCAGTGGGGGAAGCCCATCCTTTTAGAACATCTGAGTTTGTGTTCTCGTGTCCTCTTTGGAATGTTTTAAAAGCCAAGAAACTGGAAACGGTTTCCACTTGTTGGAGGCTATTGTACTGTCCTAAATCAAGACATCTCCACTCCCTCATGTGCACCTGGATTCCTTTGGCTGCCCCTTCCTCCCTCCTGCAGTGGTGTCCAGCCTGAGCGTGTGCCCCAGCACTGCCTGTTCTGAACCAGCAGCCTGGGCTGGGCACACCCCGCAGGAACCTGAGCCTGCTGTCTTTGTCTCTACAGCCTGTTCTGGTGTCCTTCTGCAGATCTGGAAGCAATGAAATAATGACCTATAACGTGGGTCTTTGGTTCTGAAGTTGGGTGTATAATTGCTCCTGGGTCATGTATTATTCCCTGTCTCCATTGGTGGGAGGATCTGTGTTAATAACCCACTCTGCAGTCGATCCAGGCTTTAGGATTCTTTTGAGGTGTTTCTTCTCTAGTCCTATTAGAAAAACTGCACTGTATGTCCTCTTTTTCCTATGCACCCGTTTTCTCACAGCCAAATTTCTTGGTACATGGGAGCAACATGTGATGTTGAGCAAACAGAGCAGTAAATGGATGGCAGGAAGGGCAGCTCTTGTCTGCGAGAAGCTGTGGTGAAACCACGGTAATGTATTGTCATAAATGAAGTTTTATTACAGCCATGTCAGAATACTATCAAAAGAACAAGTGCTACTGTCTGTTTCCATGGAGATCTTTCCCGTTCCCTGGGGAGCCGAGGAATCCATGGCATTGTGCAGCTATGCCAGCTGCAATTAGGCGAGCACGCTGCTTGAAGAATATCCTTGTGGACACCCAGCAGGGCTGTGGGCAGCAGTGGCCGAACGCATGGACACTGCTAACAGAGGCTTCTCAAAATGACACTCATTTTCAGACACTCAGATCTAACACAGCACAGGGAGTGGGGCTGGGCTTTACAAGAATGTTTAGGCCAGGAGGAAGGTATGGAATTGGGGTGACAGGTGAGCTATAGAAAGTGTGTTAATTATCTGACTGATGAGGGATAGATGCATGAGCACAAACAGAATGTAATTACCTGCTTATTTCTTAATGGCTGCACATACCTACTTCTCAGTGTCTGAGAGAAGGGCATTTTCTTGTTCCCATATGTTAGACCTTTGCTCAAATGTCCTGAGCAACTTGGCCTGGAAAGTTAAATTTCCTACTGGTAGGGTTTTTTGAGCACGTTTGTATTCCTGTTCACCCCTTACTACACCAATGTATGTTCCAAGATTTTGAGCAACCAATTGCAAGTTTGAGGGGATTTTTTTTTTTTTTTTAAATTTGGTAAAATCCTGCACAATTTTCTTGGCATCTTCCTGCCATATCAGCACCAAGTCCTGGAATGATTTTTCAGGCTGGTAACAGATTAATTTTACATGTAGTAGCTACACTAGGTCCCTTCCAGCTGTGTGGGAAGTATAGTTGGCTGACAAGCAAAGGAATATTAATTTCCTTTCCTACCTCGGGTGCTGTTAAAGCAATTACAATGAGCAGAAACATGCCAGAATGCCCTGAAATTGTGTGTACTGCTCTGCTTCTCTGACTCCTTCAGAGGACACGGCAGTGTTTCCTAAAGGTGATGGTTCCCTCCATCTCCACCCTCCAGGCTTGGAAGTGGAATGTGCTGCTTTTCTGTGCCCGTGTGCTGAAGGTGGTACATTAACCAGCACAGTGATCTGAGAGAGCATTCCCTGGAGAAATCAGTCTTGGATCAAATGAAAGATTATGCTGTCTTGGAAAAGCTGTTCACTTCCACTTGTAGAGTTGTGCACCTTCTTTGAATCAGCTTCAGTGTATATTTGTAGGCAAGATGTGCTCAGTGACACTGAGGGGTTTGGTGTCCTCTGCTGCATTTGTTCCAAGATTCAAGTCATTCCCAGGTGACAACCTTCTGTGAGGATCGAGAGCACAAACCTTTAAAGCCAAAATCCTTAGGAATAAATCATAGTCGTGGAGTGGAAACACACCACAACATGGAAATCCAGTGGAGATACGAAAGCAGAACTGAACTGGGTTGGCTAATTCACAGCACTGGAGACTGGTATGAAAACACCAGAAAGTCTCATGTTGTGACATGTCAGTAACTATGAGTTAGAGGGTGAAAAATATTGTGGTGGTGATGTAATGTGACCCAGTGAGTTTTCACTGTGAACATCCATGTGCTGGCCTGACCTGGTGACATTTGGACAGTGGATTTGTTGGTGATGTTATAGGCTCTGTTTCTAAAACACAGCAAACAGCCTCATCCATTTAAAAAAGATTATTTCCTTAATGAGTAGCAAGAAATATTATAATGATGCACAAATCTAAATGAACTAATTTCCATTAGATTATTCTGCTTGCTCTTGGGTGAGGTTTTTTTTACTATGGTATTTTAAGAGTCCAATTTAGTTTTCTGTACATATAACCATAAAATTAGTTGTCTTTTAGCAAGACTATAAGATGTTTTAAATCACCTGTGGCACGTAGGAACATGATGGTTTCCTATTTGGAGTGATCCAGTTACAACAGGTTCTGAGAAACTCCAGGAATCATGCTTCTTGTAGTTTTGGGTGCAGGCAGAGTTCTAAAGTACAGCAAGTCAATCCTGAACAAAGCTGCTCTGACTTGGACACAAACAGGCTGCTGTCATATTGGGCTGACTGGAATGTGCTCCCTCACTCTGCCTTTGTCACTGTCTCTTGCAGGGATTTACCTCAGTACGGGCAGAAGCAGTGGCAGTCCTATTTTGGGCGAACGTTTGATGTTTACACCAAACTCTGGAAGTTCCAACAGCAGCATCGGTAAGGGAATGTTGTAGGCAGATGAGCTGTGTGGGTTTCAGCACAGCTTTAATCTCTGGTATGCCCAGGGCCCCAGCTAAGATTGAGATTTCACTGTGTTGTTCAAGCATGAAGGGAGGGAACAGCCACTTCCTGCAGTGCTCACAGCTGAATGAATTAAAATGTTGCAGAGTTTTCAGCATGACTTTTTTAACAAACCCTTTTGCTCTACCTGAATGTGTGGTGCTTTAATGTCTTACTGAGGAGATGATGAATTCTGCAGAGCAGAACCCATCTGGAATGGTGTGAAGCCTCTTGCTGCAGTGTGGGCTCTGATCCTTCACACCTTCCGCTGGCTGCGTAGTCTGAGTGTTCTCCCAGGAAGCTGTGACCTTTTGTTGTGTGTATTTTGTGCATCACACTTCTGTATGGTTCTCACAAGTTAATGCAAGATAAACGGTCCTTGTTCTGGGGGGGCTTGTGCTGTGCTGTTGGCTCTGTAGGGGCTGCTACTGGGAGTGCTGCACCAGGAATGAAAGCTGAATTGGGCCCTGTGATGGCTCTTTGTCTTGTCTGGTGGGTTGTTCTGGGAAATTCAGGAATGCCTTTTAATCTTTCTTTTCTGTCTTGCAAAACAGGCAAGTACTGGACAATCGGTATGGGTTGAAGAGGTGGCAAATTGGGGAAATTGCTTCCAAGATTGGGCAGCTCTATTACCATTATTAGTAAGTAAGCACAGAAGAGGATTCAGTGGGGAATGCAGGGTTAGTGGAAGTTCCCTGCCAAATGTCTGGATGCTCAGTCAGGAGGAATCAGTGATTGGGCTGAGTCACGATGCCTGTTTCTGAATGTGGGCCCTGGGGACTGCATGGGGCTGCAGAGAAGGGCACCTGTGAGCCTGGTACCACATTGCTGGTCACACTGATACTGTCTGAGGACTTATCTCCTGCCACCAAAGTGTCTTCCATGCGTGCTGCATTGGACTGTCCTGCAAAAGTGTGATTTACAAGTTTGGGAGCTTAGTGTTCCTTTAAACTTTCCAATGAACCCATCACCTGTACATATGGGTGCAAGATGGGCAGCTTTGTTTGTTATCTGAAATGGGATCCAAGCTCTGCAATCTGACTTCCCAGAAGGAGAGTCTGGCTTTCATGTGATGTTACTTGAGGAGGGAGTTTTGCTGTGGATGCACAAGCGGGTTGAGGGGGCAGGAAGGGAGCATTTGGCTTGGATTTCCATCTGAGGCAGTGAGCTAATCTGATTCTTCCTCTGCAGCCTGCGCACCTCAGAAACCAGCTATCTCAATGAGGCTTTCTCCTTCTACTCAGCAATTAGGCAGAGGTCATACTACTCCCAAGTCAACAAAGAGGACAGGTATGTCTGAATGGATGCCCTTGTTTTTTCAAGACTAGAATAGTTCATGGGAGCAGCAAGCAGCTATAAACTGTAGAAGCATAACTGGGATAAAATCTATGTTGTTGAAGGAGGTTTTTTTAAATCCTCCTGCCATGATTAAAAGCCTGATAAATAAGAGCTTTGCTGTATGACTGGAGGAATATTCTATTACCTGGTCCTGGGTAGAAAGCCATTAGCCCCAAAGTTCTGTCTTGTTTAGTCCTGAGCAGTATCAGTGCTGGGACCCAGAATGCTGTGGCTGGAAGATGAGTCAGCTGGGCTGAACAGTGGAATCTGTTTGATTCTGATCAGGCTTTTCAGGGGAACATCAGTTAGTACTGCAGTACAACAAGGTTTGAAGAGCCAACCATGATATCTGACCCCCATGCCTTTCTCACATAAGGAGACAGTGGAGAAGGGGGAGGCTGTGGCTTTCTTAGATGTTTTTTATGTCCCTGTACCCAATTTTAAATAAACCTCTAAGCAACCAGGCAGCTATTGATCACGATATGAGTTCAGTCAGAACTCTTAATCTGCAAGTGTTCAGCCTTGCTCTGGTCTCAAACTCCTCTTCTCCTTTTCCCCTGATACTTACCTCTGTTGTATTTTATTCTCAAATTCGGCTGTCATGTTTTTGTTGTTGTGTTTAGGCCTGAATTGGTGGTTAAGAAGCTGCGTTACTATGCAAGGTTTATAGTGGTTTGTCTCTTGCTCAACAAAATGGATGTTGTAAAGGACCTTGTAAAGGTATGTTAAAATAAGGGTAAAGGTGCTGAGGGGTGGGAGGTTGCTGATCCTCGCTTTTCTAGTCTATCTGACATCCTACATAGTGAACATCTTCTGTGATTCAGGCATTTAGTACTGACACTTTAAGCTCAAATGATTTGACAGCATTGTTTGAACATGAAAAAATATTCCAATAGCTGCAGCCTAGACAGGGAGGTGCCCTGTAACTGCAGCAAAGGAACACCAAGCTGCTCCCCACAGCATATGCTTCCCAGCCCCTCTGACAACCTCGCTGCAAGCAGCTCCTGGTCTTGACAGTTTTGTGTAGGTTGCATTGCTGTCTCTGTGTCTGAGCTCCCTTGAACTGCTAGCTTAGCTTAGCAGCAGCTGAAACAGCCACACCATTCCCTTTCTCAATGTATTTAAAGTCACTTGTAAGCTGAGATTGGAGTCCTTGGCATCCATAGCTTATGGTAATAACCAGTGACAGAGCTGCTTGTGAGTGGGATAGTTAACTGCAGATATTCTTTGCATTTGGACCTACTTAAAAGACAGTTTGCATTGCCAAAACTGAGTGCAACGTTGGCATTCTGTCTGCTGAAAGAGCGCGTTTTGGCTGGCATGTTAGTCAGAAGTGTGCTGCATATGTTCTCAAGGAATTTATTTGTTATTCTTAAAGGCCAGCACAGCTAACCAAATGTAGTTACTGCCTGCCTGTTAGACTCTTGGTTTAAGAAGTGACTGTGTCTGTCTTTCAACTGCCCACACCAGGAGCTGTCAGATGAAATTGAAGACTACACTCATCGTTTTAATACTGAAGATCAGGTGGAGTGGAACCTGGTTCTTCAGGAAGTGGCAGCATTTATTGAGGTGAGAATACCATTTCCTTATAGTTGTTTATTTTCTTCCTTGTTCACTGAAGTGGTGCTGTATCACCACCTTTACTCACTGACGTGTTCATGCGACAGCCCTTAACACCAGTATTTAAATATTGCCAGAAGGGGTGTCAGCATTACCATTCACTCACCTCCTTTGCTATTCATTTCTAGGAAGGCAAATTAAAATGGGGCAGAGTTATTCTGAATGAAGGAATATGTCGTTTATTCTGTGTGAATTTGTAAGGTTGTTGATGCTGTTTGGCTCCTCAGGTATAGAGAAGCTGAAGCAGAGCCCATGTCATTGGAGGCAGTATGCTTGTCTGTTTGCTGTACTTTCATGTGCTTGTACCACATATTTCTTGCAGTCCCTGGGAACTTTGCCTTTCCGTGGGGGAAGGCATTACCCTGTAGTCTGCAGGCAAATATACAAATATGTGTACAGAAAAGTAATTTAAAAAATCTGCCTCAGTTATGAAATGTTCTGTAAGTGATGAGACCTTTGGACTTTTCTCTGACTGCAAATCTGTATGTTTTCTGAATTCCTGATTTATTCTGGTTGCTTTTTTTAGGCAGATCCTGTCATGGTTTTAAATGATGACAACACCATTGTAATCACCTCTAACAGGCTTTCTGAGACGGGAGCTCCGTTGCTGGAGCAGGGGATGATAGTGGGACAGCTTGCTCTTGCAGATGCGCTGATTATTGGGAACTGCAACAACCAGGTAAAAGAAATCCTGGAGACTTGGGTTTACATCTTTGGAGTTCCCCCTTGGCAACCTTTCTGATCATACAACAGCAAATCCAATAGAGGAGAACTTCAAAATGTTTTTATTGTGATGTTTGCAATGGCATCAGGAAGAAGAGGTTCTCAGAAATAGGAGCTAAAAATGTAATGTTAGATATTAGACCTGTAGTACTGAGTTCTTAACATTCAAGCATGAGAGACCTCTGAGAGATATCTTAAAAAGGCTTGACTGAAGCATGCACATGACATATTCCACTTTGTTGCAACTTCAGTGGCAACAGGAAGAGGTTTTCAAAAGACATTCTAAGTCTTTTTTTTACATGATGATAGTGAGGATGTACAAATGTCATGACTTCTCTCTGAGGTCTTTTTTCGGGTAAGCAAGGAGGTGCATCTAAACTGCACTTAATGTATCTTTATCAGATTTTGTCTGAATTTATAGTCCATAGCCATTTCAGCACTTGATTTGAAAACAGCCTGGAAAATACTGTAATTTGGAAACAGGGGCCTGCACTGCAGTGACCTGTCTGGACAGACCAGTTACAAGTAGACTTTGTCCTCAGTGAGCTTTTCCAGAAGTCCTTCTCAGCTCTTTAGAGATTCAAAGAGGGCACTGACAGATCCCTGAGAAAGAGAGAATGGACTGTCTGGTATGCAGTGGAGTCTCTTACCTGGATAACTCCAGAGAAATGCTGTTTAATGTGTATCTGTCAGAATAAACTGACTCTCTTGCAGGTCAAGTTCAGTGAATTAACAGTCGACATGTTCCGAATGCTGCAAGCACTGGAGAGGGAACCGATGAACTTGGCGTCACAAATGAACAAACCTGGAATGCAGGCAAGTTCCACTTCAGTGACAAACCTGGCAGCAGATCTTAACTGGGCCTTTTGGTTGTTTTATTTTAAATCGTATACTCCCTCAGTATTGTCACTGTGCAGAGCAGGTTAGTAAAGGTGGTGTAACCTACTGGAAGTTCATGCAGAGAAACTCAAACCCGGACTCATCAGGTTGCTAAGTCATCTGAAAGTTAATATCCCCTGCAGAGAAAGCATAAAAATATTGTAGCTGGGGGCATAAGGGAATACAAAGAATTTAACTTGTTTATTTGAGATGAAGAGTGAATTTTGTCACTCTTTTCTTGGGCAATACTTTAGAGAGTAAGAAAGATTTAGGTAACGAATTTAAATGGGGGATACTACAAAGTTGTGGTTCAAATACTGTGCTTCTTGCTTTACTGTGTAACAGGAAATGCAACATGGGCAGACCATTTGTGTAGGAAGTGTGTTGGAGGTGAACATTCTAATAAGTAGAAATTAAGAGGGTTTTGAAACTGCTTTGATAATATCTGGTTTTGGGGGGTTTTTGAGTAGCATTTCTGTTTGTTTGTTTTAACAGGAATCAACGGAGAAACCAGCAAGGCGGGAAAACCCCCATAAATATCTACTTTATAAACCAACTTTTAGCCAGCTATATACATTTTTAGCAGCATCATTTAAGGTATGTGAAATCGGTGAATTTATTTGTAAGAAAAATATCCAGGATGGTTTGTGACACTGAATAAAATGTGGATCTCCACTGATCTGGAGAACAGAAAAATCTTAAAAGTGTTCTTTTACTTCATGTCATGCCAAACATAATCCAAATTCAGGGAAGTACCTCAGGAAATGGTTGCTCTTCAGCTCTGTATAGGTGCTAAATCTCCAGTCCTGTATCCCTTTCAAATTGTATCCTGCACAAGCTGTATTTTTATCTGCTTGTCTTATTTTCCTACCCTCTGCTCTCCTCCAAGCCACTCATCTATACATCAGTTGCTGCACTTAGTTTAATTTATCAAAGTTGCTGGGCTCATTATGCTTAATTCCTACTGTCCACGTCAGTGACTTAGGATTTAGTAGTAAAACCAAAACATGAAACCTATAAAGAAACAAGTTTCAGTTTGTCTCAAGGAACAACTGGTGAGGTGCAGGAAGTGCATCCTTGCTTTTTAGAATTTTGTGTGCCTGCGTGCTCTGCCTTTGGCAGAAATTGAAAGTATCTGTTCCCTCATGGAAACAGCCCATTAGGAAGGTGGAAAATAGATTTCTTTTACAGGTCTATACAGAAACCTGGCCAGCTGAGAAGGGCCAAGGGGAAGAGGCAGATGTTGCAGACTCCGGGGTGTTTGGAAACAAACCCTCCTTTGTGAATTGTTTGGGAGTTGGGGTCTGTGTGGCTCTTGGCAGAGTGAAGGGAAGCCAGAAGCGGGAGTAGCACAATGATAATGATAGTGTATTTCTGAAGGTGATGGTTGAATATTAAAATAAACTTGTACCTTTCTTCTTGGGCCACTGTCCTTGTCTGGATTTCAGGAGCTGCCTGCAAACAGTGTGCTGCTGATTTACCTGTCTGCCACGGGCGTGTTTCCATCAGGTCGTTCGGATAGTGAAGGTACAATAAAGGAATGCTCCCTGTCATGAACAGGGCTTGAATTCTCTTTGTGTTCCAGGACAAGTGACCAAGAAAGATGTCACAAAGCTCCTTTCAAAGACAAGTCAATTTGATTCTCCTGTCTACTTAGTAAGATAGCCTTTTTTTTCCACAAACAATAATTAATTCTTTGTGTTTTAATTAATGTGCATTAACCTGACAACTTTTCAAAGGACACATACAGTTTTTGATGCATCTGAAGTATTAAATGCTTCCCCAATTTTGAAGACCACATGGCTCAGTTGATGCATCAGTGCAAAGTTTATAAAATGGCTCAGTGGCACTTTGTGATTCTTTCCAATCCCCAGCACCAGGAGATGGGTGGTGAAAGGGCTGAAGCGGCTGCAGGGACTGGTCTATTTGTGCTCTCGTTAACCTGACAATTCAAGCCCTTCTCATGATTTTTGACAATTCCCCTCACCTCATCCTCCTGTTATTTGCAATCTAGCAGAATATTTGGATGCAGCTGCAATGTAAAAGCTGAAAACTGGTTGGCTAAAGTAAACACAGTCCAAAGATCTGTTTATATAATTCAAGAAAAAATCCAAATACCTTTTTAACATCCTAAATATTGTACAAACCTCATCTGTTTGAGACTTGCATTCCTTTATAAGATGCATGCCTTGTCCTCCCTGGTGCATGATTTATAGAGCTCTCAAAATGTTAAAAGAAAAAAAATCCCTGTCAGCTTTGGATTGTGGCAGTGATTTTTTTAATCGCTTTTAACATTTTACTTCTTGCTGCAGCTTGGTGATAGGTTATAACTGAAGCTTGTTCTCCGAGGCCTGTGGTATGTCCACCTCACTGCATGTGTTGTTTCAGCTTAAGACCTTGTGGTAGAGGCATCCAGGCTCAGTCACCTGAAAAGCTGCACAGTCAGAGTGCAGCTTTCATTCAATGAATCCCATCACAACTGCAATCTTTTAATAAGGTGGTGTGGTCTGCACAGAGTTCTGCCTTATTAAAAGGGAGAGCAGCTGCAAGTTGCACTGTCCATTGCCTGCGAGCAGCTTGTGTTTGGCAGACCACGTGAGATGTTTGTAACTGTGCTAAATTAATGTCTGTTCTGTTCCTGATTTTGTATCCCCAAAGCTTCCCTTAAAACGGAAAGGTGCCTTGTATCCAAACCTGAAAAAATTGCATTTGGTGGCCAAATAGGGGTCAACCAACTCTGCAAACGTATAACAGAATGAGGAAACCCTAATACTATATTTTACTAATGTTAGTGACATTTCATATCCATACCAATGGCAGAAATATATCTTGATATCTTGTAGGATGTGATATTTTTTATAGCCATTGCTTTCATCTTTGCTCTCCATCAGACAGTCAGGAGGTAGCTCAGTTGTGCAAACTTAGCAGAATACTTCATTAGCTTACCATGGAAACACATGTCCAGGGTGTGTGCATGTGCAAATTGTGAATTCTGACTTTGAAATCTTAAAATATAAACCTTTGCTGAAGATTTGAAATCTGGTTAACTCTGTTCTGTCCTTTGGTCATTCTCTGAGCTCTTTCTTCTCCCCTTTGCAGTGTTAGAACTGCAGATGATAATAATATATCCATTATTTTTGATTAATTTAGCCTTTTTTATCAAAATCTGAATCTGGACTATGCAAACTCATACAGTAATTTTACAGAGGTATTGATTTTCCTATTCCAGGTGTGTCATACGTTTTAATCTTTTTGCTCTGTAGTTTAACAAGAGCCAATATCTGGATCTTTTGCATTATGTTTGTGGATAAAGAGTGAATAATGAAAGTAGAAGTTACGAAGTTACATTGTTTGCTTCTATTTGATAGATGCTGAAACTGCTAAGAAAGTATAAAATGGAGTATGTAGTTAGTGAAGGCTCCACATTCCCCTCCTTACAACTGCAGTAGTTCAGATTCCCTCGGTTTTCTGAGATTTGTTGTTGCTTCCTCCCTTCCATATAATTGTTAAATGTCTCTGGGATGAGTTGCCCCTGCTGATTTGAGCTTCCTTTTCCCCCGTGTAGGTCCCTATGACTTTGGGGGTGTTCTGACAAACAGTAACCGGGACATTATCAATGGGGACGCGATCCACAAGCGAAACCAGTCATACAAGGAGATGCACTGGTAAGTGCCACAGTGGGGCACCTGTGAGTTCAGAAGAACTTGTCTTCAATAGAGAAAAAGGCCTCAAAGCCTCTGGAGTTCAAACTCCTCAGTGCAGGACATCATAGTGGAGATTGGCTTGAAGTCGAACACTTAGAAATGAATGTGCACCTTTAAATGATGATTTAAACACTTCAGAAGTATTGCTGTGACTTAATGTAAGTTCTTAATTACTGGCAAACTTCAGATTAATGATGGATGATTTCTCAAGAAGATAAACATCTCTTGAACTAATAACAAGTCCCATAGCCCATATTATAGAGAATATCAAGTGAGTTGTGCAGTTACTCCCTGAGGATGAATCCAAGGCCTGCAGCTCTGGGAGTCTGCTTGGTTTTTATCTGGATGTGGGCAGTTGTGTGGCTGAGCAGTTCCAGTGCTCTGTGAGGGATCCCTTTCTCTTTCCAGCCTCCACCCTGGAGATCTCTACCCTTTCACCAGAAAGCCTCTGTTCATCATCGTGGACTCTTCCAATAGCGTTGCCTATAAGGTAAGACCCTTGAAGGCAGCTCCTCATGTGGTAGGATACAGTGCCAACCCCTAGTTAGCTTACACTTTTAACAGGCTATTTTTTTAAACAGTTTGTATTCAGTCTTTCTTTTCTTTTGAGGTTGTGCATGCTAGTCAGGATCTGACCCTATGAATAGGAACAAGAAGGAGAAGCACATGAACAGCCGCTCATTGGAAAGTAATAAATCCTCCTGGAGGGAAAAAAGGTTCAAGATTTCCAAGGTCTCTGGTGGGAGGTTTATTTTTGTTTTATACCAAAGACAAATCTCGGTGTGTGTGCATGGGGGAGGGAGATAACTAATGTGCTTTTCTTTTTTCCAGTCATCCAACACTCAGTTGCTTTAAAGCAACAGAAAGGAGTCAAAGCATTGAGCCTGATCTTATAAAACACGGGGTGTCTGTGTCTGAACCAAGGAAGTAACAAGACTCAAATTAGCATCCAGTGTTACTGTAGAGTGGTATTTGCTTGGACACTGAGCCTCTTTCCCAGGGTGCTCTGGACTTACAGTAGAATTGCTCCATGCCAAATCACCTCTGGGAATCTGCAATTCGGGTAATACAGAAGCAGGCATTGCACTCGTAGTGGCCAGTTGAATCTGCAGAGCATTACACATTTATTTCATTCATGAATGGGGTAATAAGAATGTGCTATATCTGGGGAAAGTGCCACTTCTTCTGTCTTCCTTTTTATAGCTCCATTATGTGCAGTGAGGAAAGGGAACATCCATAGCTGTGTTTCGGAGGAGGAACAGGGACGTCTAGTGGCCAGAGGAACTTGTGCCTCGTTCAGAGTCCAGAGTCTGTGCTGTTTGTTTTAAAGGCATTTGTTGGCCAAGGAGAGGTACTAAATAAGTGGTCAGTGTGATCTTCTGTACTGAGCCAGGGAGCTCCTGCCTGACACTCAAATCTGGCCTCTCCGTTGGGTCTTTGCTTTGTTGGACTGGAATGTATCTCAGAGGGCTCTTTAAACACCACTGCATTTAAGTTCCCCACACTAGCTTTCAGAGCAAATCTGCTTTTTATTAAATTCCCTTCCCCATTTAAAGGAAGGGAAACACAATTGGAATGATTTACTTGTCTCTCTGAGAAAATAAGTGTTTGGTAGGGATTTATTTTCCTCTGTTCTTTCCTGACTTTCATTCCAGTATAATGTCAGGAGGATTGGTTTTGTTTCAGGGGAAGAAGTGTGGCTCAGGTTTGGTTTTTTTGGTTTGGTTTTGGTTTTTTTACCCCCTCCCTCTCTAATAGAATTGCTGAAAGATGTCAAGTGGATCGTCTCTGTAAGAGAGTAAGGGATTCCTTAATTCAGATACAGCTCTGGACAGACTGGGGTTCTGTGGACAGCTTAGAGCAAAGGATCTGTTTGGGGTGATAGATTTCCACATGTAGGTTTGCAGCTCTTGTGAGAATAACTGTCAAGTGTTTACCTTAGAATTTTCTCTTTGTATTACATTTAAATTTGATAATTAATTTTTTTTTTAGATTTTGTGGGCACACAGTAAGCGAAACTGTAACCTCCACTGAGTTTGTTTTCCTTGTCCTGCAGTGAACTGACTGACAGTAGTGCAAAACACGCCAGTGTCTGTCTGTTCAGCACACAGAGCAGCTGGGGGAGAGCAGTCCAGCTCTGCCTGTGTGGAAGGAGCACAGAAATGGGAGTTTTGAAAGTACTTCAGGACAGGATTATAGAAGTGGCTGCTAGGAGCTCTGACCCAGATCCGAACCGTGTGGGCAAAACTGTGAGGAATCTAAGAAGAAATACGTTCAGGATTTCAGAATTGACATTCACCTTCCTCATCTCCTGCCCGTGAATGTAGGCAGGCAGGTGTGTGGGGACAGGTTTAGGTGTCTTGTTGTGTTTTCCACTGAAGGTACATGGCAGAGCTCTCAGGGTCAGTGTTTCCTAGCCCTGGACACTCCTGCTGTCGCTGTGCTGTGCGTGCTGTGGTCCTTGTCCCCACAGTGCCCTGACAGGGCTGTCGTGTGACTGTCCCTGGGTGGGCTGGGAGGGGCTTTGTTGAGCGCTGGCACGAACAAAGGGGTTCTGTGCAACTGTGTGAGAAGTTGAAATCAGTACTGCCTTTTTTCCATATGGCTGCCCTGATCTTTCCTGATAGGACAGGAGCTGTCCTGACATTTAAATGTCACTGCTGGCAGTACCGGCAGGAACAGCAACTGCTCACACATCTTTTTCTGCAGCCCGTTCCTGCTCTCCTGCACGCATCCCTGTCCTCTCCCCCTCTCTGCAGGGCTGAAACGGTGATGACTGAAAGTCAGTCCTGCCAGGAAGTGACTTGCCAGTTTGTCAAATCAGCGGCACTTGAACAGCTTCCTCGCTGTATATTTAGCTGAGAGTGGAAGATAACTGCAAATCGAGCATGTCTGCTGAAAGCCGTGAATTTTTTTTAACACTTCCATTTAAATATAGATGGCTGTGTGTTCTTGAAGGTTACCACTGCATATGTGGATGAAATAATATTTTTAGATCAATATCATCCTGTAGCTGTGGTTGTCTGGGATCACAGATTGTGGTCAGATGCAAAGTCTTAAAATCAAACCAAACCAAACCCAACCCTGCAGCCAGTGAGAATGCCAGGTCTTTGCCAGTGATGTGGTACAAATACTCAGCTTAGCAAAGCCTCCATGTGAAGTGACTTCTTTTGGAGATGGTGGGTAGTTCTTTTTTCAAAAGGGATGTACATGCATTGTAAAGAGCAGCAGTGCTTCTGGGGGAAACTTGAACTAAAAAACCAGAGTGAATTTTGAAACAAAATATGGATTATCCTTATTGGAGTCATCCATGCACTGAAAGGTAGGGCATTCCTTATCCAGAGCTGCTGTCAACACCTGGACTGCAGGGCAGGTTTTCCTGGGGCACTGTTTGCCCTCGGCTCCCAGCCATGGCTGTAAATGCTCTGGTTCCCTTGTTCCATGTATCCCACAGCTCTTTCCTGGGGAAATCAGGAGCATGGGGGTGGTGCAAGTAACTGAATCCTGGTGTTTACGTGGGCTCTGGTAGGCAGTTGTGTCTGGGCAAGAGCTGAGCCTGGAAGTCTGTCTCCTGGATCCGTGGTGCAGGGGTAGCAGGTGGCAGGACCTTCCAAAGAGCACGGTCTGGGTTAAGCCGTGGAGTTTATCCCCCATGCAGGACTCACTGGCTGTGTTGGCTTCGCCTGCTGGGACAGAGTCCAGAGTGCTCCCAGGTGCTGCAGGGAGTGGTACCTTGCCTGAGATACCCGAGTGACCCGGGTTTGCTCTTGGCACTGTTCCACTGCGGTGTTGCTGGTACTGGTGGCAGCTCTGCTTTGGTCTGAAACTGAGTGATACAGGGTGGAATTAAAGTCAATCTGCTCATGAAAACTGAGCATACTGGAGAAGGTGAAAGCTGCCAGTGTGTGTTCAGTACAAACCAGCAGTGTCTGGGGTGACTCCTGGAGTTTGAAAGGTTTCTTTGTAGTTCAGCTTCACCAGTTGCTGGGCTGGCCTGGAGTTACTGTCTGCAAGGGAAGAGTCTTTGTTTCCTCATTAGAGACCAAACCTTGGTATCCAGCACTATCAATCTTCCTTGGGCTCCTAATGAACTCAAAGGGTTTTTAGGACTAGTCAGCAGTCTGTCAAAGATGGGAAATGTTTTATTTTGATTAGACTAGGTTACTGTCTTTAGTGTTTAGCAGATTTAGATTAAATTAATTCTGTAGAACTAATTTAACTGAAATATACTGCCCGTAAGGGAAAGTTCCATTTGGATTACACAGAGGCCAGAAGGAATTAAAAAATTAGCTTTTTGAGGATTCTACACAAGCAGATACTTCTGGTGTTGTATGTCTTACAGTCATAGCCTGACAGTTTTAAGACTGTAATCTGCAGACGTGTGTGTGGCACTCGTGTGCTCTGGAGGCAATGGTTTGAGTCTGTGCTTTGAGAGGGTGCAGACACAATCACATCTTTTAAGGCTTTGCAAGCCTGCATGGTTAAGAAAGCTGTTCTGGTGACAGCTAATGAGGTTATGTTATGATTTTTGGCATTTTTTCCCTTTGTGATAATTATTTACCACCAGACAGATACACAGTAGGAACGTTATCAGGTAAATGTTGCTGAAACTGGACAATGGTGGTGCTTGAGATTCCAGAAAAATCCTTGTGCAACGGGACACTTACACAATATTTAAGGTGCTGGTGCAGGGGCCATGAAATGAGTATTCTAAAATGAGGTTCAGTACAGTGGATATTAAGGTTATGACATACTTGTTTTAAAGGAAGCTTATTTCAAAACTCTTCTCCTCTGGGCTTTCCTGTTTCATTAGATATAGTTCTTCCTGCTAGAAAGAAAAGGGGAAAGAAATGAGTTTGACTGGACAGTTCAGTTGGTATTGAGGGAAGATGCAAGAGCTGTTTTGACCTGAAAGCCAATGGCTTTTACTGCAGAACATGATTTTTTTTCAAGTAATGTATTAGTACCGAATATTTCCATGAAATCCGTATCTGCCATTAGTACCAGTGAAATGAGAGAATTGTAATTCCTTTAAAATGTAGTGGGTTATATTCCTTCTGTGTGTGATCTGAGTAAGTGAACTTGTCAGTCTCACTGCCAATGCTGAGCTGTGCAAGGGGCGTTAGTGTCTCTGTCATTAATAGGATTTGTACCCTCAATCTGCTGAATATTCAAGGCAAGCAAAGTGACCATCAATACTTCAAAACTCTTATCTGTTACAGAATTTCACAAACTTATTTGGACAGCCCTTGGTGTGCTTGCTTTCTCCAACAGCATATCCAAAAGCATTACAAGGTATGTGCAGTATTGCATTTCCCAAGAAGTTGCAGTTGCATCATGTATCTGTCCCAAACAAATAGAACTTGAATTCCTCAGGAAAAGACACCTTTTCACTACTATGTGACCCCTAAATCAGGTTGACAGTTGCTGAAGTAATATGATAAAGTTTATTTACTGTTTATGGTAAATAATTTATTCTAACACTGATGGTATTTCTACAGTAAGCTCCAACAAGTGCTAGGAGCACTACACAGGGACCGAGGAAATTCCATCCCAGCGCAGGATGATGATTTTAGCACTTTGGGCAGTTTTAGTCCCAGAAAGGGAGCAGAGTCAGTTAAGGTGTCTTGGTGTTAATGCACGTCCCCAGCAAGGCTTTACTGCCAGTCACTGATCAGATCTCCAGGAGAGAAGGTGTAACTAACACAGAGGAGTAGCTCCTCTGCTGCGGAATTTGGCGGGTGAGTGACTTCATTCTGTGGCAGGGACAGCGTTTCTGATTCATGTGCCAAATGTATCTCTTTGTCTATTGATTTATTTTTCCTTTTAGATCAGTCTCAGCGGGGTAGCCTCTTCACACTCTTTCTGAACAATCCTTTAATGGCATTCCTGTTTGTCTCTGGATTATCAAGCATGCGCAGAGGATTGTGGGAGAAGTGTCAGGATTACCTTAGGAAAATCAACCGGGATATTGCCCAGCTCCTGACCCACTCCCGGTCCATAGGTATGGCCTCAGCATGCCCAGCTGAACCTCTTGTCAGGGTTTGTTTTTTCAGCCTTTCTAAACTGAGCTTTCCTTGCCTTCTCTACAGATCAGTCCTTTCTTCAGTTTTTTGGGGATGAATTTCTTCGCTTGCTTCTCACAAGGTTTATCTTCTGTTCAGCTACAATGAGGATGCACAAAATCTTCCGGGTATGGAGGGGTATCTGTGCCTTTGTGGGAAGGACAGTCCAGTGCACATAGAACTGCGCTGGCTCAGGGTGGAGGGGTCTGAGGGCTGAGCACATCCCTGTGACTTCACAGAGATGACTGATGCTCACATGCTAATTCCTATGGCTTGCACTGAGGCTGTGCCTTTGTGTCTCTCCAAAGGCACAAAGCCTTTGACTTGCTGGAGCCTTAGTCCTGCACAGAAGTTGCCCCAGACACACTCCAGTTCATTTATGTCACTCTGAACAGCTGTGTCTGCTAGAAAAATACATATTAGTAAGTCAAGATTATTATTTCTACACAACTAAAAAGGTGTAGAACAAGAATATAAGACTAAGTGGGGAGGAGTGGTACATTACTGCTGAATGTGTTCTAATGTGAACGGGTTTTGAAAGGTGTTTGAGGTGTAAATGAATAAGCTAAACAGGAAGATGGATTTTTCCTCCCTGTTGGTTAAAGCTGTGCCAACAGTGAAGTCTGCTTCTGGATCTGCACCATTTTATGTATGTGAGTGTTGGCATATAAACTGCCTGCTCCATTTTAAACACTGCAGGAAGAAATGGGAGTTGAGCACAGAAGGGGCAGTATTCACTTATGGAACTGCAGACATCCAGCAGCTCTCTCAGGCCAAGCTACCTGGGCCACTCTGATATCAGGGGAAAGAAACATGTCTGTGTCAGTGTAGAGAGATTTGCCCCCAGTGTCTTACATACTTGTTTTAGGATGAGATAATCTCCCACTGGAGATGCTTAATTTCAAGAAATGAACTCCAACCTGGTAGGTAAGTGCATATGAAGTCTCTTTGTGTTCTTTTCAGTCTTTTTTTCTTTTTTTTTTTTTT
>VYXB01003818.1:38340-62217 GCA_013397135.1 Pachyramphus minor
CCCCGGCGCTGTCACCGGTTGGGGCCGTTGGTTTGGGGCTTTAACGGGTGCTGCGCCGCGTGACCCCATTTTTTTAACGCATTGTAACAGATGCGATGTTAAAAGGCGTTCAGTTTCCTTTAAATTACTTGTGCGGGTGGGATTTTTAGTGTGGAACCCATTTCTGCTTGATTTGCAGGTACTGTCAGGCCGTGAGGGCTTTGACGGAACTAGAAATGCAGCAAACCAGTGGATGAGGCACAGAATTAAATCTCAGCATCTGGAAGCTTTAAACAGAGTGCCAGTGTATTAAAGGGTGGAGGTCGTGGGTTTCCAAGGGACCTGGATATTTCAGCACTGTAAGCAGTAAAATGTTTGCCAAACTGAAGAAGAAGATCGCGGAGGAGGCAGCGGTTGCCCCCAGGCCGGGAGGGACTGCCCGGATCCCCAGGTCTGTCAGCAAGGAGTCCATCACATCGGTGGGAGCAGACTCTGGAGACGATTTTGTGAGTTACACCTGGCTTTGAAATCGGATTTCTCTGTCAGCGTTTTTAATATGGCTCTGCAGACAACCGTTTTAGCTGTAGTGTGTGAGTTGAGTACGTACTGTGGTGTCTTTGTAAGTGCACCTCTTAATGCATAAATGTATCATTAGCTTGAATGAACTTAAAGGTTGAAGAGAAAGTGTTTGTGTATGAACCATAGTAGTTGCCATGAGGCTTCTATTCCTATGTAAAAGTGAGTTACAAAGCTGTTTCAATGCAGAACATTGATAAACAGACATAAAATATTGAATGAAGCTTAGTTATGTGTAAGATACCCATCTGTAAAATTAATTGCTGAAGCATAGAATCCCGGAAGGGTTTGGGTTGGAAGGGACCTTAAAGACCATCCAGTTCCACCTTCTACCATGGGCAGGGACATCTTCACTATCGCAGGTTGCTCCAAGCCCTGTCCAACCTGGCCTTGGACACTTTCAGGAATGGGGCAGCCACAGCTTTTCTTTCAGTAGGAAAACAAGCTAGAACTGGCTTGCCGAGGATTTGGGTTTACCTCTCGGCTTCCTGGGACTGTTCCTACCTGAGACACTGGGTATGTCTCTGCCAAAAACCTTGTGTGCAGTTTGAGTTGCACTCAAAACTATTGTAGTCCCTCTCTTTCATTATAAAACGTTTAAATAAGTGGTAAAGTTCCAGGAGTGTATGGGTTAAATGAAACTGTGGAATGCTCTGGCACCTCTGCCCTGGCTGGCTGGCTGTGCATTTTTGAAAGCCTGGATTAAGGCAGTGTCACCCCAGTGCTGGAGCCAGCAGGGCCCACTGCAGAGCCAGCAGCAGCACTCTGCTGTCTGCAAAGTCAAGAAGTTATTTACATAGTTGAGCTCTAACTCAGTTTTTCTGAAGTTCAGCTGAAATTCCAGTTCTATTAAGCAGAAAGTGGGAGCTTCTAATGTTTAAATACATTCTATAATGGAAATATATTAGTCTTCTGTTTTGCTGGGGGTTTTTTTTAGCACTTAACACATTCTCATGTAGGAATTCCCTTTGCCACCCTGTGACTTCAGGGAACAGAAAACAAATAATGGCAGTGGCTGAAGCCTTGAGTGGTTTTCAGAAAACCTCCAAGAATTAGTTGTTTTATCAATATTCATTTAACTGCTCTTAATATTGATTTTTATGGAGCAAAAAGCGCTCCAGAAATCGTCAGTCAGTTATGCAGAGGGTTTTGTGTGGACAGACTGCTGCATCAGGGCTGCAGTGAGCATATCCCACCTGGAAAGCATTGGTGCTTCTCTTCTCATTATGTGTATTTTCAGGAGTCTCGTTGACCCTTCCTGGTGCCTGTGCTGTAGAGCCTGGTTTCCACTGCACCATCTCCTCAGTGCCAGTTTGAGCACAGAGTTCTCAGCCCCGGCTCCCTTCCCAGGCACTGTGCTCTGGGACCAGCCAGCGTGGCACAGCCCACTCTTTAAGCCCTTGCTGTTTTTCTCCTTCAGCATTTGTTACACATTCTGCTCTGCTAGTACAGCTTTCCCCTTTATGTGTGAAACAAGTGTTATTCCTAGGTGAGAGAGTGGTTATTATCCCAGAGTTAGTGTATGGCAGGATTGCTTTTTCTGAATAAGTTACATGACTTGCTTTTTTCCCAAGGCTTCTGATGGAAGCAGCTCCAGAGAGGATCTTTCATCCCAGTTGTTCAGAAGAAATGAACAAATAAGAAAACTGGAGGTGAAGCTGTCTGGTATGTGTCCTGATACATACAAAACCTTGTTACCTCAGGAAATATTTTCCTTTGAGTTTAAGTGGTTTAATGTATTAAAAGTACATGGGTTTAGGGTTCTTTGAAAATTGATTTGTGGCAACCCTGTTGATTGACATCTAGGGAGCATCCAGTATGACTGATTTTTTTTTGTGAGGATGACTGGCTCTTTGCTGATTTCACTACACATTTATGTGATTCCTTGGAACAGCTGGGGTAGCTTTCTGCCCTGTGTTTCAAATAGTGTCTGTCCCCACTTTTATTTTTCATGTGTATGCAATGGTTTGTTTCTCAGGGTGTGAGCTTTTTGATGCTGACAGTAACACAGTGCCATCCTTAAAGAAGTGTGCTTGAAAATGAAGAAAAAGCAAAAAATTCAACATAAAACAGTCTTGAGGTTTTTTTCTTTCTAATTTCTTGTTCTGTAAAGCTGTAGTGAGGGCTCTGCACTGATACTGCATCCCTGTTGTAGGGAGGGAACCAGAGACCATGCTGAACTGTGTTACACTGCTGCTTCCAAAAGCTCATGGAATGCCTTGGAAAATAAGGAAAGGTTACAATCAGCTCAGGATTATTTTAAATTATTCTGGAGACTTACCAGGCTCCTATTCAAGAAAATATAGGATTCAAAAATGATTTCAGACTGAATTTGAAATGCCAAAGTGCTCACCTGCTTGCACAAGGTAAACTTAAAAGTGAGGCTTAGCAATAGAGAGGAAGGCTCTGATGTCAAGAGTTTTGTGCAAGCAGCCCAACCAGTGAGTGAATCCTTCTTTCCATTGCACAGATACTTCTACAGGGTGTGTGTGTACTTTATTTAGGTGTTTATTCCCTGCCTCCCACGTCAGTTGTGCTGGGTGAGTGTGAGGGCAGCGAGGGCAGTGCAGTCAGGGCTCGGCCTGGGGGTGCTGTGGGACTGGAACAACGAGCACAGGGATGCAGTGTCCATGAATTGCCCCTTCCTTGCACCCTCCAATGCCAGAGACCTTTCCTGAACAGTTAAATAGATCACTCTTGTGATCTTGTTGTTCATTCTCTGGTTCTGCCCTTGTCTGTGTGACTGACACCCCCGGGACAGGCCCTCCTGTTTGTGCCAACCCTGTGGACAGTACAGAACTGTTTGCTTGTGTTCATTGTTGTGGTCACCCGAGTTTTCCTCAGCAGGAATGATTTTCTGATTGAGAAAATCATTGTCATTTTGCCACTCATCCTTTTTTCTTTCTTCCCCTCCCTGCAATGTCCTTTCCCAATGTCTGTCCATTCCTGGTCTGTCCTCACACAAGATTATGCTGATCAGATCCGAAACTTGCAGAAGATAAAAGAGAAGCTTGAAAATGCATTAGAAAAACATCAGGATTGTACGTACTTTTTTTTCGTTTTCCTTTAGTTCTTTTCAAGTTGAGAATTGCTGTGGTTGGAAGGAAAGGGGTTTGGTGTACAGGTGTGTTCATCATTTCCTTTCAGACTGTGCACCTCTGTACTCTGTAGAATTAGGACATGAGTTTTTGCCTTATTTACAGTGCAAAAAGCAGCAGTAGTGTCTTGAACAAAGTTGTTACTATACTTCTTTTGCCAAATTTGGGGCTAACGTTCAGGAGAGGCCTTTTAGAAAGCCACAGCTTTGTTCTAATCCAGCAAGGAGCAGTATTCCTGTCTCCTGTTAGCTTTGGCTTCTGGCCAGTGTGCAAGCAGCGGGAAGTAATGAGTGGCACAGCGTTAGTGCCGGAGTCAAGATGGGGCTAATTACTTGCAGAACAAGCTCTTTAAAGTTATTTATAACTTACAGAAAACCGAGAAGCAATTTTAAAAGATGAGTTTTAAATGTAGCTGGTGGTTCTCTGTTGGTAGCCTCCATGAGGAAGTTTCAGGAGCAGAATGAAGCTCACCAGGCCAGTCGAGCCAAGATGGCCGAAGGAATGGCTTTGGCCTTGGAACAAAAGGACAAGGTAACAGCTTGAGCGTGACTTTTGGCTCTCATGACCCTGATGTTTTAAGCAGCTGTTGCCATTAATTAAAATAATTGTTTGGCATTGTGTGTGTGAATGTGCCAGCACTGAGGGAAGGAGGGAGCACTGAGTTCCATGCCAGAACTGCTCTGACTGTTCTGACTGGTTTTAACAAGAGCCCTCAAAAATTCCTAATGAAAGGTTAAGCTTGTGCTTTGATAAGATTAATTGCAATGGACCTGTTGTCACTTTTATTTTACTTACGTAAAGCTTACCTATTCAGGTAGCAAAAATGATTCCTCAGCCTTCACCTATAAAGCACTGGCTCTTACTGTTGTTTTCCTGATTTTTTTTTTTAATCATTACAGCAGCTTAGTATCTGCAAACAATACAAATTTTTTTAAAACCATAATTAAATGTCCTTGAAAGTCTACAAATTGAATTTGATTTCTTTTTCTCCTTTATTTCTTGTTCAGGAATGGATGGAAAAACTGGGTCAAGTTGAAAAGGTAATTAACCTCTGAGTTTTTCTGGGGGGGATTTAGTGTGTCTGTGTGTGTATTTGTAAACACCAGCACACTTCCACCTCTATTGGAACTCAACTCTGTTCAACCCTTTTCATTATTTGATCTTTGTTCAGTGGGAGAAGCCAATCATTTGCTTTTGTTACCAGCCCCAGTGCTTCAGGAGGTATTTCTGGAATTACTTTTCAGTGGGGAAGTAAAGAATGATGGGCTGTGATGGGAAAGTTGTCCTTCTGTAAGGTAGAACAGTATTTTCCTTTGTTACAGAGGAGGCAGCTGGGATGCAGAAGGAGGTAGAGACTTTGTCTGAGGTCTTGCAGTGGGTCATCTGTTTCATAAAATAACTACAGTTGTTTGGTAGAGATTTTTTTAATACAGGATTTCAGTCTTGTAGTTGTTCCAAGTGTTTAGCTTAGTCTGTTTTAAAGGATGTCTGATTATGAAGACATTGAACATGCTACTATTTTTGTCCATTTTTAAGAGTTCAGTGTAGGTGACCATTGCTGGCATTGTAATGAATTCAGATTTCTTTTTTTATGTTCTTGAAGTTTGGTAATTTGCACTGTGACATGAATGTGGAGGGATTTCCAGTTTTACATGGAGCACCATCAGAGCCTTATAGTGGCCAGACAAGATTCCTTTCCCAGAGAGTTTAGTTAAACTCCTGTTGACCTGACATGAGAACACAGATATTGTTGGATTCCTTTTATTTTTGTTCATTCATCAGGAAAAAAAAATGCTCCAAATACAGTTACAAGAAGTGAGGGAGCAGAGTTTGAACCTTTTCCAAAAACGAGATGAAATCGATGAACTGGAGGGTTTTCAGCAGCAGGAAATTGCCAAAGTTAAACACATGGTAAGAATATTTCAAACTTTGTATTCTTTCCTACAATTTTTACTTGACTACCAAATTAGTGGTAGTTCTGCATGCATTTTTTAAGCCTTTATGCTTGTACCCAGCCTTGGTCAGTGTCAAAATTCTGACAGTAGGTACTGAATATGATATTGCATGGTTAATTATTTAATTCAGCTCATAACTTAGTAAAACAGGCGAGTTCCAGTGAAAAGGTTGGTCAGTATTACTGGTGACCTGTATTGCCAAAGATAACCTTGTCGTGTTCAGCTTCTGAAGAAGGAAGAGTCTCTGGGCAGAGCAGAGCAGGAGCTCGAGGCGTGCGCTGGAGAGCTGACCCGCGCTAAGGCCGAGCTGCAGGAGGCCAGGAGTGAGGTCTTGGGCCTGAGGAAGGATCTGCAGGAGCTGCAGCAGCAGCTCTTGGAGCTGCAGGCACAGAGGTAGGGAGCTGCTCTGTCACACCAGCAGTGGGTGTGTTTCCCCTCTATTTTTGCTTGGTGCCCAGTTCTGTCTTTTTGCAAGAGTTTCTCTCTGTAGTGAGTTGACTGAGTCATTGCCTCTGCGGTGCCCATGGGGATGTAAATGCCAAGCCAATGATAGCAATACTTGTTTAGGGTTTTGTAAATTTGTTATGATTTCCTATGGATTGAATGCTTAATTGTCACTTTTTTTGGATAATGTTTAATCAAGCAGTGGTTGATGGTGGCTGATTTTAGGACAAGAAAATTTTATTGTTGCTTAGTCCATTTTCATAAGCAGCAGAATTATCTGCTGAAGATTATTTTTCTGGAACAGTATGTCACTTTTTTTTATTCTTTTTCTGTGAAGAGATGAACTAATGACAGCTGAGACAAATGCAGAAAATAAGATCACTGCTCTGGAGTTAAGAGAACAGGAGCTACAAACTGTCATTCAGCAGCTTTCTGTAGACTTGCAAAATGTAAGTTTGAGCTAAGTGAGATTTGATTCAAAGAGCTCCATTCTGCAGAAGTTAGATTAGATATCAGTTATGTGGTGGTGGAAATTTAAGTTTCAAAGTAAGTAATTTCTCACAATTTTTAGGCTCGAGTTGCTGGTTCTGGTTGTGAGAAGAGACTGGAAGTGTTACAGGCAGAGCATGAATCCCTGAAGGTGGAATATGAGCAACACAAGCAAAAGGTGAAGTGCTTTCAGATGCACCTGCTGTTGCTGGTGTAAAGGTGCACACTTGGGTAATGTACCCCTTTGTGTAGTTGGAAAGTTGATGTCTAGAAGGTGTTTTAGGATCATATGGTCTTTTCAAATAGGACTGTGCTTTCTAATGGCACTTCTGAAAGTCAAAGCACAACAGATTAGCTGGAAGCTTCATTACAAAAATGGTTCTGTGACTTCTCGTTCTCACAGATGACTTTTGAATTTGCTGAGAGAAATAAATTTACTGAACAGCTGCAGGAAAAAGTGTCTTCCCTGGAAAAAAAGCTAGAAAGGAATCTCTCAGGAGATGAACATATGCAGGAGCTACTCAAAGAGGTAATTATATAGTTACAGACTGCTTAGAAGTGCAATCCTAGTGAGATTTTTTTTTTTTTAGGACATACATTACTTCTCAGCCATGGAAAGAATAGCTGATGATGTCATGCAGGCACATTTGTCCCCTCAGTGTGTTTTGGCACTCTGTCAGTGCTGGGCAGAGTGTGTGGGAGGCTCCACTGAGCCCGTTTGTGTAGATCCTGCACAGATGTCTGTGTTGGCCTTTCTGTGTTGTCCATTTGGGCAATGCATCTGGCTGCTTAGAAGGAAAAGAGCAGCTTTTTAGCATCCCCACAGAAGATGGAACAATTTGGGGTTTTTTTGGTTAATCCTGGCAAGAACAGTGAACGCTTTTCCTTGTTCTTTGGCGAGGCAGTGGGAAAGGGAGGGGAACTGTTTGCATGTAGGTGTGCAAACAGAACCTTGTGTATTGAAAACCCAAGCCTCAGAAGTGCTAAGAAACAGCTGAAACCAGAAACTTGGCTGTGGTTAGTGCCCTTTCTCTCTTTGCTTCTCGATGTCTTTCTCAGGCAGTGATGCTCCTGCTCAGAATCAGCCTGGAGCGATGTTTCCCCAGCTGGGCCTTGGAGGGGCAAGGGAATGTTTGCTCTTCCTTGGTCAGGCCTACACTCACATCACCTTGGTCTTGCTGTGATAAAAGAACTTGGCTTAGTAAACTAGGGCCAGTTTAAAGTCCATGTAGAGGTACTAAAACATTTTTGAAAGTAACTACCATAACAAGGAAATGTTTTGTGTATTTTTGTTTATTTGCTGTGATGCAGGACAAGTTAAGCTTCATAAAAGATTTTTTTTTAATCCCTTAATCTTGGCCTGGGTTACAAAATGATGACCTCCCTGTTGGTTAAGGCTTACGTCTGGATTGTGGCAGGGTGCCAGGGAATTTCCCATTCTTAATATAAATGATATAATCTGCAGGGCAACAGGATCTATGGAGGCCCTATGCTGTATCATCAAACAAACTTACTGGTTCCTGAGAGCAAAGCTGTATTGCACATCAAAACTCCTGCTCCATTCTAGTTTGACCTTATTAATGAAACAAAAGGAAAAATTGTAGTTTAAAAAATCCTCAAACCTAATTTCTTTGTCCATTCCTCCTCCTGTTCTTCACCTTGATGTAATCTTCAGAAAGCTGCTCTTGAGCAGAGACTGGATGAGACCAGGCAGCAGGTACTGACAGACAGAACACATCACACCGAGACTCTGAACCGGTTGGAAACACAGGTGAGTAGTTTTTAATTTCACTACAAATTCCCACTGTTTTCATCCTCTTTGTGCCCTGTCCCTCCTCCACTGGCTGTACTGGTGCTCTCAGCCAACGAGAGCCTGTGTGTCACATTCAGTCTTGACAGGAAAGTGTAATTGCTCAGTGTCTCTGGTCACCTCCCTGCCTTCAGTGGTGGAGGGGGCCTAGAGGTGGTGGGAGCAGAGATTTTGTCCTAAGAAACAAATAGCTCAAGTGCAAGCAGTGCTGGGGGTAGTGCTGTGATGATGAGTTTTTAAAACCAGCAGGTGTCAAGTAGGCAGCCTCTCTGATCTCTGTGGTTTCATGGGTTCAAGGCTTACCTTCCCCTCCTGGGTCATCCTGTGTTATGCACATTTTTTTATAATAATATAGATGCCAATGGTTAAGGAATTTAATATATGGTGTTATTTTAGAATAAAGAACTGGAACAAAAACTACAGATTGCAACAGAAGCATTGAAAAAGAGCAAAGAAGCAGCTGCTGAGCAGGATCTGAAGATCCAGGAGCTGGTGAGCATCCTGCATGTTTCACTGACCAGTAGCAGATAATCTTCAGCATCCCCAGAGACTCTCACTTCCATTTGTTTTGTTAATCAAATGTTTTCTTGCTGTTTGTCTCCTGAACTCCTGTCAGTGAGTACATGACACTGCTGCCAAAGGAATAATATTCCTCAGTTTGAGTCTCATAGAATGGTGTCTGATCTTGTCAGAGCATCAAAATACCATTTTATTAATGCAGTGTTCTTTATTTCTCATAAGCAAACTGATCTAAAGCATGAAAGAAGTCAACTGCAGCAACAGATTTCAAGTGAGAAAGATCAGTATGATCAGAAAGTTGCTGGGCTGGAGTCTCAGATTGCTGCTCTTGAAAAAGCTTGGGAATTGGATAAAACAGCGACTCAGCACAGGATTGTAAGTGCAGAAACTGTCTGGAGGGCCATGGGAGTCTTCACAAAATGATTTCAACACAGCTTGTAGAACTTTCTTGTCATCTGAATGTTCTTATCCAGCACTCCTGGCATTATAATAGAAGCTCTCATACTTTGGGGAAATAAACATGAGCAAAGTATTTGATATGTTTAATTGTTTAAACAAAGCATTAGAACAATTGTACTGAGTATTTAAGCAATCTTTATTTTACAGAGCCAGTTGGAAAAAGAAAATGGAAATCTGAACAGAAGCAGAGAAGAGTATGAGGCTTCTTTAAAACGACAGGAGTCTGAACTGGACAGGCTGAAGGTGAGGGCTGAACTAGGCAGTGACATTGGCCCCTACAGAGCTGAGGGTGGGGAACAGGACATAGCTCAGTGTTACATTTGGGACCATTACATTCAGGTAGCAGGTAATGGGGCTACAAATCATCTTTGGTCAGAACCCTCATGACTCTGGTCCTAATCAATTGGGGTTTAAAGACGAAAGACTGACTTGATTTTAGTTGTTTCACATAAGATTGCTTCTGTTTTGCAGAATGAGTTGAGCAGTAGAGAGACTGTCAGTGTGGAAATTGCCAAAGCATTGGAAGAGACACGGAAACAGAGAGAGGAGTTACAGCAGCAGGTTGGTTAATACTGACAGCCTGAAATGTATTTGGGAGCTCCCCACCTTTCACAGAAAGCAACCTGTTCATTCTGGTTTGTTCCCTTCAGTGCCTGTATCACATCTGAGTCCCCCTGGAGCACAGAAGTTGTAAAATGGTACACTTCCTCCTAGGGAGGAGCTTGTATCCAGTAGGCAAATGTCAATTCTAAGTAGTCTTGTTTTGCTCTTGCTGCATAAAAAGTGGTGAGCTTGTGTTTGCTTAAGGTAGGAGCTGCCAACTGAGCAAGTTTGACTGAAGTTTGTGCCATCTGGGTTTCTTTATTCTTCTGATACATGTGTAGATCTGGGCTTGCAGGGGTAGAGGAGGTTTAAGGCTATCTCCAGTTTTGCTTGGTGGCTTTTCAGCTGCCACCTGCTGCCCGTGACAGTCTGTGATGGTGGCACAGGGTTCGTCAGAAGCCAAGTGTGGTTTAGCTCTTCCAGCATTAACTTCAGTGCTCTTTACTGAGTCTGCATTGTGGAGGTGATGGCTGCTGAGCCTCTGAGGTATGTTGAAATCTTTCAATGCCCTCCTCCTGTTTTAGATCTTTAATGACTTCTGGTTGTTTGTCCACTTTGAAGGTTTCACATCTGAATGCTCTAATAGAGGAGAAGGACCAGCTGATAGATGAAAAATGTGATCTGCTGCTAAAACAGAAGGAAGAACTGAACCAACTCAGTCAAGGTTAGACCAAACAAGTCTCCTGTATCCCAGGCAGCTCTGTCTAAGGACAGTCTCTAGAGCTGGCCTTGCCTGGTAGATTGTAATATGTCTAGATTTCTCTTCCATATTTAATCTGTTAGGACTTTCAAAATGGTTTATCCTTTGATAAAAATTGGACAGTCTCTCTTCTGTGTCAAACAAAACCACTTTTCGAAATTAAATTCTAATGTTTACATGCCATAAAATAACAAATCTTCTGTACTTTTTGTTAATTTTTGTTTTGCACAAAACATGAAATGAAGGCTACAGATTAAAAACAACTTCTTCTTTGCACCAGTTTAAAAACTGTGCTTGCTTGATAAAGAGCAGCTGCAAACTTATACTCCATAGTCATACTAAAAATGAAGTGTAGTCACCTCCTGCAGTTCCTAGCCCCACTGGTTTTGTACATTGCCAGTATTTGGAAAGGGAATAAAACTGTGGCCTCGTGTTGCCCTGTTCCCTTGGTGAGCTGTGTGTCTGTGGCCATGTGTCCCCACAGCTCAGCCCTGAGTGATCCTGTGCAGTCACAGCACAAGTCACACAGGCTGTTGATGGGGGTCTTTTAATTGATAATTATATTGTTATGTATTAAAGCCATGTATATGTACAAATGTATATGTATAAAGTTTGGCTGCTCCTTTGCAGAAACATGTGTGGCTTAAATTCCCCTGTTTTTCTGTCTTCATAACAGAGCAAGGAAGAAGGTCAGGGTTTATTCTCTCTGTAGTTTGCTTTGTTTAAGAAAATGGATTAGAAGCTCCCATTGCATGTGGAACACTGATACTAAGCAGGTCTCTCTGTTCTCAGATCACGAAGCTGCCTTGCTGCAGGTGAACCAGTTGCAGTCTGACATAGAAACAAGTCAGAACCAAGCAGTGGAGAAAGAGGAAACGGCGAGAAAGGAAATTGAGGAGCTGAAGTTGCAGGTACAGGAGTGCCTGTTGGCCAGAGAACATGAGAAAGATGTGAGTGCAGTTGCCAGTCCGTTCTGTCAGACTTCCAGGAAAATAGGCAGGTGTGCAAGAGCCCCCCAGTTCTGTCCTGCCTGGTGACACATTCTGGGAGCTGTTTGCTCAGGACCTGCAACACCAGTGGTGTAGAACATTGTTGTTTGTTGTTCCCTGTCTTCCTAAAGAAGGCTGTTTCCTGTCAGATCTGTGGCTGACTTAGGAAAGACAACTCCTTACTTTATTTGACTCCTAAAACGTCTTGAGAAAACCATTATGAGGCCAGTGAGACAGAGACACAGAAGTAATAAGCAGGCCAGTGACAAGTGTAGCCAACTAGATTGCCACTGATGCTTTCTGGTTTAAAAAGCATCCACCACCACCCCCCAAAAAATCCAACCAGAAAGAAGTCTGGCTTTCTCCCTAGGCAGTGTTCATGGGGTGAACATCATGATATCTCTCCAATTCACTGTTTATTTTTACAGGTTTTAGAACTGGAGGAGTCAACGAGGGCCTTGAACAATGAGCATTTCCCTTCTCCAGAAAATTGTGTGGTGGAACAGAATGGAGAAGTGGCAGCTGCAGATGTCATTAAACTTCAGAAGGATAACAGAGAGCTGGAACAGCAAGTTGCTGAGAAAAACAAGGTGAACTAAAACAGCAGAAACAGCTGGTAGCCTGTCCCCTTTTAATTAGGAAGCCCAGTAATTGGTGCTGCCCATGCTGCAGCCTTAAAAAGACAGGCATGTCCAATTTGAATCCAGTATGCTGTGAGTAAATGTTTTTCAGTCTCATCGTACAAGGATCTACCAGCCATGGATAAAAACTGTGGTGAGAGCTGTATGAATCCTTATCTTGAAGGAAAGATGCACCAAATGATACTATCTACAGCTTTCCTGCAGAGTCCTTCTGTGTGAATTCAGTTCAGTTCCACGGTGCTGTCCCAGGAAAGCCCAGGTGTCGTGTCAGCTGCCTGCTGCTGTGTGCTGCTGGCAAGGCATTCAGGGTGCCTCTCCAGAGCTGTCAGCTTTGGCTCATGTTTGTTTCAGTCATTACTCATTTGTTGTGGGTTTTTCCAGATATCTGGGGGTCCTGACAATGAATACTGTGTTAAACTGTCCTTTGCTGTGCTTACAGATGATAAAGCAGCTGCAGCAAAGAATGACAGAACTCAAGAAAACCCTTCAGAAAGAGCTGGTAAGGGTTGTTTTTTTTCAGTCTCATCAGCTGGCACTTGCTGACAGGTCCTCATACTGTCATTGCAAAATCTTGGCTGCTAACTCCCCTTTAACTCCTGGGGCAATAGTTTTCCTCTCCAAGAAAAAAAATCTATTTGGAAAAACCAGAGGTTTTAAAATTGCTATTTTTGTTCTGAGCTTGAAAGTTGTTTTGAAGAAAGCTGAGGTTTGAAAGGCTCAGAGCATGTCAGTGAGAGGGGATGGTTTCTAGCACGGAGCCAGTTCCATGGGGGTTTGGGAATGTACACATAACTAATAGCAAACAGCTCCTGCCCTGGAGTCCAGGGAGAGCTGGAGACTTTTCTCTGCTGTCACCCCATGAAGGATGAGAAGCTGTTGATGCCCAGGTTGTGGATACAACCCTCTCTTAGATACCCTGAACTCAGATCCCCTCTCAGTGCCAGTGGATAGTCCACAAAATATTTCTCTTTTTCTGGTTTTCTTTTTTTGTTTGTAGAAAATCAGGCCTGACAGTGAGGTACCTGAGCTACGTGAGAAAGCAAATTCTGAAGTGCCTAATGCTTCTGTGACTGTCACCAACAACTCGGATTTGAACGACTCGAGGGAGATAAACTTTGAATACCTTAAACATGTTGTACTAAAATTCATGTCCTGCCGGGAGTCTGAGGTAAAGGTGTCACTTACCTTCTCTTTCTGTGCCTGTCTTTCTCTAGAAATTGCTGCCTGTCACCTGCTAAGGACACTTTATGCCAATTCCATAATTTTACGCTTAAAAAGTGTGCAGTGGGGGACAATGAAAATGAAGTGGCTAACAGCAGTGTGATTGGAAGTACAGGTTATCATGAACTACCTGAAAGGAAATGCAAATTTTTAAGAGGTAGTTACATCTGGATGTTAAAAGATCTGCATCTACAAGAGATTCTGAAAAGCATATGGATTATGTAATTGAAATGACTGTACATTGAGGAAGGAAACAAAAAAACCCAAGAAAAAAAGACATATGTCACTTGCTGTTGGTCTGTAAGAGTAATTCCTTGTGCGTTTGGAGCTCCCTCCCGTTTTCCACATTGTGTCAAAAGAGCCAACAACAGGTAATTGCAAGTCAGTGGGTAAGGTCAGAAAATAATCCTACAGCTTCATGGTATCCCAAGTGCCTGACTGCTACTCACTGCTCTGTGTGCCCAATTTAGAGTGTTACCAGTATGGGGCTAATGTACCTCAGTGTGTATTTGAAATGACAGGATTCTCTCCTGGCAACTTTTCAAAGCATAAAAAACCAGGAGCCACAGGAGCCTGGCTGCTTCTCTGTTCTAACTCACTAGGCTCCCCATTTGTCTTCTTTCTCCAAAACATGCAAACAATTGTTAAAGAACAGAAAGGCAGGAAACACAGACAGAAGAAGCAAGATACAGGCCATCCCAGTCCATTGGAACTGGGGATAGTGGGAGGCTGCTGGTTTGCTGAAGTCTGTGACAGACCTGCAGAAATCTGTGCTGCACCACAGTCCAGAGTGCAGAGCCCAAGAGCATCATAAGCAACACAGCCCTGTGGTTTCTTTCAGGCATTCCATCTCATTAAAGCTGTGTCTGTGTTACTGAATTTTTCACAAGAGGAAGAAAACATGCTCAAAGAAACTTTGGAGTATAAGGTAAGAGTTCTGTGCCATGTGTAGTCTCTAATGGGACTCCCAGCAGAGGGAATGAAAATTCCTAGATGCTGGGAGATCAGGAAAAGTGTCTTTTCCAAATGTTAGCTACAATAATAAATGGGATTTATTATTAAAATATTAGCTGATCACATTCCTATGTGTCAGAAACTGTCCATTTCAGTAAGGGAAATAACAGCTTTCTGGTGCTCAGAGGAGTTTCAGCAGAGTTTTGCCCAGTGGACTTGGTCTGTGGAGAGAAGCTGGAAACTCCTTGCAGGAGCACAGTCAGTGTTTTAATATCAGGGAGCCAAATTCTGGGTTTGTCCTTTTGACACTGGGCTCAGACACCAAGGTCTGTGTCTCCTTTCCATGGCATAAGATGAGGTCTGCATTGTCCCTGGCTGTGTGGTGGTTAGGGAATGTTCAGTAGTGAGAGCTGCCTCAGCTCCCTCCCTGTCCCCCATCATCCCTGCCCACTCAGGGAGCTGGGATATTCAGTCTGTAGCTGAGATTTCCTCACATCTTGGTCAGGGAACACTTTAATACTGCATTGACTAAAGGCACTGTGTTTAAATGACTGTAGAGTTCTGATAGGAAATTATTTTAAAGGAATATATGTAAATGTAATCTTCAGTCATCTTCACCTGTGGGAAGATTTGGTCTGGAGTCTGCAGCATTCTGATTTATAGATAGTCCTTTCCATCAAAGGATGGGCACGTGGGTATGTGTTGTATTGCTTCACATGTGTGAAGTGTGAGCCCGGTGTGATGTGTGCTGTGCCTTTGTGGCCTAGATGTCCTGGTTTGGGTCAAAGCCATCTCCTAAAGGCAGCATCCGGCCGTCTATCTCGAGCCCAAGGACTCTGTGGCCTTAAGGGAACCTGAAGGTGGAGTCAGCATCCAGGCACTTCTTTCTGTGAAAAGAACGCTGAACACACTGCTCCAGGTGTGTCTTAATCACTGTCATTGCAGTATTTTGTACGAGAACTTCTGGCTCTGTTTACAAAACTAATACTGTGCAAGGAGGAGTTTTCACTACAGACTGCCACACCTCTGGGCTGGATTCGGGGACCGTCTGTGCTGGGAGTCAGCTCCTTGTGCTCACCAGTCCTGTGCTCTTGGCACCAAAGGGCAATGACAGCCTCGCTGACAGCAGTGCTGCAGGGATGGTGATTCCAGCTGCTGTTCCAGGGTGCTGCAGTCCAGTGACTCCAGGCACAGAAGAGCTGCTTGTGTGGCTGTGGGAAGCCAGCAAGGAAAAACGTGTTGGCAGAACTGTGTTGAGTGTGTGATGGTTTGCAAAGCCTTTCACGGGACAGGAGCAGGAGCTTTAACCAAAAAAGAACTCTGCCTTGCCTTCTTATACTGACATAACTAATGGTTGGCATTTTTTCATATCACTGTGTAATTTAAGGTGCACATATCCTGGCCTGCAGCCCTCAAGGCTGCATGTTGATAATGATTATTTAATTTGAGAGCACAACTTTAGAGTTGTCTGATTTTACTTTTCTTAAAGAAAAATAATATTTAAAATGGTCTTAATTCTAGTACCTAATCCTCAGTCGCCTTTAAAACTAATCCATTAGCCTGTTCCGTGGGTTGTTAGCAGTGGGAAGAAGGGGTAGGAAACTATTTTAAATTTTTAAAGCTAAAGTCTAGGTATTGTAAATCCACATTGAAAAATAGCTTTTATTTAAAAAAAAAAAAAAGAAATCTAGTGACAAAGGGTGAAGAATATTGGTACTAAACGCTTAGATTTTATTTTTTTTCCTTCCAAGTCTGCTAGCAACAAATGTTCATAACCAGGATCTGCCTCTTTGGTTGTGGTTTTCTGTACTTCAAATACTGATGCTTAAAAACTGTTATCAACATGTTAATGTGTCCTGACTCCATGGTAAAAGAAATGCTGCTCATGAGGGTTTTGTGGGTAAAATTCAACTCCTAATGAACAAATCTTGGTTCCAGCAGCTCGTTTTCCCAGTAAAACCATAGGGGAAGGGGACCAAGGTGGCACATGCCTCACAGGGGAAGCAACATTTTGCCCATAAACACTATTGCAAAGTCTGGATCCAAATGGGAAGCAGCAGTAAGTCTGACTTCTTAAGAATGAGACCTACTTCCAAAAAAACTACACGTCTGGAATTCAGTGAGCAGGCTGCAATTCTGGGAATTCTCTTAGAAGGAGGTTCATGTTACTAACAAAACTTCTGTTAAATATATTCAGGATACCTCACCCTGTTCTCCAGTGGAGATCCAGTCACTGTTGAGGTGTTTGACTTTGCTGACAGGGCTCTGACTGACCGTGGAGTGGCTGTGGAGATGCAGAGCTGGAGGTGCAGCAGGTGAGCTGATCCTGCCTCTGTGCACACCTGTGCTGTGCCCCAGGGGAAACCCCAGGTGAGGTCAGTCAGCAGAGGTGAATGTGCTGTGTGCAGATGGTCCAGACCCCAGCTGGCCTCCCAGGCAGCCACATCCCTGCAGCTGTTACCAGGTGCTCCCAGGAGCTGTTACCTGGGCACAGGAGACACTCCTCAGCTTAGATTTATCTGAAGTTAAGAAAACCAACAGGATTTTTTGGTACACTAAAGCTTGTCCCAACAGTCTTTAGTAACTGGATCCATGGCACTTCCACAGAGGATAGAACAGTTCAGGGAATGTTTCAGCTCTGCTCTACTGTGAAAATAGACAATCAAAAAGTAGATTTATCTCAAGTTTTTCTACTGAGACACCGCAGGGTGGAATAACCCTATTTGTTCTGAGAAGATTTTATTCTCTGAGGTCTTTTTCTTTCAAATGTCCCTTTGCCCTGCCCTGTTTCTCTGGGACCAGGGGTCAGGACTCCCTGGCTCAGGTTGATGCCTGCTGAATGACTAATGGGTTTATGTTGATCCTGGCTTGAAAGGTTACTGAACAATAAGGAATGCAGGACAGGCAGCCTGGAATAGAGTGACAAAATCCTAGGTTATATATCCACTAACAACTTCAATTTCAGATCCCAAAGCTCATACAGGATCAACTTACCATAAACTAGTTCTTAAATGTTGAATTTTCATTAGATATCAGAGCAAGACTGGTGTGTATACATGTATTAAAAAGCTAATGCACTTTCCCTTGTCTCAGAACAGTGGTTATACATAATCCTTTCTATGGCCATTGGATTTCTTTCCTTCTATGCTGTAAATATGGATTGTATGATGAGACACTATGAAATTTGTGGTGCAATACATTTTGGATCAAAACCCTCATCTTGATTTCTTTCTCTTTATAGTTCTGGTTATCTCCCCTGGGATTCTACAGATATTTAAAATAGAATTTTAAAGCATGACTCAACCCCCCCCTTCTTTCCAGGGGAAGGATGGGTGTCCCAGCAGTGCCACCAGGGCCTGTCTCCCAGGGAGCTGTGCCAGCAGGGAAGTGGAGTGCTGCTGCCTCCAAAATCCCCTCTCACCAGGAACAGCTGCTGCTGCACTTGGAGCAGCTGATGGACACAGCAGCTGCTCCCTGGTGCCAGAGGGATGAGGCTCCTGCCCCGGGAGCTGCCGCTGCCCGGCACAGCCACGGCTTGAGGAGTCGTGTCCTCCTGCCAGGGCAAAGCCTGGGTCTGACCTCTGAAGCAAAGCACACACTCATGCAGCAATTACACTTGGCTTTCTAGCACAGATGAGAATATAGAAGTCAAACCCAGGGTGCTGATGTGTTCTGTTCACTGCATCTTCCAAGTCTTGATCGGAACAGCTACACTTGGTCTCACTCCCTACATCCAAGACACAGCTGGATCTGAGAACAAATTCTGTAAGGAGGTGGAGTTAGGAGCACTCATGCAAGGGCAGACACTTAGCTTGGACTTGGTTATTGCTGGCCTGCTTTGGAATAAGTGTCAGACATATGGTTTAGCTAAAAATAAATTAACTCATGTGATCCAAGAACTTTATTGATGCAGCAGGCACTTCACTTTACATTAAACCAACCCAGAGTCCAACCAAGTCCTCTCCCACGTACAAACCCACCATTCCAACACCCCCTTCTCCCACCACCAGCTGCAGGATCTCGCTGGCCTGGACACAGCTACCTCAGAACTAAGCAGGACAGGGGCTCGTGTATCACCACACCTGGCTAAAGCAGCATCTGAAATACCTGTTCACTTACAGGAATAGGAGGCAGGACTGTGCCTTCTCTCTGCCTGTTCAAGAAGGGAGCAGGAGAATGTCGTGGCTCCTGGATGTGATAGTCGGAATATGCAGGAATACCTTTACTCTTCCCCCACCTTTAAGGTTAGAAGCATTCCAAGAGGAGGTTACTGTAGGATTTCAGTAGATTGTAATCTCTATAGATGGACCAGTGTTGTTTCAGCTCATTCCTTCTGAGTCCAAACCTGACCGTTGTCTCTGTCCAAGTTAACAGTCTTTAAACAGTCTTTCTTGCTGTAAGAACTCTTACTATGGAGCCCAGTCCTCCTACTGCCAGTGCCTGTGGGAAAGGAGAGAGGTTACAGCGTCACTGTGTCCCACACAGAACAAACATCTGAGTGTTTAGCCACAGAAAATGTCATTCTCCAAAATCTAACCATTTTCTGGATCTTGAGGACACCAGTGCTGCACATCACTGATGAAGCAGAATGTCTCACCCCCCGTGTCCCCTGAGCAGGAGAGGAGGAGGAAGGGCTCGTTTCAGTTGCATTTGTGTCCCTCAGTGTCAATGACATTTCCTTCTGAAGTCTAGAAGATGGAGGTGATTATGAAAAAATAAATATTGAAGCTGACTGCTGAAAATGGGCTGTTTACTTTGCAGCTACAACTCCAACAGAGCCCAGGGGTATCACAGTGTATGGAACCAGTGCAGGGATGAGCAGGTGACTGGATGAATCCAAAGCACCCCCTCAGAGCAGAACCTGCAGGTGCTGCAGGCACATAAATGTTCTGAGCTGCCAGACCTGCCACAGCCCTTCTCCAGAGGACAGACTGGTACAACCACCGAGCTGACTCCGCTCTGAGCAAGCCACGCGTCCTACCAGTAGCACCACACGAGAGAACACACAAGGCTTTAAACCCTGCCCAGCCTACTCAGCCCTGCCCTGCTCCTTTCCCAACAGAGGCTGAGCTGCCTGACGTGTGCCCACACGCTCCCAGCACCGTCACTGCTCCCGTCAGGGCGTGTTGTGTCACCTCCCGCGCCGGGAGCACCCACCCACAGTTACCTGAAAATACCCCAGTGGAAACAACAGGGAAAATAGAAAAAAACAAAAAGCAAGCAGAAACATGTTCTTTGCTGTCCTGAGAAATCCCCTCCTCCCTTGTCAAAGCTCTGCAAAGCTGGTGGCAGCTGCCAGTAGCTGGAGTCACACTACACCAGCTCTGCCTTTACCACCACGGGAAAAAGCCCTGCACCCTGTGAAATGACACCATGTGTGCAGCAGCTGCCCTGCACAGGGAGGGCATTCCCAGGGATCAGTTTTCCTAGGAGGAGCGCTGATAGCCTGGGCTTCAGCTAAAACTCCTGCAGTGGGGAAGAGTTCACTTGGCTTCCTGCCCAGGGGCAGTGGCACCCAGCTCCAGGGATGTGCCTCAACCTGCAATGTGCCTCATCCCGCCACAGAGAGGGAAGAAGGTCCCACAGTCAGCTGCTGAACACATCCCACATTCACCATCTTGCATTCTAAAGAAACACAAGAAGCCCACTCTGGACCCCAGTGGAATCTTCTTGGAAACCTCAAAAGCCTCTCCTGGGCAAAGCAAACAGTTTTGCTAAATCCTGTGACTTAGACAATAAAAACTCTCAGATCTGAGTCAGGCTGGACCCCCCTGGGCCAAACACTCACTGCAGAGGCAGCTGCTGCAGCTGCTCCACCCATCCAGACATATCCCCACTCCCTCCCTTCTCCTCTGGGGCCGCTGCCGTGAGGCCTCCAGCACACACTGCCCTGTGCCCGTGGCCAAGAGCAGGGTTTGAAATACAGGCTCAGAGACCAAAGATAAAAGGAAACACTGTGCTTCTCAGGGATGAGGCCCTGCCTGCAACTGATTCTCTTGCAGGGGCCCTCCCAAAACCACTGACCAGGGGAGGGCTCTGTGAGTGTGGCTGAGCCAAGAGTGCCCCGAACACATACCTTTTCATGCCACTGAAGTAATATTGCACTGCTGTTTTCTGTTGGCTTTTCAAATCCTTTATAAATGTACTTCATTAACAAATCAATACCATTTCTGTCTAAGGAATTCACCGCTTGTTCTATTTCACTGCTTTTAAAAGATGTGAGGACTTTAAGCATCGTCCCCTGGGCCTGCTCCTGAGAAGACAAGGAAAGGAGAGGAATGTGAGAACCCCACAGCTGGGAACAATTCCAAGACTCGTGTTTGAGAAGAGGTGGCCACGTTCCAGGCTGGACTATTTCTGTAGGTGATCAGTTGGGCAGTCCTGGGGTTAAAGGAGGAGGAAGGGGAGAACGCCCGGGCACCGCAGCGGCTCATTAACCCCCGCGGGAGCTGCTCCGCTCTCCGGGCTGACAGCAGCTCACCGCTCCCGCCCCCCCGGACCCCTCACCTTCATCGCCTGGTTCCTGGTGTTGCCGGGGGAGCTGCGGATGGCGGTGTGGAAGGCTCGGAGCGCCTCCCCTGTGAGGGGGGTCAAGGACTCAAACCCTCGGTACCGGGGCAAAGCTGCGCCACGGCCGCGGGGGTCGCTCGGGGGGCTGGGCCGGGCCCGGGGGCGCTNGCATCGGCCTCGGCCGCCGCCGCCTCCTCGGGCTCCTCCACGAAGCGGTTCTCGTCGTACTGGTCGATGTCGAGGCGGCGGAAGCGGGAGGAGAGGGTGCTCCGCGCCATCCCCGCCCGGGACGGGCACCGGGGCCGCACGGGATCGGGGAGCAGGAACAGGAACAGGAACAGCATCATCGCAGCCCCGGCGGAAGCTCCGCCCCGGGAGCGGGACTGGGGCAGGGGCGGCACCGACGCACGGCTTTATTAATGACACAAAAGAGCCTGAAAAAAATCCGAACGATGACTTTAATGTACAAATCCCGTCGCTGCAGCAGGTTCGCGGGTTTAACCGGAATCCCGAGGAAAACGGAACAAACCGGGAACGGGGAACAGCCCTTCGACCGCTTTATTGGGATCCACGTAACACTCGGACAAGGCCCCGGCCCCGCCGCACGCCGAGCGCGGACTTTGCTGCTGAAATTTCTTAAAACTTACCAAAACAAAAAGCTGGACAAGAGACGGGCCCGAGCGGCTCCCAGAGCGCGGGGTTAAAGGAATCAATTCATCTAACCCAGGACTACGTGCAGTAGTACAAATTTCAAGGACATATTACAAATACTCTGAAATTAATCTAGGGGAAGGGGGAAAAAAACCTTGCTACAGACACCATAATACACAATAAATTTAGATAATTTAAAAATAAAAAAGGCAAGAGGCAGCATTTCAGCAGCAAAGTGCTCAATAAAAAGTATATTGTAAAGGGGCAGGACAGGGAGAGGAGAGAGCAGGCGGGCGAGGGCTCAGAGGAAGTAGGGCGTGGTTGTCCGGGGAGGAATGACACGCTCTGAGTCTGGAACTGCACGGAATAACTTTGGTTCTCTTGTATTTACATCTTTGAAGACCATGATGGAGGCGATGTTCCCGCAGCGGTAGCAGTAGTTGGGTGCTGACCATACTGTGACCAGCTTCTCATCAAACATGAACTTGTAGCCTTCGTGGACGAGCTGGTGTGCTCTGCAGATCAGCTTCAGGTTGTTGATGTGGACAAACTGCAAGGGAAGGGGGAGGTCAGTGTGCCCCGAGTGGGCACAGCCTGGCACAGTGGGAGAACAGCACAGCACTTGGAGACCTGAGCAGTGAGGAAACCTGTGAAACACGGGTGGCAACACCCAGGCAGTGAGAAACACCGTGAAATCCGGGCAGCAGCCACACCACCAGGACTGTGCCATCCCCAGGCCCCATCCTCCCTGAACATGCTGTGCCAGGGCAGAGCCTGCCAAGGCCAGTGTGACAGAGCCCTGGGGAGTCTGCTCACTGCTCTCCAAAGAAACAAAATTAACTCAAGAATTGTTATGAAAAATGGTAGTTTTCTGTTAAATCCTTTGGAAAGCATTCCACACAAAGCCCAGGGGCACACACCAGTGAGTCTCACCACATTACACGTTTCAAAAGCAAGGTTGGTGTTAGCACACCTGCAGCTGTATTTGTGTTTATGGGTTCAAATGGCTCATTTTTTCCAGCTCGTGCAGGCAGAGTTGCCCACCAGCAGGACCTGCTGTCAGGGGTGTGACAGGGGAGCTCGTGGCCTGGCAGTGCCTTGGTCCATTCCAACCCCCCTGGGCTCTGCAGGCGCCTCTCCCAGCACAGTTACCTCGTTGGTGACCTTGGCCCCAAAGAGCCACCCTGCCCCACGGGGGCTGATGGCCCACGTGTCCACGTCCTCGGGGTCTGACCACACCAGGTCACAGAAGGCGCCTTTGTGGGGGATCTCCTGGTTCCGCTCGATGGTCCGGATCTGATCCAGGGTCTTGATGTCTGGGGAGAGGCCCCCGTGCACACACAGGATCTGCTCATCTATCAGCTGCAGGGAAACCACACGTGTGCAGGCACCCAGCACCTGCCCAGCCTGGCCTGGGCAGCCCCAGCCCCACAGCTCCCCCCAGCCCCACAGCTCCCTGCTCTCAGGGGGGGTCTGCACTTACAGCTGCGATGGTGAGCATGTCAAACACTTTGGTGCAGTATCTCCAGGCATTGGCATTCCCATATTTGGTTTGGCACTCGTCTGTGGGGGGGAATGTGGGATTTCATGGATCAGAGGGGCAGAGCAAACACTGAGAGCAGAACCTGTGAACTCTGTGTCACAGGAACCCCACACTGGGTCCTGCTGATGGGCAGGACAGCACCAGGAGGGGCTGAGCTTTGCCTCTGTCTCTAAAACTTAATGTGGCACCAAAAACCCCACAGCAACCCCACATGCCAGAGGGCAGAGCAGTGAGATGTGCCTTACACACATTCCAAACACAGCCACAGCCACGTGAATGAATGAGAACAGCCTGAGAACAGCCGAGTCCACCGAGCCCAGCCCCCAGCAGAGCCCTGGGCACTCGCAGGGCTGTCGGGGCAGAGGTGCCCTGGGCGTGGGGCACTCACCGTAGAACCCGTACACCTGGGTGATCTGCCTGCTCTCGTGGTTGCCCCTCAGCAGCGTGATGCGGTCGGGCCACTTGGCCTTGAGAGCCAGCAGGTACGTGAAGGTCTCCAGGCTGTAATAGCCCCTGTCTACAAAGTCCCCCTGCAGGCAGAGACACCGTTCATGGAGCAGCAGTCGCACAGCAGAGCACCCAGGACACCCCCCCCGAGCGCTGCAGGGAGCCGGGATGTGCCGGGTGTGATCCCGGCCCCGGTCCCGCACAGCCCCGCCCGCCGCTCCCGCTGCTCCGGCGGCACAACCCCCGGGCGGGGCCGGGACCCCGCCGAGCCCCGCGGGCAGGGCCGGCC
>VYXB01003818.1:69877-169877 GCA_013397135.1 Pachyramphus minor
GGGTCCCTCGGTAGCGCGGCCTCGCTGCTCCGGCTGCTGTCTCTGCCCGGCTCCTTCACGGCTTTTGTGCTGGGCAGGTCTAACACTTGAAACTTGACGAGTGCGGTGACTTCCCGTTTTGGTTGCTCGCAGACCCCCAGCGCTGGAGAGCTCCGTCCGGGCAGTATCAGGCTTTTTTCTTGCAAAGTCATGATCCCGCGCTCCTGGGAGCTGTCGGGATAGAGCTCTCGGAGCGGGCATGTGACACTACACTTACTGATAGGTAAAATGCTATTTTGGTGGACCATGCAGTTGACTCACAAGCAGAAGCTGCAATTTGGAGAGGATGGAGGGGGAATGGCACGGGCGGTACGTGAAATCTGAAACATTCTGCAAAAGCAGCAGGACGGTGTCTTCAGGAAACAGACTTTTACATTACTGCTGCCGCGGAGGGTTCCAAAATGTTCAAGATACTCCACACAGTGGTTTTGGGGTGAGATTTGTCAGGTCCTGGAGAATATGCTCTCCTCGGTAGGAGCTGCCCTCCCTGGTGGCCCCTGGATGGGATGTTTCACCGTCGGGAAGGGAGCTGCTCTCAGGAGAACAGGCTGGGAACAGGTTGGTTTTGTCAGTTTGAGTGGCTTTAAGTTCTACACTTGTTCTGCCTGAAAGTTTATTAGTGTGAGCCTTACCTAAAGGGAGCTCCTCTTTACGGCATCACAAGCCACTGGAGTAGATTTTAGTCTGGTTATGTGCTTTTTATTGATTTTATGCAGTGCAGTAATACCATAATAGATAATTTAGCAGCCAGCTGATCCTGTGCATTACTGATCGAGTTCTGTTCTGGGGCAAGGGAAACAAGGTGCTCCTTGCCCACAGATGGACAGCAGTGCTGGCTGAGAGCAGCCTCTGGGCAGGAGCAAACTTGAGGGATAAGTTTCTTATTAATGTCAGTTAGACAGTGGACCTGCATTTTGCATGTACCACATGTGTTTGAGATGGTGGGTGTTGTAACCTGAGAGTTCAGCAGGTGAGCCCTAGGTCATGGTGAACCATCTTACCCAAAAAAGGGCTCCTTTAACTCGACTTTGGTAGACAGGCTGTTAGCTTGTATAAAGAAATGAGGCTTGTTAGTTGCTACTATAAATATTAAGGAGAAAAGAGGTACTTCATCAGGGCTGAATTAGCTTGGAAGCTATTCAGGCTTGCTTAGGAGTTATTTTTCAGTAAGAAGGAGTGATTTCAGTTGTGCCTTGCCCTGCCCTGCCTACGTTAGATCTGCCCAAACTTGCTCTGGAAGTTGTCTTGTGTAGCGAGACTCAGGAGGAGCAACTAACCCTGAGCAGGAAATGCTGTAGTAGGAAGAAAAATCTGGTGTACCAGCAGTATTTACCACTTTACTTAATCTCTTTTCTGTCAAGTGAATCACAGACATACTCAATAGGGATGTGGCTCATTCCTGCATGTCACAGGACAAAACTGCAGACTTTTTAAGGTGGAGTTCAGCACCTGAAGGTTCAGTGTCATGTTTTTCAGGACTTTTAAGAGTCGGAAGGAGTCCATGTCCTGTGTTCTTTAAAGGATAGACTGCCTCAGGTTCTGAACAAATTTGTGCTGCCAGCAGGGCCAGGCATCTTGGATCCTGTCAGGTCACACAGTCTTTGTTGTTGATATGTGGAGCATCATGAAGAGAAATTGTTCAAGTTGTTGTGCTAAGCTGCTCTTACCGTGTCACAGTTACAAGTAGGTTCCTGAGAAGTCTTGAAATAACTGACAGAAAATGGAAATGTTTCTGTATCAACATAAATTTCAGGATTGAAAAATAATCTGCACATGGTAGGAGATATTAAATACCTGTTGTTTCTTCAGCCACAGCAGGATGTCTAAATATCCTAAACTGTCTCCTTTATACAGCTCCATACAGATACCTGCTGTTCCACGTGTGGTGTGCCCATAAACCAGGTTGCTGGATAATTACGGGCACCTTCTTGTTTATGAGGAGCTGATAAGGTAATCTGACAAACAAGTGGAATTAGCAGGAGCTGTTGGTGCTCACTCTGCTCCAGCACTGCCTCTGTGGTGTGTTACCCACCACTGACTGGGGCCAGGTGCCCTTAAGGCCTTGTCCCAGTGCTGGGGGGGAGTTGTGGAGCCTGTCAGAGGGTGCAGCCACTGTCCTTTCGTGCGGTTTAAAGGGAAGAGGTTCTTGGGGAGGAGCAGTGTGTGTCAGGTAGGTGTGTTAGTGGTACCATAGTTTCTCCTTTCAGGACAGGCTGTGTTAGGAATACCAGGATCTGAAGAGAGGAGAAGCACGAGTATCTTGCTCGGCGGGGTTTTTCGGGTTTTCTTTCCTGAGCTCTCCTGAAGTACCGTGTGTGTTAAACTTCACATCTCTGCTGTTCTCAGGTGTCTGAGCAACTTCAGGTGAAGACAAAGTTCTTGCTGTGCTTGTGTGGCTTCAGAATAATTCATTTAAAAGCTGGTGAAAGGCAGTGACAAGATGTTCCTCTCCATGGAGGTGGATCTCAGCAGCAATCCGTGGAGTCAAGTCAGTTGGATTTTTATGGAGGTTACGAAGTCGGGGAAGCTGCTGATCCTGTTTTCTTGTACGTAGGGTGGAAGCTGCTGTCGTGCAGTTGTCTTCCTGTGGATTGACAGGAAAATCCTGTGGATTTTCACAGTTCCTGACAAAGCAGTGGTACATAGTAACCTGCTGTGGCTCAGTTCTGAATCAATTCTCTTGCTTTTGTTATTTCTGCTGTTGTACAGCAGAGGCAGATAACACAGACACAGGGGTAGTGCCAACTGATAGGAGGTTATCAGGTAGTCACGAGACCAATATATTTAGAAGTGCAGTTGCAGCCAATGGTGCTCTTTGGAGCCATGATTTGGGCCTGAAGTTCATGGTGACAGTTTGAAATTAAAAATCAGAGTGCACAGCAGTGAGCAATGTCCCACAGCCACTCGGGGCCCAGTGTGTGGGTAAGGGCTGAGGTGCTCTGTCATGAGGAGGTGCCCAGGTCCTGTGCTGGGTGCTCACTTTACTTTCCAAGTGGGTGTGAGGCCCATTGTATCAGGTTTTTTTCAGGTGGCATCACAAATGTTTACTACTGTGTTTGCAAGCAATAACAAGTTTATTGCTGTTTTTTTTTGTGAGCCCTTAAATTCTGAGACAAAAAATAAATTTGTTGCAAGAAGTTGTTATTTGTTTCTCAAAGAACTTTGGCAGTAACAGCAATGTTTCTTTTTGTAATCATTTCCCTGAGACTGCCCTAGTTAAAAACGTCTGAATTAGCAGATCCTTCAAGTTCCTGTTGTACTCTCATCTTTGGGTGCATCAGCTGTAACCTTTGGTTAGGGTTGCTGGGTTTTTGGAGGGCTTTTGAGTTTGAGGGGGTTTTTTTGAGAGCTTTATATGCCCAGTTGTCTGTATTTCCTAGGAATGGTCTTTAAACCTGATACCATCAGGTGTAAAAAGACTGCAAATTTTTATGCATAAAAATTTTTATGCATATTTTTTATGACAGTTTCTCTGTTCGTCTCTGCCTGGGTTCTGGTCGTGAGGTTAAAACTACAGATGAAAGAACTTAATTACACAAGCAGCAGTGATGGTTGTCAGTGCACCTGGTTATCAGGCTGAAAAAAACCCCAACAAATGGGAAACCTGTGCCTAATTAGGGAGCTAATCTGTATTCCTACTGTTCAGCAAGGATCACCTCCTGCCATGCTGAACAGTGAACCACAGATCTTTAAAACACTAAAAGGGGAGAGCACTGAGCCAGCACATGGTACATTATTTGTAGTTTCTCAAGCATGGACTAAATGGGTTTGTGAAGCAAGGCCTGTCCAGAGTCACTGCAGGTTGTGGGAAGTAAGTTTTCATTTTAACTGTAGCATGGCTTTGAAGGGTTCCTCAGCAGAGCCCTCTGACATATATCCATTACTGATATATCCTACAGGTAGCTGTTGTAGATTGTATACTTCTCCTTCCTAAATTGTCTGGTGTGGCTGTTGGTTCTGGTGGGGAAGACATTCAGCAGTTAACCGTCGATTCCATGACCTGCATGTATCCCTTCCCTCCTCAGCATTAATGCAGTTGATGTTTTTCTCTCCCATACGGTTAATTTTTAGGTGGGTTTGCTCCTGGAATGTGTCTTGACTGGTGTGGTACTCTGCTAACTGAGATGTTCTTTAATGGTGAAGCTGGAGCTGATGTTACATTCAGACAGAACAGTAGTTTGTGCAGATTTTAGCCCCTAATGTGCTATGAAAGACCATGGCTGTTTCAGTTTTTCTCTCTTTAAATCAGCAGTTTTGGATCATGGCCCAGAGAAATATTCTTCTGAATTGAAATATTTGAGGAATTTTTTTTTAATGAATTCTACTGTTGAACAAAGTCTCCAGACTTATTTCCACCTTCTGCCTTATCTGGGTGTTGATACTCCTTGGGGGTTTGGTTTTTTGCGCCTTTTTTTTTTTTAAATTAGTAATTTATTTTTTTTAGCAGAAAAGAGCAATACTGGGAGGTTGGTGCTTCTGATGCACCAATGAGTGAGAGAGGTAGCAGCTCAGAGATTACAACATCCAAGTGCTTGTGTTATGTGGATGGGCTTTAGGATGAAGGAGTAAAGGCAGAAATCTTCATGCCTGTTCCCCAGACAGTGAGTGGGAATGGGACTGGTCTTCATCTCCCTGAGCTTGTGTCACCTAAGCTGAAGTAAGGGCCATATCTATGCAGGTGATGGCCAGATTCCCACCTCGTGTGCTGGAGGTGTGGTTGGGAGTTGGGCAGTGCTGCACTTCTGCCCCAGTTCACCAGTGCCAACTGAAAACACCCTTTGCTTCTCTGCAAGTGCCCCTGGTGTGCTGACAGAACAGGGGTTCATGGCACTTCCCAAACCTTGCATTAAGAAAGAGTGACTCAGTCACTGAGTACTGGGCTGGGGGTTTGGGGGAAGGGGCCCAGAGCAGGATTTACTGCTGTGTGGGGCTGGCAGGGCCTGTTCCCTCGCTGTGGCACTCACCCGTGTCGTTCTCCGCCGCTCAGTGGGTGCTGTGTCTCCCCTGGCTGCCCACCATGGTGAAGCTGGACATCCACACGCTGGCTCACCACCTGAAGCAGGAGCGGCTCTACGTGACCGCGGAGAAGCAGCTGATCCAGCGGCTCAACGTCGACGTGCTGAAGACGGCGGAGAAGCTCTACCGCACCGCCTGGATCTCCAAACAGCAGCGCATCAACCTGGACAGGCTCATCATCACCAGGTGACTGCACCGCTCTCCCTCGCAGGGGAGACAGCAGATTTGTCACACTTAGAATCTGGAGTCCTTTGCTCACTATAAAAGTTGTGAGGTTTTAAATCAGACCTCAGCAAGGGAATCTTACGTGTATGAAAGTTACTCGTTGGCCATTTGCGCAGCTTTCTTTTAATACTTGTGTTTGTTTTGGCTTTATTCAGGGGAACAAACTCTCCTGAATTTGCAAGTCATTTGTAGCAACTACCTGGAAAGTCTTTTTTTCCTTTGTGGCTGTCTGGTTAATAGATTGACCACGTGGCTTCTCTTAGGAAGATCTTGTTTACTTAAGAGTTACTTAAACTGTTTCAATGTTTTTCTTTAAAGTGCTGAAGCTTCTCCTGCTGAATGTTGCCAGCATGCAAAAATCTTGGAGGACACACAGTTTGTGGATGGATATAAGCAGCTGGGATTTCAGGAGACTGCTTATGGAGAATTCCTGAACAGGCTGAGAGAGAACCCGAGGCTTATTGCGTCCTGCCTGGTTGCTGGAGAGAAGCTCAACCAAGACAACACTCAGAGTGTCATTCACACAGTCTTTACCTCCATTTATGGCAACTGCATCATGCAGGAGGATGAGAGTTACCTCCTCCAGGTCCTCCGTTACCTGATAGAGTTTGAGCTCAAGGAGAGCGACAACCCCCGGCGGCTGCTCAGACGAGGCACCTGTGCCTTCAGCATCTTGTTCAAACTTTTCTCTGAAGGACTCTTCTCTGCAAAACTTTTTCTTACTGCAACCTTACATGAGCCCATCATGCAGCTTCTGGTTGAAGATGAAGACCACCTGGAAACAGATGCAAACAAGTTAATTGAGAGATTCTCCCCAATACAGCAGGAAAAGTTATTTGGAGAGAAAGGCACAGAAAAGTTCAAGCAAAGAGTCCAAGAGATGGTTGACTCCAATGAAGCCAAGCTGGTGACCTTGGTCAACAAATTCATTGGCTATCTCAAACAAAACACTTACTGTTTTCCTCACAGCTTGAGGTGGATTGTGTCGCAGATGTACAAAACGTTGTCGTGTGTGGACAGGCTGGAGGTTGGGGAGGTCAGAGCCATGTGCACAGATCTTCTTCTGGCCTGTTTCATCTGCCCTGCCATTGTCAACCCAGAGCAATATGGGATCATTTCTGATGCTCCTATAAATGAGGTGGCAAGATTTAATCTGATGCAGGTATGATTCATGTTAAAGCAGTCTTAAAATTACACATATGAGAAATGTTCTTGGCCTTTTTTTTTTCCCACCAGAACTGATGTTATTACAGTAAAAGTAAAGGTACTGTTTCTTCTACTTGTAAGAGGAATGCCAACAAAATATTTGTGTTAATTGTTGCTGAAAACTCAGGCTTTGTCTGTTTGCTTAAAATACTGGCTTGAAGCAATTGGCAGCATGTATTCCGTTATCCCTTGGAAGAGTTGCAAATATCCTGTATGAAAGCTGCTATAAGGGATGGAAGCTAAAGCATAAAATTGACTAAAAGATGGATTCTGGAATGTGTGTAAATGTATGTCTTGCTGTTCCTGTTAATGTTAAATATTGTGCCAGGTATTGCAAAAACCATCAGAATCTTTTGCTGAACCCCCCCTGTTGTCTGGCAGTAATGCCCAGTGTTTGTGGTGGGCAGCTCTCCTGTGTCATCAGCCCTCAGAGCACTCCCCAGCCCTCGTGACCAGGTTTTGTCTCTGTGCAAATACTTGGCCAGTTTAATGATGGTACCTGGAGGTGTTGTCTGAAGGTGTTGAGCAACACTCCTCTGACTGAGGATGTTCCCCACACCAGGAACAAAACCTGCTCTTTAACGTTGTCTATAAACCGGGCAGGGAGTGATTCTCACAGCATAATTGTTGTGGTGTGTTTTACTCAGTGCTGTTCTAAAATCCATTAGCAATCCTCTCCCGTGCCACTGCTTGGGTGCTGTAGCAGAGCTTGCAGTTGGCAACTCTTTAAATTGAGGGTTGTTTTGCAGTTGGAGATTAATAAGGGATATGTGCTCTGAAATCAGGGTTAGCCCTCTTGCTATTTTTTCCTCAGTAAACTATATGCAGCCTTTGAAAACCTCTAGGTTTAAGATGACCTAGATTCAACTCTCAATTGTGACGTGTTGTAAAAACAAAACATGCTTTGTTCCTGGGAGGGGGGGGGAAGTATGGATGCTCACAGCACATTTTCTGTTAAATGCAGTCACTGCTTTTTTTCTAAAGCTCCTTGCTTTTCTTCTGCCCTGAAAGCAAGCACAAGACTCTGTTCACTCAATTAGAAGTATTTCTTGGAGTATTAATTGAAAAAGGATTTAGAATGAAGGAGTTTTTTTGAGTATTTTTTTAAGTGGGTCCATCATTTTGTTTTCAAAGGCTTATTCTTCCTACTTCTCCTTCATTTCAGGTTGGGAGGCTTCTGCAGCAGCTGGCAATGACAGGCTCTGAGGAGGGAGATCCACGTACGAAGAGCAACCTTGCTAAATTTGACAAAGTAAGAATCCAGAGTAAAAAAAACCCTAAGACTCGGTGGATACGTCATCATCCTTCTGCAGTCTCATTTTTCAGACATTGCAAAGGACTTACTAAGTGTTTTAAATACCAAGTTACATGCACTGAAAAGCAGATTGAATCCTGCACAAAGCTGGGGAAAAAAAATCTGGAGTGCTGGAATTAAGTGTCGGGGATTCTTGCTTCTACTCTGACCTAACACTTCTTAAAAGAAAATACAAAACAAGAAATTAAAGCAAATTACATTTTAGACTGTGCACAGGAAATGTCCAAGGTCAGGTTGGATGGGGCTTGGAGCAACCTGGTCTAGTGGAAGGTGTCCCTGCCCATGGCAGGGGGGTGCAACTGGATGGTCTTTAAGGTTCTCCCAGCCCAAACTGTTCTGTGAGTTTATGATTCCATGAAATGCTAAATTACTGTCTGTGGGTTTTCAACTGAACCTAAGCAAAACACTTTGATCTGAAGACAGCTTTAGTGTGAAGTCTGGTTTAACACCAAAGAATTTGTTAGTGCAAGTAACTTCTGTTCCTTTTTCTTTTGCATAGTTTTACTTTTTTGTTCAGCTTTTCCATTTAGTATTTTATTAGATATTTAGTATCTTCTGAGAGTTGGACTCTTGTTTGTCTGTTCCAAGTCAGCATCTTCTGTGGTTCTGTGATTCATAGCCAGGCAGCAGTTACCTTCATCAGAGCAACAGCAAAACTACTGATCTTTGTACTGTCAGATGTTTAAAAACCTGTTGATATCCTTGTGAAATTTCCAGGTTTTTGCTAATTCTGATTGTTACACAGTCATACCACAAAGCTACACATTTATTATAAAACTAACATTCCATCAGATTAGAAACTGATATTGTGTATTGCTTCCTTGTTTCACTTTTGGTCTGTGCTCAGCAGATTCTTCAGGAAGGGGCAGTTTAATTGCCATAAAACAGTTTAATTTAAAAAAAAATTTAAGAGGACACTTAAGTAACACTTTTGAATGCAGAAAAGAAATGCAGGAAGTGCTAAAACTGACTGCATGCTTTCCTTGCTTGTTCTTCAGGGGTTTTAATGGTATCTGCCACTCCGTCATAGGATTTCAAAAGTAGGAAGCAAAACTTAACATCATTCTGTAAAGTACTTATCTCCTGTCATAAATTTCTTTCCAAAGCCCAGAAGTGTCTTTCCTCTCCCTGCAGAGCTGCGTGGCTGCTTTCCTGGATGTGGTCATTGACGGGCGCGCGGTGGAGACGCCGCCGATGTCAGCTGTCAACCTGCTGGAGGGGCTGAGCAGGACCGTGGTGTACATGACATACAGCCAGCTGACCACTCTGGTAATGCCTCATGTTCTGGAGAAGAAGTAACTTGTGCCCATATGTCCACAGAGACCAGGCAATTCTACCATTCTTACCAACACTAATTGTAAATGTTTAGGTTGGCTTTATGCGCAACGTCATGTCAAGCGATCAGCTTAAGGAAGATCGGATGGCTTTGGAAAACTTGCTGGCAAACTTACCCCAGAACAAGCCAGGGAAAAGCAGCAGCCTTGAAATGACTCCATATAACACCCCCCAGCTTTCTCCTGCGACCACTCCAGCTAACAAAAAAAACCGGTTACCGATAGGTAAGGGGAGCGAGCAGAGTCTGTTTGGTTTCTGTCTCTACGTGGTTTCTCTACCTTGGGACGTTTCTGGGCCATTTTCTCAGGCATCTCTTGGGGCTACTCTTTGCCTACACCTTCAGTTCTTTTTCTGTGTAGGTAGTGAAGAATTGTCTTTAGCACAGAAAGCCACGTAACTTCCTTACCTCGTGGTGCAAGTGGGGTGGGTGAGCTTCATCCTCCGGGGTGAACCTGAGAAAAGCAGTGGAGTGGTTGGCAGTCATCATGGGAGTGGTTGTCATTGATAATAATGGGAAAGGTTAAGGAGGGGCAGCAGATCTGGGAGGGAAGATTGCTTAAGAAAGTGTTAAGATGGAAGCAGAGTTGTTTAATTAGTGGGATAGAGCCTGTTTAATGTTTTTCTGTCTCAGAAGGGAGCAAATGGGGAGGAGATGAGCAAGCAGGAGCAGGACTTTCAGAGTATGTGCCGAGAAGAGAAGCTTTTTCCTTTCTCTGTTCTTTGTCTGCTCTAATTCCAACTGTCAATATTCTGGAATGCAATTTTTTGTTGTTTGGCTTTTGTTTTTTTGAATAGGATTTCTGGGTCTTGAATTTTTCTTTTGAAATAATACTTTATTTTAAAATAGAAAGTGTGGTACTCCTAGTCAGTAACTATTTATGTGATAAATAATCAGTCAATGATCATTTATTTGATTATGACTACGTGGGATAGTTTTGTTTGAGAGATTTGGTGTTGGTGTGTAAAAGGATGAAAATATGCAGAGCCTGATAAGTGGCAAAAAAACCCACAAAACCACTCCCAAGACAAACCTGTCCCATGTTGATTTAACTCTGCTTCTGAATGGCTCTGGTCTTAAGCCTATAAAGTAGTGGCACAGCAGCATTTATTTTATGGTATAAAATAGCTTTTGCTCAAAGTTTTTATTTCTTTTGTTTCATTTTAATGCTTTCGAAATCCAGGACAGCAATTGGCAGCCATTACTGCCTGGGATACCTCTGCCACCAATCTGTCAGCTCATATAACTCTAGTAACCCCTTTTGGTGGGTAATGCCCTCTTTCCTTTCTTCTGTCTGAAACTCTGACCTGTATCACGACTCAAGCATGTCTTTGGGTTACTCTGGCAATCAATTCCCTTTTCAGATTTCTTCATTGATTTCTATGTGAAACTTTGTGTTCATGTGGTTTTTGAAAACCCTTCCTGTGCCTTTGTGTGATAGTCAGAATTTGACTGTGACTTCTGCACACTTGCCTTGTTTTCCCCAAATGAAATAAAGAAATAATTGGTGTCATGCTGCCATACTTAGAAATCTTAATTCCATGTGGGCATTTTTGCTTCCACAGAGCCAAACATGGGAATCTGAGGCCAGTTGAAAAGATTAATAGTCACAAAATAATCAGAGAAAATCACCTGATGTTGTGTTGTATGTCTGTGTTTGAGACACCTTTTAGAATTAGAGTTCCGGCTTTTTAGGTGAAAAAAACCTTCTAAACAAATTAATCAGAGTTTTAAGCCACAGAAACCTAGACCTTTTTTGTTGGTGACAAACTTTATTTTCTCATTTAACATATTAAAGGTCTTCCTGTGATTGGAATTTGCTGAATTTGTGTAGACAAACAGGACACAGTGTCCCTTGTTTCTATACTTCTTTCTTGTTGAAAGTTTCCTTCATCAATACTCAAGTTTAAACACCAGTCCCATATCTCAAAGTTTAATAAGACTTTGATTTTGTAAGTTTATTTCGTATGCATTACTAATTGAAACACTATAGTTCTGTAGATCCATTGTATTGTCTTTTTTTCCTCTTTAAACAAGGAAAAACTTTCTAATGTTGATATTTCAAAATATTTTCGTAGCAACTCGTAGCAGAAGTAGATCAAATATTCTGATGGATCAGCACGGAGACCACGAAGGATCCTCACAGGAGACTATCCCAGAAGTTCAGCCGGAAGAAGTGCTGGTGATTTCTTTGGGGACAGGTCCACAGATTACTCCAGGAATGATGTCCGAAAATGAGGTATCCAGACATGATGACATCTCAGATATTTTGAACCGTGCAGCCTCTGCCTTCTCAATAGCAGAACAACGAGGTTGTAACACTTAAGTTTTGGTAGCAATTGGAATCAAAATCCTTGCTTTATGTTACTGGACTTGGGGATTGTAGCTTTCAGATTTCTCTTTGTTAGATGTTTTTCTTCCCTCACTTAAGATGCTTAAGGGCAAACCTGAGCTCCTGTTTCTGAGCCTGAAGAAACTGATGCAGGTGCCCTGTCCTTTGGATCAAGGGACACAGGTGAATGACAGAACTGGAGCACTGATCCCAATGTTTTTGGCAGTTCAGACGTGAAAGGCAGAGGCCCAGCTTGTTGTGAGGGCAGAGCTGTGCTATCAGTGCCATCAGTGCCTGCAGAGTGTTCTTAAGGCAGGGCTGGAGTTATTGCCTTTTCTTTCTCCAGCTGCAGCACAGCTGCTGCTTCCAGATTTGCTGCCTTGCCTGGAGGTTGGGATTATCTCCTTTGGCAGCCCCGTGGAGATCAGTTTCCATGTTACACTGGCCTGTGGGGTGCTGAGGGAGCTTGGCTCCATTATCAGGAATGCCTGGTGTTCACAGTGTGCTATCTTGCATTGTCCCCAGGCCCTGACGTGGGAGATTGCTGCCCTTCTTCAGATGGAACCTTAGAAACCTGATTGTGACACTGACCATACGAAAACATGCCTCCAGTATTTCATTTACTCTTTAGTTACCTGAGAAATAGATGATTTTAAGGAAGTCTTGTTTCTTTCCCCACTCTCCAGGTCTTAAATATGCAGCTTGCAGATGGCGGGCAAGATGTCCCCATTGACGAAAACAAGCTCCATGGTAAACCTGATAAAACCTTGCGCTTTTCCCTCTGCAGTGATAATCTGGAAGGAATATCTGAAGGTGAAGGGCTGCTTAAGTCTTGAAGAAGTTTTGTTGCTCTGGTTTTTGGGTTTTTTTCCCCTTAACTCTAAAAGAAAGGTGTGTTAGATACAGCATCTCATCTTTGCCATTTTGAAGGCCGTGTAATGTGAGAGCCTGTCTTTTCTCTTAGTTGTTCAGAGAAGAAAGCCTGCAGCTAAATTTTGACCTACAAAGGCATAACCAAGTCTGAGAATTAGGAAGAGAAAAACTAAGTGTCTTTAGAAAGACAAAACAGAGGGATTTTCTTTTGAAACTTAAATGTAGTACTATTTAATAACATGAACTAATTTACCTCTTAACTTGGGCTTCTCAGACTTATTTTTCATCATGTTTTAATAAACTGTTAAATATCTCATAATAATTTCTGGACTCTGGACAACTTCTTTTTATGATCCTCAGACACAACAAAGCACAGGTGCCTGTGGGATGGGAGAGGTTTGGACAGATCAGTCCTGCATTATTTTGTGTAACTTCCATAACTTCGTTTTTGCTCTCTGTCTCATCAAAATAAAGAAAACAAATTTATGGACAAATTAATGGCAAAGACTTTATTGACTTTTTAGTTGCAGCAAAGTACAGTAGTGGTGAGATTCAGTATTTTATATAATTTCCTCTAATTTTTCTAGTGAATTGCATCCTGGATTGTTAGTGCTGTGTATTTAGGCATTGTTATTCAAATTAGATTTAGAGCAAAATCTGTTTTCACAGGTCCTTCAAATCGCTCCAACTCGGTGTCCTCGCTGGATTTGGAAGGGGAGTCGGTGTCCGAGCTCGGCGCCGGCCCCTCCGGCAGCAATGGTGTGGAGGCTCTGCAGCTCCTGGAGCACGAGCAAGGCAGGTGCCTCTTCTCATACAGCCTGGGCAGCTGCCAAAGTCCTGGGGAAAGAGGCTGCAAGATGCACTAGTTCAGGAAGAAAAAAGTAGATCTTTTCCTTTTGTGATCACTCTTTCATTTATTTATGGTCTGGTTTGGTTTGTTTTTTCCCAAGAAATATTTCTTGTAGTCTATTGTTGGGAAAAGGAAATCACCTGGAATTTTGAGGCTTAAGTCCTTTATAGGAAACTGCTTTTAAAGATTTGATTGATATCAAGCTTTTCCCTTCAGGAACAGGGTGATCTGGATCTCAGCTTTTCTGTGGTTAGTTCTTCTACAGGAATTGTATCAGTTTCTCAATAGCACTACATTTCATTTATTTTGTCTGTTGATTGAGTCAATAGGTCACCATGTTTACTTCCAGATTTTTTTTCCTACATCTCAAATGTATTTTCAGACAGCATCTCTTGAATAGTGTAGTAATGCTTTACAGCCGTTACTTTAAACCACTGCCTTACCTGACAGAATTAGAGGGTTAGTTGGTTGGGGATTTTTTCCTACAATGCACTCGTCCAGGTTTTCAGTCTGAAGTAATTGGAGAAGCCTTTCAGAAAGTTGAGAACCGTTTATTTTCCCACAGCCACAACTCAGGATAATCTGGATGACAAGCTCCGTAAGTTTGAAATCCGCGATATGATGGGTTTGACTGATGACAGAGATATATCAGAAACTGTGAGCGAAACGTGGAGCACGGATGTCCTGGGAAGCGACTTCGATCCCAACATGGACGAGGACCGGCTGCAGGAGATCGCAGGTAACTGGGGGCTGCAGCTGCTGCGTTCATGTGCTTCGCTTGCTCTGGGCCCGCGAGGCTGCAGAGCCTCCTCCTCCCTTCCTGAACACGGACCAAACTGCAGCTTTCCCGCAGGAGGATTTGGTGTGCATGACCTGGATTGTATTCAGTTGCTCGTTTCTTTTCAACGTTGTGTCTCCTGGTGGCTTTTTGAGGGACACTTTTCTCTCTAGAGCTGTCTCCAGAGCCCAGCTCTAGCCATACGCTTCGGCTTTACTTTTGCAGGTGCAGCTGCAGAGAACATGCTAGGCAGCTTGCTGTGTTTGCCAGGTTCAGGATCCGTGTTGCTTGATCCCTGCACAGGTTCAACCATATCAGAAACCACAAGTGAGGCGTGGAGTGTGGAAGTATTACCAAGTGATTCAGGTCAGAATTGGGTAGTTTTTGCTTATTTCTTTAGCATGATTCTAAGACTCTTCCAGAGGCATATAATGCAAAACAACGGCCTCTTCTTTCTTCAAGAAATTATTTATTGTCCTAGGATTAAGTTAGTGTTTATGAATACTGCCAGGATTAAAAGGACAAAGCGTTCCTAGGCAGAGAGAAGATGGAAAGCATTGGGAGGACTTACTGTTACTTAAGAAATTCTTAAGGGCTGAAGGGGAAGAGAAGGGTTTGCAAAGCAAACTTGCACTTGCTTTCCTTCCCTGTGATGTTGAGTAGGGGCTATACAGTTCACTGTGGTTAGTGAAGATGTGACTGTATCCTGTTGTGTCTAAGAAATACAACACTTAAAACAGTAAACACTCCTTAGTGTTCCTGTGCAGACAGAGCACTGCTGTCTGTGCAGAGTCCTGCCTTCTGTATCAAAGAATATAAGCAAACTCTTGCTGAAGTGGTTGAGTTACCTTAGAACTCGATACACTAAATCAACACCCCCGCATTCCTTCTGCATGTGAACATTAAGGGAGCCTGGCATTGAGGAATGATACTTTCTCTCTCTGCTCTCCATTGTCTCCTTTTTGTAGAGGCTCCAGATTTAAAACAGGAGGAAAGACTCCAAGAACTGGAGAGCTGTTCTGGGCTGGGCAGCACGTCTGATGACACAGATGTGAGGGAGGTCAGCTCTCGACCCAGCACTCCAGGACTCAGCGTTGTGTCAGGTGTGTTCAGCTGTCCCTGAAATCACTGCTCTGTCAGAGCACTCACCCTGCTGCATGTGCTTTAGTTATACATCACTTCACTCATCAGATAACTTCCTGCACTCATTCAGGAATTTTCAAAGCAGTGATTATTGCAGTGTTCACCAAACATTTGTACAGCCTCAGGATTTTGCTTCCTTGCTCTCTGAAAGACTATTATGGATGCTTCTTTTGTAAGGTATTAGTGCAACATCTGAAGATATTCCTAACAAGATTGAGGATCTCAGATCAGAATGTAGCTCTGACTTTGGGGGAAAAGATTCTGTGACAAGTCCTGATATGGATGAAACAGCCCACGGTAAGTTACTTACCTGGAAGCTCTGATAAGCACAAATGACACTTATGGAGTCTTAGATGTTACAGTTTTCCTGATTTCAAAGTGCTGGTGATGAAGCTTAACATTTTCTGTATTTGCCAGCAGTGTATTTGTTTGACAAACTCTGGTAGTTTTGAGTGCTAGAGCTTGAGAACTGGGTCTAAGATCACCTCTCCCGAATTTGGTTTGATTACATTGACTGTCCTCTTGCATTTTGGGATTGGGCTGCTCCTCAAGATTTCCCCACTATTTGTGATGTGATTCTTTGATCATTTCAATGTACTACAGAGATCTTTCCATACAAGAATATCTTTACAAATATTTTGCAATCTAAGTTTTGTAACCTGCTGTTGCTGAGCACTGTTTCTCCAGTGTCCCTCACATTGGAGGCAGTTTTAGTATAGCACTAACTTTGTTCTCTCTGTGTTTTAGGAGCCAGTCAGTTGACATCTCCTCCTTCTCAGACGGATTCTTTGCTTGCATTGTTTGACCCTCTGTCCTCAAATGAGGGTGAGTTGTAAAGAGTAAGCTTTTTTATTTTTAAAAATAGGCATTTTCAATGCTTCTGTGTAAATATCACGTAATTTGGAAGAATCTTTAAAGAAATGTGTATGGCTTCTTTTATGTTTATGACCACAGGTGTGTCAGCTGTAGTAAGGCCTAAAGTGCACTATGCAAGACCCTCTCATCCACCTCCAGATCCGCCCATTTTGGAAGGAGCTGTGGGAGGTAACGAGGCCCGACTGCCAACCTTTGGGTCTCATGCTCTGATTCCAACTGATCTGGAAGCCTTCAAGCAGAGACATTCCTACCCAGAGAGGCTGGTCCGCAGCCGGAGTTCAGACATCGTGTCGTCAGTGCGGAGGCCGATGAGCGATCCCGGCTGGAACAGACGCCCTGGAAACGAGGAGAGGGAGCTGCCCATGGCCACCAGCAGCGCTGGAGCAGCTGTGCTGGCAGCCACATCTCAGTCGTCATCTTCATCTCCCAGTAAGGACTCCTCCAGGGGAGAGGTGAGGCTTCTGTTCACCATTTTATTTTTATGTTCATGCCCACTTTAACTATGCATCCATGCCAGAGAGTTGGTATTAAATGTGTTTAGCCAAGGAATTACAACACACTTTTGTTACCCTTTAAACATTGCCCAATAATGTTTTATAAACTAAAGCTACAGATGTCCAGTGTGGCTTAAATGGATCTGGCTTCTCTTAAATTTACTGGATGAGCTTTATTGGATTTGGTGGCACTTCAGAAATAAATTTGTTGTAATGTTAAACTGCTGCAGCAGCCTGAGAAGTGATTTTCTTTAAAAAAGAAATAAGTGAAATCTAAGGTTCTTCATGACTTGGGGTTTGCATCTGCAGGCTCTCCTCTTAAGGAGGGATATTTCTCACTTAATCTGCATCCTGTGCTCTGCTGTAGTTGTGTTTTTACAGTCAGTGTAGCAGAGCCTGATGTGGAGAAATTCTCTCTTTCCACTTGATTTGGTAAATGCTCAAATGTAGACTCTGCCCTTCTGCAGATTGAGGAACGGAAAGACAGCGATGATGAGAAGTCTGACAGGAACAAGCCCTGGTGGAGGAAACGTTTTGCCTCTGCCATGCCCAAAGGTGGGTTCATGTCTGTCGGGTTTTGGTACCTCAGTCAGAGTGCACGCTGCCTTTATTATATCTTTAGTCACTTTAATGGCTAAACTAAAGTGTAAATAAATATGTAAATAAAAATAGGAAGCTACCTGACTGCCTTGGATAGTAGTTCTCTGGAGTGTATTGTACCTGGAAGGCAAAGCTGTTCTGCCTGGGTGTCTGGTAAAGGTGGAGCTTGCTATAGATGATGGTAGTGCAGTTCTGCTCCACCCCGTGGATAAGCTTATGCTTTTATTGAAGTTTACTTGATGAAAGTCTTCTGCATTAGCCACTTCCTTAAAGTTTCTGCAATTTGGCCATTATCTCAGAATAGTCTTTGATGAGATACCTTGCATTTTCAGCTCCTATTCCGTTTAGAAAGAAAGAAAAACAAGAAAAAGACAAAGATGACATGGTGCCTGACAGATATGCAACACTTCAAGGTATGTGAACAATATCATAGTAATTTTCTCTCAGAACATGCCTTCTGGAGTTCCAGAGTGCTCTCCAGGTAGCTGTTGACAGACAAGTGTGTGCTGCTCTACTTAATGTTCACAACTGGCATTGTGAATAAGAAAATGGATAAAGACTTCTTGCCTTGAAAACTGTTTTTAAGTTGTCAGGCGTCTGTCAGTGCAGATAGTGGAATCTCAACTCAAGTCCTCACTTTTTACCCTCCCTGCCCCATTACAGAGCTCACATCCTTGTCACAGCTGAGCTGTAAGGATGGCTGCACACACAGTGCTGTAATAGTTACTTAAGTGCTAAATTAAACATGATTTGAACCTGGGTGTTTCATTTTCTGTTTGCCTAATCATTTCTAGAAGTCTTCAAATATCCCAGAACCATTTGTGTATGCAGTATGAATGTGCTGAGGATCTGCTCAGGATCTGGCTTTTTATGTTCCCTTTCATTGTACTGTTTTTTTCTGGTTTACTTCAGACTTTTTAAATATATTTGAATTGGGGCTTCACGGAATACAAGCAGCTCTTTGTTTGATGTGGCTGAAAACAGAGTCCAAATGTGTAGGTCTGAGTTTTTGTGTTTGCTTTCAGTTGGCACAGCACCAGGGTGACTCCTGTTGTTTTTTGTGGTCCTTTCAGATGACCCCAGCCCCAGGCTCAGTGCACAGGCACAAGCTGCCGAGGACATTCTGGACAAATACAGGAATGCAATCAAGAGAACCAGTCCCAGTGAAGGAGCCATAGTGAACTATGACAGTGCAGGTGAGAGCCTGGCTTTTGGAATCATCACCAACATAGTGCCTCCTCCTTAAAGATAAAAGCACTTCAGTATTCTAGACCGGTGTTAGTATTGCCAACCAAACAACATGAGCTCTAAACTGGGAACATTTTGTCAAATAATCTGTGGGACAGTCCCACAGAGGCTGGGAATTAAATCAGTATTCCCAAGGACCCCTCTTTCATATTGCCATTGCCATATTGACTGGTTGTTGATAGCACATCTCCTAACAGTTCTTCCTTTTGTTTTGTTTTAATGGGTACTGAAGAAGTAGATTGCCTCACAAAACTGATGCTGTTTTTTCTTAGCAACTTGTAGATTCTGTATTTTGATACGCTTTTTTCACTTATCCAGAATAAGCTGGTTCATTTGCTGTCTTTGTTTTCCACCTGACCTTAGAATAACGAGCAGAAAATTAGTCTGGTTTCTTCTTCTGACTCTTCAAGTGTAATGTTTTTCTGTTTCTTTCCACAGAGGCTATTGGGGATGGTGAGAGCATGCACGACTCCCCGCGGGATGAGGCGCTGCAGAACATGTCTGCAGACGACCTCCCAGACTCTGCCAGTCAAGTAGCACAGCCACAAAGTTCTGCTTTCTCCTACAGGTAAATACATTTGCAGGTTTCGTCTTACCCACAAAGTGGAAATAAAAGCTGAACCTGGGAGTTTGGTTCTAGGCAGTTTTAAATAAAAAAGAAAGTAAGAATTTCTTGTTGAAGAAGCCAGCCTCGCAGCAACTGTGTTAAAATATTTTTCCTCTTTAAGGGATGCAAAGAAGAAATTGAGATTGGCTCTTTGTTCAGCAGATTCTGTTGCCTTCCCAATGTTGACTCACTCGACACGGAATGGTCTCCCCGACCACACAGACCCTGAAGGTAAAGGTTCTTTGTGTTGTGTGTGTCTCTTCTTGTCCCCCATCTAATGACTTGTGCTGCACCATTTGTGGTCACTTCTCTTTGCTGTAGACTTAGAAGGCACAGGCTGCCTTTTGTCCCCAGAATGTTTTTGTTCTTGCTTCACAAACCTGCCAGCTAAATCTGGTCTTTTTTTTATAAATAAGGTACCACAGATGTAGTGCAGGTAGAGACTGAAGCTGTAGAATAGACTCCCAAAATACATGTGCTGTTGGGAATTGTGCTACTTGAATGACTTAACTAGTCTTTAAGTTGACTTACTGTATATGTGTTGTGTCCCTTCATTCGTTCTAGGTTTATTTGCAGACAGGTGACTTGGAATTTATTACCTTATCTGGTCCTCCTCATATTTCAGAATGATTCTAAGTACTAGATAAGATGATGATATGAAAACTTATCCCCTGATATCTGGAAAATTCAAGAAAGCTTATTAAACTATTCTAAAATAACCTTTATTGCCTCGTACACAAATGTTGGTTTAAATCATTAATGTTTCCCATATTCAAACCCAGTTTATTTTCATCATGCCTGTTTCTTTTCCTTAACAGTTTTTCTTTGTTCTTTATTAGACAATGAAATTGTGTGCTTCCTGAAAGTTCAGCTGGCTGAAGCCATCAACCTCCAAGACAAGAACCTGATGGCCCAGCTGCAGGAGACGATGCGCTGCGTGAGCCGCTTCGATAACAGGACCTGTCGGAAGCTGCTGGCATCCATTGCAGAGGACTACAGGTAGCTTGTGTGTTAGAAACAGCTTCCCAGATTCGTGTATTTATTCACTAGCAGATTGGGAACATCCCTTTTGTTTTAAATTGTACTTTACCAAACCAGGTTATTACACCTCTGCTTCCCCACAAAACAATGAAATTGTCTCACCTGTCTGTGAATGGCTTAAAAAAATTTTGGGCCTTAAGTCGGTCCAGGTAGTAATAAACTCAGGTTAAATCAATTTGTGGGTAGTATTCAGCAATAACACACACAAGATGCTGTTTGGAATTTGCTTTAGTCTGGCATTCTTGAGTGCTGCTGGAGCAGTGAACTCACAGAAATCTGTGTGAGGTGAACCTCCAAAGTCACACATTGTTTTGTTTTGTAAACAGCAGGTTGAAGATTCCTCCTGCACTACAGCTTAACAGTTTGTAAAGGTATTAGCCTTTATCTCTGTTACCAATCTGATGCAGAGCCCTCTTTCTTTTAGGAAAAGAGCTCCATATATTGCTTATTTAACTCGCTGTCGCCAAGGCCTGCAGACGACACAAGCGCACCTGGAAAGGCTCTTGCAGAGAGTTCTACGAGATAAAGAAGTGGCCAACAGATACTTCACTACAGTATGTGTGAGGTTACTGCTGGAGAGCAAAGAAAAGAAAATAAGGGAATTTATTCAAGGTAAGATTAATGCAGACTGGAGTGTTTACATTCCTTTATTTCTTATTTAGATGCTGGCTTGGGTTAATGTTTTAAAATACAGCTTTTGATCTGAGGAGCAGATTCCTAAAATGATTTTAATTTCAGTTGGTGATTTAATGACTCAGATAGACAGATTACTGTGACTTTACTATATGTTGTAGCAGCTAAACCATGGTAACTGTCTGCATTTTTCATGGGCTGAGAGAATGAAGATAATGTGACCTTGCTTGGCCTAAGGAGTTATGCTAAATCATATTATCTAGTATCTGCCCCATGGAAGAAGCATGAATACTATTAATTATTTTAGATCTACTGATAAATGGTAAATGAAGTTGCAGCATTCAATTCTTAGTCTAGAACCTGTGGTTGCATCTTAGAAGATATGGGGGTAGTAGTAGTGTGAATCAAATGAATCAAAGATTTAAAAATTCCACAGCATAAGGGACAGCACCACCAGAGGACAACTCTCTAAAGAGAACCACTTACACCAAACTAGTTCTGTGCTCTCTAGGCACATATCTGACTTAATGGAGCACATAAGGAATTTGGAGTAGATTCTTGCTCCTGGAGCATTTGGGTGCTGCATATTAAATGTGCCTGAACAGGCTGGAATTAATATGAGATCTTGCATTTACTGGGATGAAAGTATTTGTAATAAGATTCAGTGACCTAGGAAGGAGTTAAAGCCCTTTCACTGGACAGAAAGGAGACAGCTATTTCTGGATGATCTAAAAGAGCCACTGGCAGCCGTGGCATTCAGGCTGCTGGCAGATGTGAGTGGCAGCTGTCTCTGGGGCAGGGTGCTGTAAATATGAAGCTGATGAATGGGCAGTGATTTGGTCACGCTGCATTTGCTGGGCTGTATCTGTCTGTGTTTTGTACATAAACATGAATGTTGCATCTATGTGTACTTGATAAAGGTAATGGGAAATGGGGCACATGGGTTTTCCTATCTGCCCCAGCTCCCCCTGCAGCATCTGACAGCTTTGTGTGTGCTGGTTCCTGCCAGTGCCTGTCCCAGGGATTGTTGTGGGTGTTGCCTCTGTGGGTGGCTGGGAAGAGGCTTAAGAACTGGAGGGAGTGATTAACACACTATTGAGTATTTTGAACATATGCTTTGTTAAATGTGTTCTCTATGCGTTTCCTCTAATGCCTCCATTTATTTCAAGTGTTTCTGCTTGTCTTTCCCTTACTGGGATGTGGGCAAAACAGCCTCACTGCTGGCTGGCAGGAAGTCTGGAGTAGATTCTGGGCTCTTCTTGCCAGAAAACCCTATCAGAATTAATACTTTTTACTAAGTGAATGTTCTTTCTCTTCTTACCTTGTGTCAGATTTCCAGAAGCTCACAGCAGCAGATGATAAAACAGCCCAAGTTGAGGATTTCCTTCAGTTCCTGTACGGGGCTATGGCTCAGGATGCCATATGGCAGAATGCCAGTGAGGAACAGCTTCAGGATGCACAATTAGCCATCGAGCGCAGTGTGATGAATCGCATTTTCAAACTTGCCTTCTACCCTAATCAGGATGGAGATATTCTGCGTGACCAGTAAGTTAATGGAATTCCAAGGACCTGGTTTCTCTTTTGCAGTTGGTGCAGATGGAAGCTGTGCACCCTTCCTGTGACAGACTTGTCTTTGTCAGCCAGGCCACACAAACTCATGTTTTGTTAAAGAAAAGGAAGTGCTTTAGCACCGTGTGCAGATGTGTTTGCAACAAACTGCTAGAACAGAATAAAGGTATAAATGTAATGACCTGGGATACAGTCAGGTCTGCAAATGTGTGTGCTGAGAGAATGATCAAAATCTGCCTCAGGACTCCTTCCATTTCCTGGTTTGGTATTTTCTGTGCATTTGGGGGTTTTGTGTCTGTTTTAGAACAGATGCTGTTGGAATGCTCTAAGAGCTGCTTGGTTATACAGCACAGTCCTCCCCACCCTCACTGACCTGGTATCCATCAGCTGTAGGGGCACCATGACTATGTAAGATAACCCTTGTAGTATCAAATTTAAAAGGACTGGGAAGCCCCAGGGGACTGCAGGCTGGCTGCTGCTTACTTTTCACTCATGTTTTTTGTGCTTTCAGGGTCCTTCACGAGCACATACAGAGGTTATCCAAAGTAGTAACTGCAAACCACAAGGCTCTTCAGATACCTGAGGTAACTCCTTTCCTTCACTTCTGTATGTGTGTCAGGGTGCTTGGTTTTGATTATGTTTGGGATGGGGAGAGGATTGTTGTCTTTTACACTTAGAAGTGTTGCTTTTCGTGCCGTGACAGCTGAAATATCCTGCAGGAAAAACATTCTGTACCTATGCCTTAGTGTCTTCCTTTGACTGATCCTTCTAAATTCATTTTTTTCTCATTTTGCCACCTCTGTCCTGATACCAAGATTTAAGAACCAATGCTACACTGCACTAAGATGCAGTAACTTTCTGATAATTCGCTTCAAAAGAGAAGATTTGAATCCTTTATGCTTCTGATGTGATTCCCCTGCCATGGCTGTGGTTTATGGCTGTCAAGTTAACTTTCTGAACCAGCCAGAATTAACAAAACCTTGCAGCTGTGTGAATTTACCCAGTGCTTTTGCTTTTCTAACACCTAATAGGGTAACTAAAAGCAGGTTGGTAGGCTCAAGGAGTCTGTCAGGGCTGGATGTCTGCAGCTGCCTGGTTCTCAGTGCAGCACTTGAAGTGTGTGACTGAACAGTGAGTGTTCACAAAGCTGCTGGTAAGGAAGAGAGGCCCTACAGCTCTGCCTTCATCTGGAATAGGGTCCTGAGCAAGGCATGGATAAGTACAGGCTCACTGTGGGAGTTGCACACAGAATACTGGCTCCTTCTATTGTTTTCTCTTAATAACACCTCAGGAAGCCACCTCCACTGTGAGTGTAGTGTAGCTGCTTCAATCACAGACTCCCAGAATGGGTTGGGTGGGAAAGGACTGACTGTAAAGCCCATCTTGTGCTACCCCTTGTCATGGGCAGGGACACCTTCCACTAGCCCACATTGCTCCAAACTCTGTCCAGCCTGGCCTTGGACACTTCCAGGGATGGGGCAGCCACAGCTCTGTGCAAACTGTGCCAGGGCCTTGCCACCCTCACAGGGAGGAATTTCTTCCATATATCCAGCCTACATCTGCCCTCTTTCAGTTTGAGCTCATCTTGCCTTAAAGCTCCCCTTTTCTCCAGAGCCTGTGAGTGTCTGGTGCTGTGGTGCACAGCAGTAGCTTGGACAGACAAGACCTGGCAGCGTGCTGGTTTTTCTGCAGGTGTATCTCCGGGAGGCACCGTGGCCGTCGGCGCAGTCCGAAATCCGCACCATAAGTGCTTACAAAACCCCCCGAGACAAGGTGCAGTGTATCCTGCGCATGTGCTCCACCATCATGAACCTGCTCAGCCTGGCCAACGAGGACTCAGTACCTGGGGCAGATGATTTTGTTCCTGTTTTGGTTTTTGTCCTCATAAAGGTGAGTTCTTTTGCAGAGGTCACACAGCCCAGCTAATTCTTGTAATTAACAAGCACCTTTAGGAGGAGAAATAATCCCTGTGGGTAATGGGGAGCATGCCAGGCTCAAACCCAGATCTGATCCAGCAGGTTTGAATGGGAATCACAAATGTGGTCACAGTTACTGTTTTTGAATCCAAGCAAATTTCGCAATTGGAACCAAGGAAATTGGGGTGCAGACTTTGTGTGTGAAGTGGAGTTTGTTTGACATATGTCCACCAGCATCTGTCATCGATGCCTGCTTCATGCTGTCCTCTCAGGACCAAGATCCACACTAGGACTGACTTGTGTTGCTGGTCTTTTTGACATGAGTGGAGAATGGTGTCACATGTCAGACACTAAAACAACAGGCTCTATATGTGTTGAGGTCCTGATGACCTTCATAGATTCTGCCAGTGTTCCCCTTCTTTCTCTTGGCCTGCTAGTTATTTTTCCTTGATGGAAAAAGGCTCCTTTCATCAAACCTGATGTGTTCTGAGGGTGTGAGATGGGGCTGGTCAGGATGACAAGCTACAGACTGTGTAGTATCAGGATCACTGCACAAAGGGAACTGTGGTTCTTTCTGTATCTTGCAGTGTTTGGTGTTGAGCTTTGCAAACAAACTGTGAGTGTATCTCTCTTCTCCAACCCCAGGCAAACCCCCCTTGCCTGCTGTCCACCGTGCAGTACATCAGTAGTTTCTATGCCAACTGTTTGTCTGGAGAGGAGTCGTACTGGTGGATGCAGTTCACAGCAGCCGTGGAGTTCATCAAAACCATCGACGATCGCAAGTAACTCGCTCAGCACATGCATGGGCAGACTGTGAGCAGGAGAGGAGTGTCTGAGAATGTACAACAGCTGCAAAAGCTGAAGAAAAGACTTTCCTTGTATAATACTGTACAGAATCGAGGCATTTTAAAACACACCTTTACTAATCTAATTAATTTAACAGATTTTCCTCTTCTCTTTGGGTTGCGTTTTTCTCCCCTCTAGATACTGGCACTGCAAAAGGGACCACAGTTTTCAGGTATTTTGGAATCTCAAAACATGCAGAAAATTTCTCATGCTTTCTCCACCACCCCTCTTCCTGAACTCTTCCTCACATGAATAGTTCACTTCATTTAATTTCTAACAGAAAACTGAAACAAGAGGAATCAGGGCAGCCACATAGTAAACTTTCTAGTTGAATACACCTTTTATTAAGAAAACACCAGCCACACTGAAAGTTTGTAGCAGCTGACATCAGTTACTGATTATATTTCACCTAAATTTAAAATCTGAGAGGACAATGTAAATATTATATAACTATATTTAATGCATTGCAAGTTTCTTTGGACTCATTATCCTTCGAATAAAAAGCAAAAGCCTCTCTGACCTCTAACAGGTTGTGACGTACCATGTTTTGGTGACAGAAGGACTTCCTAGAAAGGCTAAGATTTAAAAAGGGCAAACTGAACTATTTATTAAAATGTAATTAAGATTACTGAAATTTCTAAAACTGGAATTTATAATAGGGCTTATTAGCTAGCTGAACACTTCTTGGCTAGGGCATTAGGGTGTTACAGAGGTTTGGATATATAGAGGAGAGGGACTGTAAGTTGCAATAGAGAAGTCTAATATAAAAAAGGAGAAATAAAATACCTTACTGTAATATTTTTTCTGATCTATTGTGTATACTGTACAAACCCCAAACAGAGATCCTTAACAGAACCTTGGGCTGTAATATATATTTTGATTAGTGACATTAAATACATATGCCAGGGGGTTCAGTGAATGTTTTTACTAAATGTTCTTCGTGTTGTCTGCTATGCAGCAGTGCAAGTTTTACTGTTCATATAAAATATTTTAAAATAATATAACACTGTTCTTTATGAAACATATCATGACATCAGTTCAGGGTGTTTTATAGATTTCTCACCCCACCTTTCCCTTAAACTGACAGTTCCCAGTGTAAAGAGGTTTTTATGCACACCACCACGTGTGCTTTTCATGGCTGAAGTGGTCTGGGGCATGGCCAGTGCGTCTTGGGTGTTTATAAGCACCTGCTGTCCTTTTTCAGCTTGAATACAGTGAAAAAGGACAGTGAGCATTGAACTTTTTCATGTCAGTATTATTTCTTGCTCTTTCCGGGGTGTTCATTGCACTTCTGACAGAGGGATGTGGTAAGACTTGGTGTCTGTGAGTGGTAAAGAAAACAAAATCTTTCTCACATTCTTTTCAAAACACGATTGGTTCATTTTGAGTGTGGGTGCATTTTGATGATTAAAACCTGTAAGCAACTGGTACTTGGGAAAATCATGCAGTTAATTGGAATTAGAGCAAAGTGTTGAGTGCTTGATTTGGCTGTGCTACTTGTCAAGGCATGATTAAAGAAACTTACTTTCTTGGACTCAGATATAACTCAATCTAGCAGTTTTGCCAAACTAATCACAGGTGAGAAGTTGGTATGGTAACTTTTTTCTTTGGTAGTCTGTCTCCTCTATTAGAGACTCAATTGTGTGGAGGAGCAATACTCAGCCGAAACAGAGTTCTTCTGGTCTGCCTTACAGTGGTGACTCAGTCTGTGTAGCACTGCAATATTCTGGTTATTTAGCCTTGATGGGTTTTTGGTGCTGAACACGTAACTCAATATTGCAAGCACAGCCCTGACCAATAACACTCAGCAGCAAAGCACAAACATGCCCTTGAAGATATGCCCAGATCATATCAAAAAGCAATATAAATCCATTTATATTGAAGTGTCCTGTAATATGTAATTATTACTTGAATATCCAAGTCATTAAGACAGAAGTGTGAAAGTTCTCTTAGTCCTGCAGTTTGGGTGTTGGTTGAGGAGAGTATTTATGGGATCCTTAAAGAAGGCACAAGGACACTGGAGCTGGTGATCCCCCTGCATGTTGCCTCTTTGCTGACCTGGGCACAGGGTTGGGTCAGTACCGTTGCATCTTTCAGGTTTACTCTCCCTTATGGAAGGGGCAAGAATCATTTTCTTCACAGCTTTTACCACTTTATTTCTCTGCATAGAAAAATATTTAAAAGAACTGGTGTCTTTTTTTAATTGTTATTTAGTTATTTTAAAACCAATAAGTTTCAGTGAGCCCCGGGTGAGCTGACAGTTTTTGTAGCAAGATGGTCCTTTGCTTCTTTTTTTCCAACCTACTCTGAAGGTCCTTATATAGTCTTGATAGGTGTAGTTAGAGAATTAGGCTTTCCAAAGAATTAAAACCTGCCTGTAATGTCCTTTTACTGTTTTCCCTGGTGTCTCATAACGTTTTGTTTTAAAATGCTAAATCCCATGTCTAGGAAGTGGTGGTGTTAGGTTTGGTGTGCAATAGTGAAGGTGAAAAGACAGTGCACAAAGGACCAAAAGTACCAGAACTGCTGCCAAAAGGTGCCAGCCAGCCATGGGCCTGTTGCTGTAATCTGGGTGCTTTCTGGGAATTAAACTTCTTCAGCCACTGGAGGAGGAATGGGACATTTTGGGGAGGGGGGGAGAGGTCATTGGTAACAGGTCGCAGCCGGGGACTTGAGGCTCGGTCATTGTTGTCAGTGCTGGTTGTTGGCACATCCCGAGGAACTGCCACGTGAAACGATGGCACGTCTGTGCCTGGGAATGTTACAGACGTGCTGGTTTCCTTTTTGGGTAGAGGAGGGAAAGAAAGGGCCGAGTTTTTCATCCCTCGGAGATTCCTTTGTGCTCCTAAGTGAGATTTCTCTTTAAAACCTTTTTAAATCCTCTTTAAGGAGAATCAGAATGTCTCTGGCCTACCAAGGATTTGAGTTTAAAAGTTTTTGTTTTGAAGACCTTTTACTACCAAATGCTGAATGTAACTGCCATAAATTTCAGGAAAAAAAGCCACGAACACGATGCTGTTTCCTGTGGGTGAGTCTCTGGTGAGCACAGTGTTGGTTCGTATTGCTTGAAAATGTTCTTGTTCTGTTAAGCCAAATTCTCAGAGAATTGGAGAACTCACTGCCATGGGAATGGGGAGGGGTGAAGAGGGTGGGACAGGGGGCAGAGCTGCGTGTTGGCACGAGTGAGTCACGGTGTGCTGGGAGAGCTGGAGCAGCAGGAAGGCGGTGGGGATGGAGGGGGAAGGATGCTCGTGTTTGGGTACAGCTGGGGACGTGGTTGAGCCTGTACTACTTGAGAATTAACCTCTGCTAAGTTAGTAGTGTCTGTTCTGTACCTTTTAATCGTGCTTTACCTCTATTGAAAAGCTTTGTACTGCCTCTCCTCTTTGGTAAAGCCTTTATAAATCTAACGAGCTTGCACAATCTTGTATACAGGAACCCCATCTTGTCTCTTAACGTGATTATTAATGTATTATTCTGTAAAAACTGATTAAAAGGAGAGCAGTTTAACCACCTGGCTTTGACGTTTCTGCCTTGTTCCAGTGCCATCACCAGTTCTGCTGGGGATGGCAGTGCAAGTGTGAGCAGCTTCCCACTAACTCTGAGGTTTCCCATTGGGCATCACTGCTCTGCTCCATCCTCACATCTCTCAGGGAAGGGACAGTGGCAAAAAAACCCCTGAAATCCAGTTAAAGGGAAAGGAAGCATTGACTGCTTAACACAGAGCTCTTAGATATTATTTGAAATCCTGCAGCTTGGCTGTTCCAGCGGCTTGAGAGAAAGAAGTGGCTCTGCCTGCAGCAGGACCATGCCCATCCCTCTGCTGCCTGCTTGATGTTTGATGCCTTGATGGGAGCGGTCAAGTCCAAAAGTATTATGTTTGGCATCTTATTTCTTAAGAAATGTTCATTTTGCCTGTGACACAGGAGCATTTCTTTGGCTGTCGTGCATCCCCCCAGTCCCGCTGCCCAAGGGGGCAAGTGGGCGCAGCGGTGGGACCAGCGGTGATGGCGCTGCCATGAGCTTGGGCCCTGCAGTGTTATTGACCTTGATTCTCTCTCATTTGCATCCAGCATTTTTCATCCTCTGGAATATGGTGTTTGGGGACCTTTCCATCATTAAGTGGATTTACAGCAATTTCCTTATGTGTTTTCTCCAAGGGATTCTGTTATGAGAGGCACATTAAATCTCCATTAATACCTCATTATCCGACTGATAAGATTACCATGATAATGAGGCAGAAATTCTAATTGTTTCACTTCTTATTGTGCCTTTCATTAAATCATATACCTGGAAGTTGCTGTTGGAGAGGAGAGCTCCAGCCTGCAGAGCTCGAGAGGTGACCTGGTCCTGTGCATCCTGGTCCTGTCCCACAGTGCTCAGGAGATGCTGGGGTGTGCTGGCCTTTTCTCCCTGGCTCCTGTGTCTCCTGCCACAGCCTCCCCTCTGTGACAATGCTGCCAAGAGGGCTTCTGGAGGCCCCAGGGCCTTTGGCAGCCTGCCCTGGGAGCATGGATTTGGAGAGAGCACGTTCCATGTGCCCCGTGCCTGCCCCGTGGTTGTACAGAGCCGCTCGCTCCTGAGGGCGGTTGAGCGCAGGGGTGTGCGGCCTCCGCCGGAGCTGTTAGAACCCATCAGGTCAATGATCCATGAACTACGAAGTCTCTAAGCAGGAGCAATTATTGTCTATCATGTGTCAAAGGCGCCCGTATTGACCCCGATAGATGGAGCCATTATGGCCTGTTGAGGCAACGATCCATGAACGGAGGGTTCATGGGAGCAGAGGTCTCAACACTCCACACCAGCGCCGTCGCTCCGTCCTGCCCGGCCCCGCAGGATGCACAAGGTGAGGGGGCCAGGGATGGATTTGGGGAGCGTGGATGCTGCCAGCTCCGTGTTCTGCCAGGAACAGCCTGGAGCCAGGCGGGGCTGGGGGCACAGACCCGCTGGGCCCAGGACTCCTGAGGGGATGTTCTGCATCTGCCCCAGGCCCCGCTCCCCTGGGGTGTGTGCAGAGATTCCCTGTCACCAGCTCTGGCTCCGGGAATGGAGACACCTCTGTGGGGCCATGTTGGGCACACTGCTGGTGAGAGGCCCTGCCTGGTCCTGACGGGCAGCCCACAGCCAACCTCACTAGGAAACACCACAGAGCTCTGCTTGGCACCAGATCCAGCTCTGGATCCCCTAGTTCCTTGCTGGGGGGGCTGGCACCATTCCTGCAGTCTGTTCCTCAGGCTCAGCTAACGAGGTAGAGGAGCCCACAGTGGATGGCACCTCTTGCCCTGCGGTGCAGGGGGTCCCCAGGACAAGGACTGTGTGAGTCCCTGCTTTCAGCACAGCAGTGGGATTGGCCATGGAGCCCCTGGCTCCATACCCTGAGGGGAGATGGAGCTGGGCCCCTGGCCCCCTGCCCAGGCTTCTGGCATCCAGATCTGCTGTAGAACAGAACATTACCCTGCACAAGTGGACTCAGGCTCCTCCTGTGCTGAGGAGATATCTCCATAGTAACTGGCACATTTGGAGGGCGGGAGGCGCAAGGGATGGAGACAAAGCCTCTGTGAGAGCTCTGGACAGACCCCACAGCCCAGGATACCCTGGGGTACAGGCTGCTCCAGCCCCCCTGTCCCTGCTGCTCCAGCAGGAGCCAGGTATGGCCCCCCTGGCAGCGACCCCGGAGCTGAGGGCAGAGACCTTGTCCATGTGGGGGCAGGGATGTCACCGCTGTGGGGAGGGGTGGCTTTTGGCACCAGCCTGCAGAGCCAGAGCTGAGGGGGGAACCATGGCCATGCCTGGGGCTCTGGGCAGGGGTGGCTGCACGGCAGCACCTGGGCCAGGCAGGTGCAAGGTGGGTGGTGAGTGCCCTGTGGCGACTGGGTGCCCTGGTCACCACTGCCCACCTCTGCCAGCCCCGCTGGCAGCACCACCACTGAGCCACGGCACCAGCAGAGTCATTGGGCTGGGGTTAATCAACATTCATTCATGTTTCCAAGTGTAAATTGAGCATTTGTTTAATTATGTGTAAGCAGCAATACATTCTGGCCATTATCTAAATCACTATTTTATTTCCTGGATGTGGTTTCATAATGCCGGGTTTGTGCTCCAGCCTCTGCATCATTAACAGAGAAGAGTTAATGAATATAAAAGCGTAAAGGCTAATTACACTTTAATTTACAATCATGGTCTCATTTTGGGACCACATGAAATCTGTTTTGAAAACAATTAAAACAACAAAAAAACCCAACCCAGTGAAGGTCTGGTGAGTGGAAGGGTTTTGGCACAAAGTGAGCAGTGGCCACCAGGCCCGTGGTGCTGCGGCTGCTCGGCGTTAGTGGAGCCTTGTGCTCCCCTGGGCCCTGCAGGGTGATGACCTGGGCTGGCAGTGGGGACAGCACCCTGGGGCCAGCACTGGTGTGGGGACAGTGCCGAGGGATGTAAATTGGAGCCTGAGTGGGAGCACAGTTCACCTGAAGGAGACAAAGACTTATTGGGCTGCAGATGTTGAAAGCAAAATTCAGTGAGAGTGCTGACTCCAGCACTTTGCCGTATTTCCTGTTGTTGGGACGAATGGCTGTGCCTCCCTGGAGCAGGTACCAGAGCCTGGCCCTCAGGAGGGTGGTGGCTGAAGATGAAGCTCATGGCAGGAGCGGTGACGGGGAATGGGTCAGGCTCTGTCTCTGCTGCTCTGTCTGCAGGAGGATCAGGCTGAGCAGCAGGGGTTTGGTAATCCCAGGTGTTGGGGCAGCTTCCTGCAGGCTGCAGCAGGCAGAGCCCCCAGATCTGTCCCCTACCACCACAGTCACCCATGGCGGAGACCATGGCTTCATCCGAGGGTGTCCCTGAGGCTCTGGGGACTGTCACACCACCATGTCCAGGCCTAGGACAGGACCTGTCCCCACTGGCATGGGGTTACCCTTCTGGAACTGTGGGTTACAGGTGGGATTTTGGGGCTGAGGCATTGGCTGGGAGGAGAGCAGGGCCTGGGGGAGCAGGACTGGAGCACGCAACTCGTGTGCTGTGAGCAGGTATGTGCACACACATGTGCTCCTGTGCTTTGCCGTGGGTGAATATCTGTTTGTATCTCCTTTATTCTGATTCCTTCAGAAATGGTGTAAGAGCTGAGTGCAGGAGGGAGCAGTGGCCTCAGAGCCAGAGACTCATTCCCTCCACCGGGCTGGCTGCTGGCAGGGGAAATAAATCTCCCCGAGAAAACCACTTTGCTCACACAATTCCAATCCCACAGGGCATCGTGGCATCACTCACTTCTTGTTTTATTTAGCTGATAATCCTTTACTAGGCCAGTGAAGCCCTATGGAAGTACAATGCCTTTACTGGGCGCTGGAGTGGGGGATTCATGGACCCAGGCACTGGGAGGGCAGTGATGCCCGGGGTTCACCCCGTGCTGGGGGCTCAGCTCGGGCTGGGCTGTGCTGGGACTCGGGTCCCCTGAGCTGACACCCTGCAGAAGCACTGAAGCCCCTGTGGTTTTGCTTGCCCTGCTCATGGTGGAGGACAGGACGTGTCCTTCTGCTGCCAGGTGTCTCTGGAGGTGGCTCAGGGACATCTGCTCAGCAGGATTTACAGGACTCAGCACTTGTGGCAGACCCATGGGCTCTGTGGGTGCCTCTCCCTCTGATAGATGTGCTGAACTGGGACAGTGGAGGCTCCTTCACCAGCGGGCACTGTCACAGGACCCGACTGCCCTTGCTGGGAATGTGGGTGCTGGGGCTCTGCTGTCTCCTTGGGTCCGTGTGGGGTCCACATTCCCAGCAGTATGGGCACATCCCTGCTCCCATACAGGCACCTGAGAACCCTTCTCCTTCCTGTCCCTCTCCAGGGCTAATGCAGGAGCTGTGCCAAAGTCGAAGCCCTGCGTGTCCCTCAGACAGGTTTGTCAGTGAGCGGCGGGGCCGTGTCACTAATGAACACATCCAGGGCTGAGTGCCTGCGGTCGCTAATTGGAAGCGCTCACAAGTGGGAATTCGTGGGGTTAGGCACATTCCCTGCACTAAGAGGGATTTGCCATTCAAAAATCCATGGCTGCCAAGGGCAGCAGAGGAGGAACAGCCACTGTGCCCTGTCCGTGCTCGGAGCAGCCACTGGCACCACACAGGTCAGACACAGACCTACATCACCCTAAGAAATGCAGCTGAGGTGACGGCTGGGGCTGCTGGGACTGCCAGAGCTGCTGGGGCTGGGGCTGCTGGGGGCTCCAGCTGTTTGGGAAGGTGTTGGTTGTGATGTGTTTGTGCCTCATGAGGGGTCAAGGCTCACCCAGGACCCTCTGAAGTGGCACCAGTGATCACAGGGTTTGGTGGCAGTAGCATGGGGAGGCAGCTTCTGTGGGGCATCAACACAGACCCACACAGCTCCCCCTTGTCAGCATTCCCACCTTCCCACTAATCCTTGTCATCCTGAATCTTATCAGCACTGATTTGATATTTACTTCCAGATTGCGGATGAACATGTTGAACATCATCATCCAATGATGATTCCCCATTGACAACCACTTTTTGAGACCTGTCAGTCAGCCAATTCTTAATCCTTTTAATGTGAGCTCTATTGATATTATATAGAGCTAATTTTTTAATCAAAACGTCATGTGCTATTAAATCAAATGCCGAACAGAAGCTGAAGCATACCACAGCTTCTCAGTTACTTCTATTAGTTAAACTTTTAAATTAAAGGAATGAAACCAAATTTTTTGACAAGCCCAAATTCCCATCCAACCGTGCTCCTGGCACTGGTTGCAGCCCCACTTGCGATCACTGGCAGCCGTTCCAGCTCCTCAGCTGCTGCCCAGGGATGGACGTGGCTGGAGGGGTGAGTGTGGATGGCAGGGCTGGCACGGGGCTGGACGTGCCAGGGAATGGCCGAGTGCTGGGGTGGCCTCCATGTGGAGCTGCTGCCGGGGTGGAGGAGCTGCGTCCAGGCCACTTCACAGTTAAAGTCTTGGTGGGGAAATGGGAATTTTTCTCCTGTGCTGGATGCAGCCTCTGACCTGAAAACGCCACCCCAGCCTCCCCGGGTGCGGAGCGGGCGCAGCCGTGCAAATGCGATATGACAGCGCGAGGCACACCAATATGGTTACCAGCTGTCCGGCCGCCACTGGGCCCCACTGGCTGGGCAGGCGATGCCCCAGTCGCAGATGCATTTTGGGGGGAGGAGGGAGGGCTTGGGCAGGGCCTGTACGTGCAGGCAGGCACACGCTGCCCAGTGCCAGGTCGCTGGGACCAGCACGAGAGCTCATCAGACCGGGACAAACCCGTGGGGTCCCACTGGTGTCACCCTGGGTGGAGGTGGGGCACTGTTTGGGTGCCTGTGCCACTGTGGCCAGGCTTTGGGGACCTGTGCCCAGAGCCAGGCAAGACAGGCTGCTGGCAAGCCCCCTAACCAGAAACCCCCTCCTGATGCCACCCATGTGGGCTTCTGCATGGGTCCCTCTGGCACAAGGTAACTCCCCTGGCTCTGTCACCTCCAGATCAACCAACCCTTTGTAAATCTAAATTAATAAGGTTGCACAGCTACAGACACAGGAACACGGGCTGTGTCGTGTCTTTGTCGATCAATGCTTTCTATCATCCCATAAAGCTGATTAAAAAGCAGAGCAGTTCATCTCACCAGGTTCCGCATCCCAACGTTATAAATTTGATATTCTGGTTAATGATTGTCAGCGCCGGCAGAGGACATGGAAGCTGATCAGTATTTGTAGTTTATAATTAATTATTGGAGTGTTGCTGCAGAGGACACCAAGGAGGGGTTGGGACTGATGAGGAGTTTTTTATCCCTATAATGCCAAAGAGCAAGAGAAAGGGACTTTGTATGTCCAGCACTGCCCATGCCACAGGGACACAGAGCAGCAGTGTGACCTGTCACGGTCACCAGCTCCACACCTGTGTCCCCAGTGTGGCTGGGAGGGTCAGCCAAGAGGGTCAGCTGCATTCCACCCCTTCCCTGCTGTCTGTGGGGAACCTGCAGTGAACAGATGTCTCTGCCCCAGCTCTGGACACAGGGATGTTGGTCCCTCAGGCTATATGGTGACCTGGTTGTCGATGCCAGCTGCTTGGAGAGCCCATGGATGGATGACGCTGTGCATCCCTGTCTGGCAGCCCTGCCGGGGGTCTCAGCCCCTCCACGACTGTGGGCAGGGCTGCAGTGGCTGGTCCTTGCCAGCCGTGTGGCACAGGGAAGCAAATTCCACCAGTGGGTTCCACAGCCACTGCCTGGGCCAGCACGGGGAGTTTTGGGACTTCTTTCTCTAGAAATAAGAAACTTGACCCAAAAGAGTGTCCCGAGCTGTTTCTCTGGGATAAAATCCTGTAACTTGATCAGATCCTGCATGTCAGACAGCCCCGTGTCCTGGATGGGTGACGTGCACTGTGGACTGAGGTGGCCACTGGCCCTCCAGACAGGAGCAGGGGTAGGGCCAGGGCCAGGGCCAGGGCCGGGGTACGGCGGTGGTCGCGCAGCCCGAGCCGCACCGGAGGGCTGCGATCGGCGGCCTCAAGGTGGCACCGTAAGAGTGGGAACCGCGCGGCGGAACAAAGGCTGCTCAGAGCCCCCAGCACAGCCCAGAGCCCCAGCACAGCTCAGAACAGAGCCCCCAGCACAGCCCAGAGCCCCAGCACAGCCTAGAACAGAGCCCCCAGCACAGCCCAGAGCCCCAGCACAGCCCAGAACAGAGCCCTCAGCACAGCTCAGAACAGAGCCCCCAGCACAGTCCAGAGCCCCCAGCACAGCCCAGAGCTTCCAGCACAGCCCAGAGCCCCCAGCACAGCCCAGAGCCCCCAGCCGTCAGACACAACAGGAGGGTCACGATGCCAGCAGCAGAAATCCCAGCAGTGGTCATGAAAATGGGGTCATGAGGGTGGTGGGGTTGGGGGTCCTGGGGCACCCACAGCCCCCGGTCAGCACGGGGCAGTGGGACCCCCATGAACGCCCAGTGTGAGGCTCTGTGGGCTGTGCTGTGTCACAGGGGTGTGTCAGTCACAGCTCGGAGGTGACCAGGCTGATGGTCCATGGCACAGCACCCCGTGTCTGCAGGGACTTTGGGGGTGTATTTTATGTTTCAGTGTGCCAGATGCTCTGGGTGTGGGAGGGTGGATGCCGTGTGACGTGGGGCTGGTGCCCATGGGAGGTGACAGCAGGGACCCACCGAGCCCTTTGGGCTCATACCACTGAGCCAGGTACGATGCCAGGGGTCCTCACTGCCCCTCCCTTGAGGGGTCCTGTGCCTGAAATGCAGCCCAAACCCACTGCTGGGTGTGGGGTGTCCTCCTGCCCAGTTCCCTCAGCCACGAGCCTCCCACGCCTGCTGTGAGCCTGTGCCAGCTCCCAGGCCGGGGTGCGGGAGGTGCCCTCCTGCTAATTGGGGTGTGCTGAGGAGGAGCCAGCTCAGCTCTGCCTGCCTTGACATTAAGACCTAAACTTGCTGTAAAACCAAATGGATACACACACCCACATCCACGAGGCTTTTAGTTCAGCAACAAGTGATTCCATCAAAGCCCAGCACCTAATTTAATAGCAATAATGAAAGGTGTGCGTCACTATTAATTTAAGCACTCCAACATTAGCCTTGCACTTAGAAACCAGCAAGGCAAAGCTATTTACAAATGAATGTACCAGGGCAATAATTGAAAGGACTGGTCTGACCTGCGGTGGCGGCTTTCTTCATTTATACATAGATATATTTCTATAGATGCATTATTCCCATCTCTTTAGCGAACCCTCCCTAATTAAGTTGAAGTGGCAGTGAAAGTGTGGCAGTAAGTGTGGAAAGAAGCTGCTAAAAACGTATTTAATTCATTATAAATAATCTTTGATAACATGAGGTTGGATAAAGGTTTTCAGTATCAGAGCAGGACACCAAGGAAGGCCAAGGAGATCATCCACACGCAGTGGGAGCATGTGTGTCCTGTGTTTTAACATCCTCACACTGGGGAAGGGGGAGCAAGGCTGGCATGGGGGGCTCTGGAGCACTGGCACCAGCACCAGCACCAGCTCTGGCTCCAGGAGCACCGTGGTGCGAGGCAGGGTGAGGTTGGTGGGCATGGGGGCTCTGGCTCCGTGTGGCTGCGTGCTGCGTGTGCCCTCGGGCTGATAATGTATGTGAGGAGGAAGGTGTATGTCACCCACATTAAAGGAGTTTAATGTGCTCAGAGTCACATTATTGTACCCTTGCAGAATACATTATCTGTCACGCTGCCTTTACAGGCTGTCACCTCGCAGAGAGGCTGCAGAGTTCCTGGAAACCATTATCAGCCTCTAATGATATTATCAAAATTGGAGCAGGCGCGGTGTGGAGGGGCCGGGGGAGGCACCGCCACCGCTCTCTGTGCCCCGAGAGGTGCCTCCTGTGCCCTGCCATCCCTGGGAGCAGCGGGATGGGGGCTGCAGCTCCACAGACCCCTCTGGAGCCAAGTCCAGGGTCAGGTAGTGAAGGGTGCAGTGGTCATGGGTGTCCCCGAGTAGCCCAAGGAGCCACTGCTGGGACTGGGGCACCATCGGGACCTTGGGCAGAGGCACCTGCCCCTACCCCATAAGACCTCTGCTCACTTCTGGAGGGGTCCAGCTCATGGGCACCATCCCCACCATGTCCCAGTCCAGGGTGCCCTTCCTGTCCCAGTGACCCCACGGGAGCAGCTGAGCGCTGCTCTGCCCTCTCCTTGTCAGGTGGAATTAAAAAAAAAGGTGCCGTTTTTTGGAGTGTAATCTTCCGCCTGCGACAAGGAGCCACGCAAACTGATAAATTGCAGATTAAACGAGTGCCACACTCCACTCCAGCCCTGGCTGTTAATTCCCCTGTTGTGCAATTCCCGGCTCTCAGGGCCTGTCAATTCCAGCTAATCGCAGGAGGCACTAAAACACTCTGCCCTGACAGCCCCGGATCGAGGCACCCCTGACTCCCGGCTCAGGTGGATTGCACGCATCACTTATGCACAAATCAGCAATATGCCAGCAGGGAGGAATTATGTCCGATGACAGCCCAGACATGAGGTACATATTGCAGAGCCGGCGAGCCCCAGCCGCCGTGACAGATTGCGGCGCGGGGCTGAGCGCTGGTGCGGGAGCAGATCCCGGCTGCACCGGCCCCGGGCGCACCCGGAGCCACCGGCCCCGCGCCTGTGCTGCCACAGGATGGGACGGCACCCCCGCACTGTCCCCAGCCTGTCCCCATCCCACCACCGCCATGGCCTGGGTTGCCCACAGGGGCTGTGCTGGCACCGGACTGAAGGAACAAACTGTGCTTGAGGTGGGGCGGGCACGGGGCTGGGAATGGCACCGCGGGCACGGGATGTGTCCCTCCTGGGGTGGGGGGTGGCGACACATCCCGCTGCGCCCACCTGGGGTGGGGGCCAGCCCTGCTCAGCCCAGCCCGGCTCTGCTGTAACATTTAGCTTGCCTTAGTCTGTGATCCTGAAAAGCTGAAATTAATGACAGCCTTGCAGTTGCTCATTAATAATTGCTTCATTACTGTACGCAGTTGCAGCCTCCTGACAATAATGGGGTTTGCTGGTGTATTTCTAATTATCTGGCACTCCAGCTCCCTAACAGAGCCCTGGTGCTCCCCACTGAGACCCTCCTCTCCAGCAGGAGCTCAGCCCAACCCGCTCAGCCCCGACGTCTGCGGCAGCCCATGTGCTCCTTCCTTTGCAGCTCCTGGGAAGCGGCTGAACAGCCCTGGCGAAGGCCCATGTGGGACTTGGGGGCATCAAGGTGCACCACGCTTGTGTCGAGCTCCACCACAGACCCATCACAGGCCTGGTGCTCGTGGCCAGCTCTGTTTGGGAGCAATGATGTCGAGCGAGGCAGCGGCAGCTCTGGTGCGCTGAGCGGGTATGTGCCTGCAGCTGGCAGTGCTTGGCATGGCCGTTCTGTGGCCACCCCCATGGCCACCCCACAGCCACCCCCACGGTCACCCCACAGCCATCCTCACGGCCACCCCACAGCCATCCCCATGGCCACCCCACAGCCACCCCCATGGCCACCCCACAGCCATCCCCTTGGCCACCCCACAGCCATCCCCACAGCCACCCCACAGCCATCCCCTTGGCCACCCCACAGCCACCCCCATGGCCACCCCACAGCCATCCCCTTGGCCACCCCACAGCCATCCCCTTGGTCACCCCACAGCCACCCCCATGGCCACCCCACAGCCATCCCCTTGGTCACCCCACAGCCATCCCCATGGCCATGGCAGTCCCAGCAGCCCCAGTGCTGCCACGTGTGTACATTCCAGCCTGGGTGAGCAGAGCCAGAAACCTCCGTGGATGCCTCTGGCCGGGCTGGCTCGGGCAGGGCCGCAGTGCTGCAGGTGGTGGCTGAGCTGGAGGCAGGAATTCGAGTGCTGTTCATCAGCTCCTCGGAGAAATTCCCCCGGCAGAGGCAGCGGTGGCAGCGCTGGGGGAATTGTGGCAGTGTCCCCACTCTCACAGCACGGAAATGACCACTTGTGCCCTATTCCAGCCCCCGCAGCCCATTATGGCACACGTGGGCCCTGCGCTCCCACTTGGGGAGGGGGCTCATTTGTAGTTAAAAATCTATTGTGACTTGTCAGAAAAATGAATAAATGAGCACATTATTTTTTCATTTTGGAGCTCAGCATCTGTTTGTCTAATCAAGAAAGAGAACTGGGAAAGTCAACCAGGGCTGACGCACACATTTTATTTAACTTTTCCTCTGTCAAAGGAGTTTAAATGTGTAATGAACAGGCCATGGTGATTTGAAATATAATCCCATTACTCTGATGAGATTACCCAGGCTGTGAGAGTTCACAAATCATGCTTAGGGTTTTTAGAGTGAACAACACCCTGTTGAGATTTTTTTTCCCTTTTTGCATTTAAGCAGAGGTGTGTGGGGAGAATAAAACATGACAGTGCTTAACCCTTCGTGTAGCAGAGTGGCCGAGCAGGGCTGTGCCCAGGGCCAGCCCTCCCCATGCCCAGCTGCCCATGGTGGCCCTGGGACATTCGGCAGAGGAGCTGGGGAGCAGCACAGGGCACAGGGCACTCCACTGGCCCACCTGGTTGTGTGCCTGCTGTGCCCACACATCCCTGTCCTCGTCACTGTCCTTGTCCCAGTGTTGCACCAGGGTGGCTGCGCTGGGATGTGATTTAAGGGGCATTAATTTCAGCTGCAGCAGCAGCACCCAGCAGCACCCGCCGCCACAGCAGCACATTTCCATGAATTCATGGGCCCATTACAAACATGTCTCCATAAATAACTCCCCCCATTAATCTCAGGGCTGCACCCAGGGCTGTGTGATGGGTTTTGCCTGCTTGTCCCTGTGCCGGGTCCCAGCCCTGCCTGAGGGGCAGCTGCAAAACTCCCAGGATGCACCAGGCTCCTGCCAACCCAAACCCAAAGGAGCCTCTGGCTCGAATTGCTCCTGCGGGAGTTCATGGCAAACCCCTCTGGGGCCAGGGAGGGCACCCACTGCTCTGGCCTTGGATGCCAGCACATGCTTGGGTGCCCCGTGTGCTTCCTGCTCAAGGACCTCTCTTGTGGTCCCCAAGGCTCTGAGAAAATCAAGGAGGAGGAGGGGGATTGTCCCTGTGGACAAGGCTCCTCCAACAGCCAAAGCCAGAGAAAATTCAGCAAACCTCTGCTGCCTCCACCAGCTCCCAGTGCAGGCTGGAGTCATCCTCAGTGCATGAGCTGCATCCACCCTCCCCTGCCAGGGCCCAGGAGCAGGGATGGAGGAACAGCTTGCCTTGCTGACCCAGTTCAATGCCCATCTGACTCAATTACATCTACGACTACTGGGGAAAGACCAGCCTGTGATGGGTCCGTGCTCAGCTGTGCACAGATTGCAGCCATGAGCTCCAATTTAACTCCTTCAGAAATGCTGAGGAGCACAAATGCCTGTTCTGCAGGGGGCTGCTCAGCTCTTGGAATGCTGAATCTTTCCAGGATTTAAGAAAGGTTTCCTGCATGCTATGTATCCAACTGGATCTGTTCTTTGAAAGCAAGTTTGCTTTTTAACTGTCAATGGCTCTTTTGGAGCAAATAAACTCATTCTGGTCTCCAGTGTTCCCTGCTTCTCACCCAGAGCCCTTGGAGCAGCCTCCAGCAGCAGCATCTGTCTGTCTGTCTGTCCGTCCATCCACCCATCCCTGCCCTGGTTCCCAGGAACACCCACACTGGGAACAGCCAGTGGCAGGTGACTGATGAGAGGGTGTGAACACACACGATCTGGGCACGGGACTGTGCCACTAGCATCAGCACAGACAGCAGAGGTTGTATTATCTGAATATTTAGGCTTTACCGAGAGCAAACCTGCACATGCTGAATCCCTGCTGCTGGTAAATACATGTGAGGGGGTGACAACAGTGCTACGGCCATGGAAACAGGAGACTGCGGCAGTTCCTGATAGGAAACAGGAAATTTTTCAGTTCAGTTAAAAAGAATTGAAACTGGGTGGCCAAAGAACATTCACAGAACAACTTTAATGTTAAATAGTTCACAGTTGGTTAAAGGAGTCATTTACATCAAAGGGGTTTTCCCCATTGCATCTGTGCTGCATTTGCACATAGAAAATACTTAAAAAATGAATAACATACTATAAAATAGCATTTCTCATTTCGCAGATACCATGGAAGACTGTACAGTGAGGCCTGGCCTCAGTGGTGTGGGCAGGGCTCCCTCCTTGTGGCACCGGGGGAGCTGAGCAACGAAAACGCAACAGGTGAGAGACACAGACCCCCCCTCTGCCTCAGTGCTTGTTCCTGCACGATGTGTTAAGGCTCAGGACATTTTCTCTGTACAAAAGCAGGGTGGGAGCTGGCAGAGGTCAGGCTGTGCTGTGGGACTCCGTGCCCAGCTGGCCCCAGCCCCGTGGGGGTTCGACGTGGAACCAGGGCAGTTCCACGGTACGGGGACGTGTGTGCAGAGCTCCAGTGACCTGGAGGGATGGATGAAAGACACCTCTGGTGAATTCAACCAAAAACGCGGCTCTGGGTCTCAGCAATCCCATTCCCATGTTCCCTGATGTATTAAGGATGGACAAGGCCAATATAGTTACAAATCCCAGTACAAAGTAGGTATTAATTTTTATTTTTAAAGAATAATATTAAGAAAAGGTGAAGGCATTTCTCAGTCCCAGGTGCAAGGTGCCTCAGAGGAAGGGCCAGACCTTGGGCAGCAGCAGCTGTGGGTCCTGGGCAGGAGGATGCTCCTCTCCACCACCAAGATGCTGCTGTGGATTTCCAACTATAATAGCAAGGTACTTCCACTAAAGCGTATGCAAAGCTGAAAAGCACAGTTAAATAAAAATATTTTTGAACAAAACAAACCACAACAGACTTGACTGTCTCAGCATCCCTCGCTAAGCGCTCCCCTGCCATGGCTGCTGTTCCTGGCTCACGGATGCCTCCTGCACTTCAGCAACAGAAGTGAAACCATCTGGGACTGCAGCCTCCCCCCAAAAGAACTGTGCATCATATGGACCTTGAAAAAGATTACATCTGTTTATTAATAGTAAAAATGGATACATTTGTCCTACATTTTGTTTTTAGAAATTTGATCATGTCACAAGCAATACCTGCGTGTACGTGGGTGGATTACAGATGTATATAATTTATTTTAACCAGGCTGTGAAATAATATGTAATCACATCTCTTCTTGTGATTGTACATAATACAGTAATTAAATGATGCCAGTCTACGTCATTCTCTTATTTCTAATCAAAGGAACCTGAAGCGTAACAGTCTTCTTTCCGGCTGATATGGCTCTTTATTTCTGTCACAGGGGAGACTTCCCACCCCCAGCGAGGGATGATCCTGCAGCCGCGAGAGACGGGATAGTTCAGATTCCTTGGCGGCCGCCGGTGCCCGCGGGCAGCAGGAGCTCCGCAGTCCTGGCTGCCGGGAGCGGCTCCTCGCACCGCGGCACACGGGCTCTGCTCGAGGCTCGGCCTCACTGCTGTCCCGACTTCTTCTCCTTCTGGAAGCTAAAGCTTGTTCTCCTGCTCAGTTTTCTTTGTTTCTGAGCAAAATAATCTGCTCTGGCTGTGCTTGCTCGTGACTCTAGAATATAGTTAACCTGCAAGACACGAGATGATGTTTAATTTCATCAGTGGTTGAGCAGGACAGCCTGGGGTGGGCAGGGACCCCCACACCACCCCCTGAACAGGGCTTTGCTGTATCTGGTCCCAGTGGCCACCAGGACAATGATGACAGAGAGACCTGGAGCATCAGAACAGCCCAGTGCATCCGTCCATGTCCCTTGTCCCTTGTCCCACCTGGTCACCCAAATCTCTGGTGAAGGCAGCGAGCAGAGCCCCAGCACTGGGATAATCCAGTAATGGGCTTCAATAAAGGACTTTATCAGCCTCAATAAAAATAATTCTTCCATTATGATGTTTGCATACTCAGCTAATCTCAGAGTTTTTCTGTGTTTTGGCACATTTTACTTGATAAAAGCATTTTTAAATGATATTTAACAAGCCTGCTACTCCCTAAATTTATTATCTTCAGTGCTTTGTGATAATCTCACAGATAATTTTAATGGAAGGTTAATGCAAGAATCAAAAAGATAAAAATGCCCTTTGGTCTGCCATTAGCTGGTTAATATGCTGTGGCTTAAAACTTGCACAATTTTATGCACTGCAGAGTGTTTCACTTTCATTGCATATTACAGCTTAAGGCATAAAAATATAGGGAATTTTCATGGTCAATAAAGCCTCCATTTTTCTCACTTGATCATGTAAAAAGCCTAATTTGAAAAGTCTGATTTTTCTGCATCTTCTAATGCTGATGGAATTGAAAACAAACTGGTGACTTGTGCATGAAACCAGAGAATGTTCTATGTAAACGAACAGCAACTTAAGAAAAACGTACTGTTCAATAGTATTTCTCTCCTGGATATTCATATTATTCAGAGTAAACCTTTTTTTTTTGCCTTCTTTTATGATGGGTCTCAGCTATGTGGAGTCATCACCCCTGGAAGTGTTCAAAGAACAAGCAGACGTGGCTCTCTGTGATGTGGTTAGTGGGCATGGGGGTATTGGACTTGATGATCTTGGAAGTCTTTTCCAGCCTTAATGATTCTGTGATTCCATGATTCTAAGTGTTCTGGATTACAATAGCTGATCTAAGACAAAGTGGCAACAAAAGAATTGGCCTAACAGCTCACAAAGCAGAAACCCCCTCAAACACATTCACCTTCTGTGTTATGAATAAAAGTTATTCTATCGCACGTCAGTTATTTAACAATCCTCTAAACTCCACACAGCCCATAAAAGCAAACATAACAGATGGTTTGCCAGAATTACTGCTTTTGAATTTTGACTTGCTACGAAAGATGAACTTGTGGAAAATTCCGTTTAATCTTCCAAGAGTGTAGCAATAATTTGTTTCCCAAAGCAAGGGAGTACGTGTCTGTAGAGAGCCCCAAGGGAAGCAAACAATCCTGCTGGAGGATCGGGGTGAGGAGGAGCCCCCGTGTGCTCTGTGGGAACTCCTGAGTGAGGGGAAGGAGCACCTGGTCCCTTGAAACCCCTGCAGCTCTGCACAGTGTGGGGATGCTGAGCTCCTTGTGTCCAGGGCTGGAAACTACCTGGACACAATAAAATTTGGTAGTTTCCCATAAAATTCCACAGAAAACTGGTGTTTCTATTAACTAGAAACAAGCACAAAAGGAAATGCTGCACACAGGCAGCAACTGTTTGAAGGATGAATAAAACAACAGACAGGGAGCAGCCGGCCTGGTAGGTTAAACACACCTCAGTGGTCCTCAGGCACTGCACCCTCGTGTGTTTCCAGAGCCTCCTGGATTCTCACTCTCATGTCTAACAAGTGGTAAAACACCAGGATTGTGGGTCACGTTAAAGTTTAATACTCACCTTCAGTACAATTTCATTGACAGTAGCAGCATCTGATTCAAAGTAAAGGTGTTTGTAGTCATGATTGCTTAGATATGTAAGTTTAAATATTGCATGACCTGCAAAGATAAGAAAAAAACTGTTCAGAATATTCCTGTAAAGTTTGAGCAGAGCTCGTGTGCCTGACAGAAGAAAACCACAGATGGTGATCTCCGCGTACCATCAGCACGACAGAAGGAAGCAATGAAACGCTGACAGGCTTCTCATGTCATTTCAATTTAAGGCAAGTGGTGGCTTACAGGAGCAGCTGAACTCCAGTCAATAAAGTTCCTTTTCCCATCACATCCCCACTGCAGGAAATGCAAAAATCCATCACATGGCTGATTAGCTCCACTCGGCCCACGCCGGCGCCTCGGCTCAGCCCCCGCACCGGGGCTCACCGGGAAATCACCACACCCAGAGAAGTGTTGCATTGAAAAAGAAAGGGCAACAAATCCCAGAATCATCACTCAACCCACCCGGGGAAGGGCAACGGCACCACTGCACAGCACCAAGTGCCCTGGGAGCCGGGACTGCCCCTCCTGCAGCGGGACAACCCGGTTCAGCCCTGGCTGCCCTGGGAGAGCGGCCCAGGATGGATGGACAGGGCCAGGAGGGACAACTGCAACACAAAGGGGTAATATGGAACATGTGGGAAGGCAAAACGTCCTTCACTTGTGTGAATGCTGATGGCTTCAACATTAAAATTAAGCATATTCTATACATAATACTTTTCCAACAGTTCAACAGTCAGAGTTAGCAATCCATAAAGTAACAGCCACGTTACTGTAAATCCAGGTCTTTCCTGCAGGAAAGCTAATTGGAAATCTTATTTACATTATCTAATTCTCCAGATTTCCAAAATGTGACTGATATATGCTCAGATCAGTGGCCAGGAAATTTGAGATGCAACTATTTTATTGTGGAGTGTTAATTAAACACCATTATGATGCACTAATCTGGAATATAAATTCTATATTGAAAAATTGGCTAATAATAATAATAAAAACCCCACCCTTTAAATCATTTGACAAATGATACCCTGGTGGTACTAAAAATGCAGAATTCCAAGCTGGGAGCTCATCAGCATGTTAATGAATGCAGCTCTGCCTGGAATGCAGCATCTTAATGATTCCAAAAGTGCCCCTGCACCACTCCTGGGGATGGGACACAGCACCGAAAGTTCCAGCTCCCACCATTTTCCTTGGACACTGAACATTCCACACAGTTACAGACACTGACTACTGACAATGAGAGTGGCACAGTCAGGGCCAGGAGGATCCCAACGAGCTGCTGTGGTTTGGGTCTTGAAAGTTCATCGGGTGGTTCTTGCTGTGGATCAAGACAAAACCTGTTTGGGTGTTCTCAGCTGGGTGTGTTCTGTGGCACAGCCTGGGATGGCACAGCCTGGGGTGGCACAGCCTGGGGTGGCACAGCCTGGGATGGAACAGCACTGCCTGCAGCTGTGCAGGGCAGGGTGATCTGCATCACTGCAGAGGGGTAGGGCACAGAGCCACAGACTGAAAGGGTCATGTGGAAATCAAGCAGATCATGGCCTCACTGTGCCTGACGAGAAACCCCACCCAGCACCCCCAGCTTTCCTTCACAGCAGGGAGTTGCTCCTCCTTTCTGGCAGAAGCACCAGCCCAGCTGACCAGCAGCACAACCCAGAGCTTCACCCAGCACTGATTTTTGGATGTGAGGAGTCAACTCTTCAGATGACAACTAGAGCAGCAGATGCTGATACCAATCCCAAGCAGTGGGAGACAGAGCCTGCCCTGCTCCCTGGGAGTCCAGTGCCCACCCTGTGCCATGTGGGACCCCTCTGGCACAGCTGCCAGGCAGCACTGCCAAGGGCAGCTCCCAGTCCCACCGGCACAGGGTCTGCTGTGGTCCTGCCTGTCTGGCATGGCACTGGCCAAGCTTGGACTCACTCTGCAGGGGCTCCAGGACCTGCAGGGGACACGACACTGACCCTGAATCCACGGCTGTGCAGGACCAGCTGTGCAGGACACGCAGCCCCACCCTGCCCGTGGCTCGTGATGCACTGGAAAGGAGCCAAGAAGACTTTTCCTTACAAAGCCCCATTACAGCATCATGTTTATGGGCTCTGAGTCCACATCACACTATTTACAGTGTGAAATATGAGTGCACTGAAATCCTAACTGGCACTTTGCTCTGCTACTCTTCTAGCCAGATAGAATTTATGAATTGTGAGATTGATTTCCATTTCCAAGAGTGCTTAAATATGTGATGTACCTCTTTCCAATAGAGCACCCCCCCTGACAATTCCAAGATCAATAGGAGCTTCCATGGTTTGATGTTTCCATATAAGAGGAACTTGGTAACAAACAGCAGCAGCTCAAGTGGCTCCTACCACACGCGATGGGGGATTTAAACCACATGCAGACACTGCTCCATTACCACCACTTCCACACCAACAGTGGTTTGGTGTTTGGGGGGAACTTCAGTGTCCTGCAATCAGGGTTAATCAGCCGCACAACAGGAAATCCATGTTATTCCCAACTATATTTATCTGACAAAACAGTTATGGAAAGCAAATGGAATGACAGAACCTCCTCTGTTTCCAGCAGCTCCTGTGCAGGCACAGCCCACAGCGAGCTCGGCACAGCCGAGGGCTCTCGGCCTCAGCCCCACTGCCACAGCAGCAGAGCAGCATCTTCCCAACTGTGCCCTTTGGCCTCAGCTCAGAACACTGATAAATCTTCTCCAACCCCAACACTAATGGGTTCCTGTGTGGTTACTCCTGGAGAGGAGCCTACAGCCGGTGCTGGTGGAAGGGCAGGATGCTAATTCACCGGGAATTCACCGAGGAGAGCTCATTTACTCCTTCAGCACCATGTCTTACATTCAGCTGTTTGCCATCTCCTGATTTTTAGCACCACTGCACTGCCAACAAGGTGAAGGAAGAGGCTCTACTGAGCTGAGGCTGAGCTCAGCCTTCTACTCAGCCTCCCAAGGGCTGGTGAAACCCCTTGTGCAGCCTCCACCCTGCGCTTCAGCCCTCAGCTCCTCCATGTCCCTGTGCTCACACACAGCAGGGAGGAATCCTGCGGAATTACAGCTCCACAGTTACTGACCAAAGTGTGCTTATACAGGCAGCAGTAAATCCTGTGCTAATTCCTGCAATCTTGGGAAAACATCTGAACCCTTGGCAGGCCACCATGCTACACCTGATCAGGTGAAAAAATTATCACTTTTTAATCTAAGTAATAAACCCTTTTTATCAGTCTAAAAAATACTGGAAAACAGTATGCCTGGAAATACAGAATGCTTAGAAAGCATTGGAAGGATGTGAATTTGCACAAGAAAAGACACTTTTTTTACTGAATCTGACAAGACTAGAAAGAGTTTTTCTTTTTCCCCTCCCACCCCACAATTCAGCCCATACCAAAACCCTTTCTTTGCCAAAGCCACTCTTTAAACAGCAGGCATAGAATTAGATCACTAGTTAGATGGAAGATGAAAAGAATATTCATGAATTGGACAAAATAAAAAACAAACACCAGGAAATGCAAATTTATGTTAATTTTTCAATAAACCTTGATGATTGCTTTGTCATTACAGGGCCATAAGGCAGAAGTCAACAATTAAGAGTTATTAGTGGAATAAATAGCTGGAGAAGGACCTCTCTGAAGAACAAAGCACTTATGGACATCCTTTGACATCACTGACTCTCATCACTTCAGAAACGGTGACCACAGACTGACCAGGAATGTTGGCCTGAGTGTACAAGTGGGGTTAAGCCCATTTTATGCAAGTGATATTTATCCCAGAGGTACATAATTTAGAGGCAGTGATGGCAGTCAGCTCTGGATGAAATCCTGACCCTGCTGATACCAGTGGAGTTACCGATGGGTTCAGGCTGCTCACCATGAGCCTGGAGTGGGTGTCCTCAAACCAGGCAGTACTTTAGTAGGAACAAATGATGATAATGTTACGGAAAAGGATACCAGCTGTAGTCCTGCAGGCTTGCCCCATGCTCTCAGGGAGCAGCATACTTCATGATCTCTTTTCCTCCAACTCAGGTCTTTATGTTCCACTGTGGGTTTGTTACACAGCATTGTTATTAGAGGGTGCCTTGTGTCCAGGTGTCCTGAAAGCAGAGCTGCAATTGAAGGGCTGCACACACCCACTTTTATGTCAAATTGTGGTAACTATTCACACATCTGGATTTTTTTCCCTTAAAGCCTTTTGTTTCTTCTTCAAATTATTATCAAAGGCAGGATACTAATAAAGATTTTTGCAAAAATGCTGAAAATTGAGGTGGAACTTGGGGTTGCCCAAAACCTCTTCACCAGCAACCTTGTTTGGGAAAAAAGATGATAAATAAATCAAAGTGCACTAAGCAGTGTTTCCACATGGCAATCGGCTCCTCCACTGCGTCTGCAGCTCATCAATCACGCATTGTCTGCCTGAGAGGCGAGCCTTGTAAATGTCACATCCACTCAGGCCCGAGGAGAGGCGAATCAAAATGCAGCGAGGAGTTTTAATTGGATAGTGTAATTAAACTAAAAAACCCCAGCAGAATAGCTTTGACAGGATAGATGAAGACCCCTTTTAATAGGGCTACAAAACAGATTTGTTAAAAGGATGAGGCAATGCACGCTCCTGATTGCGCTCAGGAGAACTTTTATGGAGAAGCTGTTCAAGGGGGACGCAGTTAATCAGCGCAGCCCTGGCTGCCGCAGGAGCCGCTCCAGTGACGCCGTCCCCAAACCACTGCCCGTCCCTGCACAGGGACACCGGGACCCCCCTGCAGTCCCTGCTCTGTGGGACACACCCCACATCCCCCCCAGTGCTGCACACGGAGTCCCCCTTGGCACACGGAGCCACAGCCATCTGTGCCCTGCTGCCGTCCCCCCCGAGGCATCCCCTGCCTGCACAGCTCGGCCACGGGCCTGCGGGCTCAGCCCTTCTGTTCCACACTGGCACAGTCCTCTCACTTCCAGCCTGAAGTTTGGGAACATTTTCTCTGCTGAACCTGTTTTTCACCTTTTGATCAGAACCTGTGATTAGTCTCCTATGAAGAAGGAATTTTATTCTGTAACTTCCCAGATGCTCCCACAGTGGGAGCAGGGGTCTCAGGAACCAGCACGGGACATTTTGTGCACCATTTGCAGAGCACACAGGTCATTGCTGCCTCTGCTCTGGCCCCACTGCAGGCTCTGAGCAAACCTGCAACGTCTCTATTTGAGCTCCCAGAGCAGCAGGAACCCGGTGCCTTCCCAGTGCTTTCTGAATATTTTCAGCCCTTCCACAACCCAAGAATGAATTCATTAAGTCAGTATTACCCAACGTGCATAATCAGGAGGAACTGGACACTGAATTAAAACATCAAATACCTTTAGCTTTAAATGAAAACTACATAAAGGGGGTGCAGGCATCGCCCTGGCTATCACTTACAGCCAGGGTGAATACTGCTGGAAAAGCTATTTTCGTGCAGATGTGGAATTCAATGGGAAAGACTGACTCGTGTAGCAACATCAATCAAAACGTCGGCTGGGCTGGCAGCTCTCGACAGTAAGGCAGGTTCAAAGGTCACGGGATAAAGAAAAAGCCAAGCTCTGGTTCAGCTCTAATATCTCCTCGCTGGAAGTCTTGCCGAGGTACCTGCCCCCCTTCTGTACTCGCGGCTTTCATTAATCTTCTTGCCATCTTTTTTAACTAGTCATGCAGAACCGCTCGATAGCGAGACATATAATGGGGAGGCCCTGTGCCTATTACCAGGTTAACACTCTGTTAAGCCCCAGTGCAACAATGGAATCAGAATTTAAAGGAAATCTTCAGCTGCAGGGTGCAAAGCGGGCAATTAAATTACAAACCGAAGTTACCCATGTACTCCATGACCTACAGAACACCTTTGTTTAGACTTACCTTCACACTGAGGGTATTTTGACCTAGTAACTGAGATGCGTCTGCTTTATGAAAACAAAAAAAAAGCAAAGATAAAGGGTCACAGAGAACGCTGCTTCAGTGTCTCAAGTAAATGATCAAATAAATCCAATAGAAGTCGTGTAGAACACAGATGCCTGGGAGAAGCCCACGGTGAGTGCCCGACTGCCCAGCCCCAGGGCTGCCCTGAGCTCTGTGCCTGTGCCTGGCAGCCCCGGACACGGTGCATCCATCACAGCCCTGCTCGGACACAGAGCACTGCAAGAGGCAGTGGGCAGTGACACTGAAGTTCCTCCCTTGTCCAAGTAATGTAAGAGACATTACCAGAATCAGATTTCCTTTAAATTACACTATTGCAAAGGGATATAATTGTATTAAACTTATTATGTTGCTTCCTTAAGACTTTATATTATGTACACTTAATTGAGATACAAAGCTCTTTTCAGCTATAAAAATGACAACTACTTTATTAAGGCTTAAATCTTATTTCTTCATGATAGGATGCTTCCTTTCAAGACTCGAAACATTCAGAATCTCTCGTGATAATCAGGCCGAACCTGATTTAAAGAAGCCGTTCGTGCCCAGTGTTCTCAGGTTCTAATGGCACTGGAGCGCGCCAGCAGGGCCATTACCTCTTCCCTTGGTCTAAATCAAGGCAGTCTGATCTAATTTACAAATAAAAATTCAAATTCTGACCCAGGGCTACTACAAGGGCAAACAAAAATCATCAGCCATCCCTGCCTACAATCCCAGCACTAACAGCAAGTGAGATGCCAGAGCTTTCTGTTTTCATTTTCTGTCCTCACTGAAGGCAGTTCTGAGTTCCATAAACTTGTGGCAGAGGAAAGCTCAGCCTGTCCAGAACAGCTCCAAGCTGTCCATAAATATTCACACCACATCAGCTCTGAAGCTGTTGAGGCCTTTAACACACATGTAAGTGCCATTAAAACTTCACTGCATGAACCTGTTCAGAGAAAACTAAAGAACATGTGCACAAGGCTCTCCACTACACCCATATACTGGCCCCAGCTCTCAACCTTCACTCCCAACACTCCCTGTCCTTACTAAAAAGCACAGTCACATTTGGAAGCTCTTGCAAACCCTTCACCTCTTCAAGAGTTTACAGGAACACAGCCCAGCAAAGCAGAGCTCAGCTGGGCTCTAACCCCACCACGACGCCTGGGAGGGAAGGCAGCTCCAAACCCAGACCCCATGTTTTGCTTGGCCTGACAGGACAAGCACCAGTGTGTGTGCACTTCTGGAAGAGGAGATGGAGCATGTTTGTGTTACAAAAGATAAAAACATGAAAACAAAATATATTGCAGAACTCAAAGACCTTATCTGTACTCAGCCTCTCTTTGCAATAATTCATTCAAGGAAGATCCAGGAATAATTTTTGATGTAAACTCTACTACAAACATACATCACCGTGCTGATAAAAATCACAGACAAAACTTGTGAAATACAGTGAGTTTCATTCCTTTATGCTACTAAAATAACTTTTTTCCATTTAAAATTCAAGAGATACTGATCTGCTGCTCAGTTCCACAAAATGCATCATTCTGAGATGTCACACTAAAAGTCTCTTCTGCTGGCCTAAAATAATGACTTTTGGAACATCTTTAGTGAGTTGGGAAAGGTCAGCAGTTTCAGAAGGAAGTATTTTCTCCTTTTGGAACTCTGTTGAACGATTATGTTGTAGGAGAAATTTAAGATGGTCACATGAAACGTGCAAATAAACCCCTCAGGACCATAACAGTTGCCTTTGTTGCAACCTGTCAGTGTCCTCTCCAAAGCCACTGTGATTCTTCACATGCAGGTACTGCCCTTCTGCACCTGGACTCTGTTTGGAGGTTGAAATACCTGGGTTGGCAAGATTTGGGTACAGACATAATTTCCCACAGCAGCAGGTGCTGCCTCTGGGGCTGGAGAGCCCCATCCCAGCAGGACATGGTCCGAGGTGTCCAGGGACACCTGGATGCCTCAGGCTGGGATGCTGATAGGAGTGGAAACCTCAGATTTCAAGATCAGCTCTTCAAATACAGTCTCCTTTTGTAGGCACAATTTTATCTCCTCAAGTGTTTGCATTTGCAATGACATGTGGCTACAACCCCAGAGGTGTGACAGTATTTACCAATGTAAACTGCCCCTTGCACTGTACACAACCCTCCCGTGTTTCAGACCACCCCTGGTCATTGGGGGAGCTTCTCCTTGGCATCATGGCTCCCCAGGGACCAAGAAATCTTGATGGAGAGACAGAAAAAGAAGACAATGACTAGACCAAGAACATGGAGGTAGGAAGGGGTAATGAAGGAGAGAAGGATATAGTTCAATAATTGCTGATAAAATCTGTGGCAGCCATAAATTTACTCTTCCAAGAGAATTCAACAGATCATTACCTCTGTAAATATGTATCACATAATTCTCCCTCTCTGTCACCTTGCAGATAAGTACTTAATACCAGCATCCCTACTCTGCAGAGGCACAAATGTAATAAAATCCATCTGAGCTTTTGAACTACAGTTGCTTTTTGATCGTAGACAGTTCCATTTTGGCCCCACTGGGAGACATTGCCTGATTCCCCCAGGGCCCATCTTGTGCTTTTTAAAACAAATTTTCCAGATAGAGACTCTCATTACTCCACTGATGCAACAAGCAGAAGCCCTTGGCTTTTGAAGCCACACTCTAAACAGCCACTTCTGACCTCTGGGAGATGACTGTGACCTGGGACATCCAGCCTGTCCTCAGAGCCTGGCACAGCCACCACTATGGAATGGAACACTCAGAGCAGCACCTCCAGTCCCAGTGACCCTGCAGCCATGGCTGAGGCAAATTCAGAGTGACCTGATACTGTATATCCAAGATCCTCAGTTTCACCAGTCTGGATGCAAAAAAAAATTCAAAATAATGGCAATTATATTGAAACATGGATTTTCCTGATGTGCTGTGGGGCTGGAGACAGCTGGGCAGAGCCAGTGTTCCCTTGGTATGACAGTGGGCAAGAAACACTGAATGATGCCATTAGCTGAGAGCACCATCAAAGGACACTTGTAAAATGTGTGTCTGTTTATGCTGTGTTCTCTATAACAGTATTGAGTTAGATTAAAAACATCCTGTAATGAATAAAATACACCTATAGAAAGAAAAGGACATGGTAGCAATAATTCTTTGGACATTGAGCACATCCAGGGAGGGAGAGGACAGAGAACATAAATAAAAAGGACTACTCACTTGGGCTTTTTTCTTCCGCAAGGTCACAGGCACAGAGGAGTTCAGAATCGATTGAAATGGGTTTCTGCTTAATCCAAAACTTAGTGCTGGCCTTCTGATTAGTAACAGGGTCTATCTCTACCTTGTCTCCAGAAATACCTGAGATGAGAAAGAATAGAGAGCCACAACAGTGATCTGTTTAACCGATTTCATATCAGCCGTTTGACACACTTTATAAATCTTAAATGGGCTGAAGGTATATTGCCCTTCTGGGCTTTCTGAAAGCACAGGAGCTTTTGAAACCAGAAACAAATGGTTATCAAACTGCATTGATGATCTGCATTTTATTCTCCTGCATAAGCATACCAAAAGAAAGAAATAGCACAGAAAAAATTCTTCTCAACACATACAGAGCTCTTCTGGAAGCAGCAGCTACATGAGCTGTGAGATTTATAGGAGATACTGCTGGTTTTTCAGTCACCACTGCTCTGTGTAACAGACACTATCACCACAGGCCCCACTCCATCTGCTGCACAGCAGACACAGATTCTGTTCTACAGAATCATAGAACAGAATCATAGAATATGCTGAGTTGGAACCTGTGCAGGACCATCATCGAGTCCAACTCCTGGCCCTGTGCAGGACACCCCAAGAATCACATCATGTGCATGAAAGCATTATCCAAACACCTCTTGAACTCAGACACTGACCACTGCCCTGGGGAGCCTGTTCTAATGCTCCACCTCTCTGTGGGTGAAAACCCTTTTCCTGACATCCAACCTAAACCTCCCCAACTCAGCTCCAGCCCTTTCCTCAGGTCCTGTCACTGGTCACAAAAGTGAAGAGATTGTGATGTATCTGCCCCTCTGCTGCCCCTCGTGAGGATGTTGAAGATCCCAGGGAGGTCTGACCTCCAGGCTGAACAAACCAAGTGACCTCAGCTGCTCCTCATCAGGCTTCCCCTCCAGACCCTTCACCATCCTCGTGGTCCTCCTTCGGATGCTCTCTAATAGCTTAAAGTCTTTTTGATATTGTGGTGACCCAAACTCCCCCCTGAACTCAAGGAGGGGCCACATCAGTACTGTCAGGGCAGGCAGAGGGCAAGGGGTGTCCCGCTGGAACCAGTTCAGGAGCTGCTGCCACACCTGAGCAAACTTCACAGGGAGCTCTTTACAAGGTGTGCAGAGCATTAAAAACAAGGAGGTGTTGTCAGTCATGAGTTACAGGTGAAGCTCATGAGACATCAACAAAGGAAGCAATATAGGAAAAAAGCATTCAAATATAATTTAACTCTCGCATCTCAGGAAAAACAGCAGAGAACCTTCTTCCTCCTGAGGGTTCTGGCTCTGACACTTTCAAAGACATCCCATTTGGCTTGTTTGAAGCACAAGAAACCTAAAGAAGCTGATGAAGAAACTTCTGAGAGATGTGACAAAATAAAAGTAGGATGTAACACACACAATGCTCCCAAGCCCTCCAAAATTAACTCGGTGTTTCCTAAGGCCTGGTCATGGCTGAATTTACAAACCACGTCTGGTTTGTGTTCTGTGCAACTCCAAAGCCAAAGCACAGAGACAGTATGGGACAGGTACCTGTGGGGGGTCTCACTGCAGCCCCTGCCCCAAAACCAGGTTATCCTCTCTCACCCTGTGACTGCAGTGGGTTACAGTAACACCCCCCTAAGCCAGCAATGCACTTTGTCATTAAACACAGGTCACATCAGAGAGTTCACATTTCAATTAAGTATTGTATCAAGAGCCCAATTAACACCCAGACTGCTGGAACTCACTAACTTGAGCAGGCTGAGGCTGTATCTGGAGCCCATTTTGGTTTGTGATTTAATTGTGGACAGATTATTTAAAATCAGCAGTGGTATTTTACTGTAATGGTTAATTATTCCAAATGGCATTTGCTGTAGTTTAAGGAAAATATGGAAGTTGATGGTACAAAGTCTTATTTTCTCACTGAAAAAAAGTCAAGGGAAGTTCTAAAAATAAAGGTGCAAATTCTTTGTGTGTGAGAACTGTTTCCCATCTCTTCCTCTGAGAGCATCACCCCTGAAAATATCCTCAAAAAAATTTCACTGTTTGGTCCTGTAACTTCAGAATTCACAGTCAGTCAATACTGTTAATGCACCTTGTTAATTTGATAGGATTTGTCAGGTAACTCCACTGGAAAATTATATAAAACTGTTCCAGATGAACAGATGATAGTGACATGAATTAAAGTGATAGAACAATAGTGGAATATAAACCAGAAATGACACCCAAAGTGGCTGTTGATTTATTGCCATCCTGAGTTTGGTTCTGGGCTTCCATGTATATTAGTGCTACAAATCTGGGTCCATTTAGCAGCGAGATGCTCATACATACATCACCAGCTCCTGCTCCAAGCCAAGGTCACTCCCCATTGCATCAATCTTTTCAGCAGAGGCTACTTCACCATTTTGTAACCATCTCAGATGGAACAGACTTCCTCCTCTTTCATCTTTTTTTTATCATGTAAAATACACTCTAACTTCTATTATTTTTATCTGCAAATTGTCGCTGTATACTTCATCCATTATTTCTGTATCTTGCCATCGCTGGCTCAAGCTCACCCACATCCAGGGAGCACATTGACAAAGAATGTTGTCTTTTTTCTGTTATTGTTCTCACAATCTGGATGTGTTGAAACCTAAAATCAAAACAGCATTGTGTCTGAGGCTTCTGCAGCCTCTGTCTCACAGCACAAATCAGTCATACTCAAAACCCAAGTAAAAATGCTGCTTCTACTGTTTATTTAATTCATTCATTTTATCAAAAGAAATGTCATCGATGTATGTGCCCAGTAATGCTGTTCTGTTCTTGCTTCCTTTGTTGGGGTCTGCAGCAGCCCCCCCTTTTCTGAAATACTTGCCAGCAGTCGTTTTCCCAGACAATATGCTCCTGTTAGTTCTGCTAATGTGATACACAAGCAAATGTGTCTTATTCCTCCATAACATGATAGAGCCTTTGGAAAACTGCTGAGAGTGCTGCTGTGTGTGCAGTGCCCTGTGATATGGGCTGAAACACAAAGCCCGACCTTACAGTGCCACCTTAAACTGCAATAAAACTCTCACTCAAGAAGGCTGGGCATTCCTCACATGGACATCCACACACTGCTTTTTACTACAGAGCTATGCAAAATGTACAGAAAACCCAACTTACTCCCCTATTTTCTGTAAACCTTGTTCAAATTCAATGATCAGGCCTCAAAACAGTTAAATGTTTCAAAAAGTGCCAAGGCAGAACCTGTTCCAATTCCTTGCATGTGTCCCACAATGCTGTAGCGACCAGCAGGGAGGGGTGAGGGGCTACACTGGGGATCTTCTCCTCTATTTCTGGGTTCAGTCACATGTGATCAGCCTTCCATGGGGTTATTTGGAGCACTTGCCCCAAATCCACAAGGGGGGTTTCCAGTGCATCCACGGTCCCTTGGCCGATCAGCTCTTGCACAGCCAACAGGGAGCAAAGGAATGGCTTGGGATTCTCGGGGTCCTGAAGAAACATTGTCACTTTGCTATGGCTGCTACATGAAACTGATGGCACAAAAATGCTACAGAGAAAAGCCTTTGCAACTGGCCATCATCAAACTGCCAGAGAACAGCTCCCAGAACAGTTACTCTGAGCAAAACCAAAAAATTAGCCCCCGTTTTTTTCCACTCAGGGTGGGAGGAGCAGTCTGTCACTCACAGATAACACGTAACACTCAGCAGCAGCCTGAACCCAAACTGCCCCTTGGTGCTTTTTTTTACCAGTGTTTCTCTTCAATACATTTAAAAAATTCAGGAAAAACCTCAGCAACATACACTCACTTTGACTTTATCGAAAGGTTTTGATTCTCTACATTTGTCCAAGCTTTGAACACCCACTGGGATTTTCTTTGATTTTTGAAAAATAATTAGATTATAAAACCCCCATTGTCAGTGCACTGCCATCAAACCCACACAAGTTCACAGATTGTTATAAAAGGGAGATTTTATGGTCCTTACAGCACTGGGCAGGGTCAGCTCCTCCACTGCTGCACAAGTTAAGCCATTTGTTTCATTTAACAGCTCTTCTCCCTTACCCATTTATCTTTAGTGATCTGTCATGACCTTTTCAAGCTCTCATTTCTGACACTTCCCAGATACAGTGAGTCAAACTTCACTGGAAGCAAACTATCACACCCCGAGAGTTTCCTCAAATGCAGCGAACATGCCCAGCACTGCCCTGCTCCAGCACCAGCAGATAAATCCTGCCTTAACTAGACAGCTCAAAACAAACCAAAAAAGTCTCTTCTGGGAGAATTTTACAGACATGTACTCTTCCATGTGCTTCAGGATGGAAGAATGAAGAGACTGTACTGACAATAATACAGGAATTGGTATAGTTTAAATTTAACAATTCTGCTGAACTCTACAGAATAAATGTATTTTGTAAACACTATGGCACTTAATATTTTACTGCCGAATCATTTCTTTATGGAAGGTATTTGCAGGAATGTCACAGGTCACCTACCAATGCATCATTAATCAAATTTTCACAATTTAAACACAAAGATAAAAAGCCATTCAATCATTTTAAAACAGTAATGGGTTTTTATAATTCAGGATTCTGTCAGCCCTTGGCCTTCGGGTTTTCAAAAACATTCAGCAAGCCAATAGGGACAATATAAAACCTTAGGGAATGCTCCTTTTATTTTGTTCCACCTCAGATTCCACTTGGTCGTTAAAATCTTTCAGTCTCAGAAAAGGAAAAACCCAATAATTCTTAATTTTGCAAAGCTTCATTTAAAAATAATAAAACAGTTGGCAAGAAGCTTTCCATTAGGAAGCCTAGATTGAAAAAAAGATATGAGGTCATTAAATAATGGCCTTCGTTCAGAGGCAACATGTGCAACTGATTGGGGGTAATAAAAATACTGAAGAATTTTCAACTGAAAGGAATTTTTTTTAACCACTGAAATGCTAGAAACACTTTCAAATGCTCCAGGAGAAAATGGACCAAGGTGACAGTGACTGCTTTAAAACAGCCTGAGATGGACAGGTGTCTGTCAGAGACAGCCAAAGGCTCGAGCTGCTCCGCTCTCCTCAGCATCCCGGTCCGGACTGATTTACCTAACTGCACGTCCGTGGTGAACCGCAGCCGGTGGATCATGCTGACTTTGAAGGACTTGTAATGGTGGCTGCTGAGCATGTCCTGGACTGTGGCAATATCGATCTGGGGGTCCTCCTCCGAGACCTCTTCTCCTCTGGAACCTGCAAAACAAGCCAAGAGCAGTGAAGGAGAGGTTCGGCCCACGGCTCACGCTCAGCCGGCACAGAGGCACAGCCACAGAGGGCTGGCTGAGGTTTGTGTCTCTGGGAGGAGGAAATTCCGGCCTCCATCCCAGAACAAAGTCACTAAGGCACTAAGGACACGATGACAGATGTTTGTGGCCATATGAAGAGCAGCCCAATGTCCAAGGCAGGTTCCCAGCTGGCAGGAGGCAGCCTTGCACCACAGGTATCCTGGGGGGACCCTGCTGGGCACCCACAGCCTGTCACCAGGAAGGAGCCCGGGGAGAGGCCTGTGCCCAGAGGTGCCCCCCTCAATGCCTGCCCTGGCACAGATCTCCCATGTGCCAGCACCCCCCTGTGCTGCAGCACCTCGGGCACGCTAATGCAAACCTCACTTTATTTACTGATGAGTATTCTCATCACCACTGCAGGTACTGCCTTTATAAAAGGTAACAACTCATTAAACCAAAATGCCAATTACTGAAAAAATATAACACACTTTAAAGATTTTTTACATTTTATGACGTTGGATTAACACCAATTTCAACATTACTATAATGCGATATATAATTGTGCTCGGAGTAATTTCGACGCCAGCTGCTAATAAAGCACCTCAGCTCAAAATGATCGTTCAGATGCTGGTAGATAAAGTGGCATAAATATGCTTGAAAACTGATTTAGCTTCTTACAGGAGATCCTGAGGAATGACACGTTTTGTTTAATATCCTGGCTAATGTAGTCCTAAAAGCTGAAGCAACTGCCAGTTCAGAGAACTAAATTTGCTGCAGGAGATTAATGAAAACTTTATATTTTGCTGAAATTTTAATAACGGGAAGATGAGATGATGGAATTTTAGTACAGATCTTTAAGCTCCAGCAAAGCAGGTACCAACTTGTCAGATTTTTCAGTATTAATTTTGATTGAGACTTGCACCATTGGAGCAGTCTATACACTAATGCTCCCTGTGCTGACCTTTCCCACTGGGATGTACATTCCCATCTGTCCAGGCATCACAGGGAAGTCATGGTGGGTTTCCATGTTTGGGTTCCAGTGACAAGAGGATGGTTTGCCAGGAAAGGCCATGGGTCTGGGGAGGAAGACCCTGGCACGTGTCTCTGACCCAGATGGATGCAGGAGCAGGATCCCTTTGAATGGGGAGACTGGGAGCTGCTGAAGGACACACTGTTTGCTTCAGCACGGGAGGCTGTCGGGGTTGTGGCCATCACCAGGACAAGTGCAGGTGTGAGAAGGGAAGCCCCTGTGAGCAGGGAGCACTTCTCCTGCTGCATTCCCTCGTCTCCCTGCTAGTTCCATAATGTCACTGCTTACGATAAACATCTTTCCTGTCTACACCAAAGCAAGGTGAGGATCTGCTGTTAAATGACTCAAAATCCACATCGAGAGCATAAAGCAGGAGATTCCTGTGTCACAGACATTCAGCACAGCTTTCCCAGTGCTGCCCTCCCCACACACTGCAGACCTTCTTTTGGCAACACTAAGGGGTTAAACTACAAATTGGGCTGTGCCATTCAACTTGAAAGGATTCCAAAAATCAAATGAAACAGTCTCCATGTGAATTTATGCAGAGCCATCTTAACACTGCAACCACTCCATGCTCTAGAATGACAAGATAAATTGTAATGGCTCCTTCCGAGACATTACAATGCATTTTGTCACAGACCCCTGTGTTAATGTCTCTATACTATGGATTATCATAATGTATCATGTCAAACCCTCATGCTGCACTACTCCAAAGATACACTGAGATATGTCAAACTTTTTGGTGCACTTAAAAGCCTCTTGAAAGACTGTGGCATGGCAGTGCCTGAACATGAAGGAGGAGGGTGGCAGTGGCACTGCAGCCCTGCTGCTGAAAGCCAGCAGGGACCCTCCCCCCGATGGAAAGCAGTGACCTGCCCCTGCAGCCCTGTCCCCACAGCGTGTGGCTGTGACACACTGTGCTGGGATGTGAGCTGAGGCAGGACACGTGGGTACGCCCGGGACTGATGGGACATGGTGGGGCAGGGAAGGACCCACAGGACAAGGGGCCACTGCGGGTGGGGGCACAGGAGCCCCGGGCCTCACCCAGGGAGGTCCTTACTGCTGTCCCTAACAAAGCCCTGCTCCAAGATGCAGAGGGGGTCCCAGTGGGAGTGAGGTGCCACGTGCTGCCTCTGCCAGCTCAGTGACAGGGCTCTGGCCTGGTGAGGGGCAGTGCTGCAGGAGGGTGTTAACACAGCGCTACCTGTGAGGGAGCGTCAGCACCCACAGCCCAACGGGATCAGCAGAGACCAGAAATGCAGAAATATCACAACAAGTGGCAACACACTGACCTCCCTCCCACACCTCCTGTGAAGTGTGCTCAGAACACTTCACAGGATCAGCACCTGTAGGACACCCTGAGGGTACTGCTGTCCCTGTGCTCCCGACCCTCACCTGGCTCTGAACTGCCCCAGCCTCATCATCCCCCTGGAATTATGGCACAGGGGGGATACTACGTGACAACGTCACACACTCTTATGATGCTCCTCAGAGTTCACTTACCCCAAAAAAAAGTATTAGAAAGAAAATTCACAGCCTGCCAGGTCACATCCAGGGAAAAAAACATGCCTGTAACTGAACCTGTGAGCACCTGCCAGGGCTGCAGCCCCGTGGCAGCAGGATTCTGCCCTGGAAGCCTCTCAGATCTGCTGTGTATCCATAACCTCGGCCACTGCTGCTGCATGAACACATTCAGCTTCACAGCATTTCCAAGCTGCTGCTCTTGGAAGAGCAGCCAGGAACTGCCTCATCACACAGATCCTGTGTCTGGGGATGGCAGGACACGGACCCAGAGGGACACTGTGAAACACGGAGTTAAACTGTCCCTTGGGCCAATCCCCTCACTGAAACTCCTGACTTTCAAATGAGACAAACAGCAGTGGAACAACAGCACCAGAACCACGAGCCTGAAATAAGGCTGAAGCTAAACAGGAGCCTCCTCTGATGGGGACTCAGCTAAACCAGGAGCCTCCTCCAACAGGGACCCCTGCCAGCACCAGAGGACAGATAAAAATGACTCATTAGGAATACCAGAATATTGAAATGCCATATGCAGACTATTCAAGAGCAAGTGAACCTGTATTTCCTCGATAAAACAACAAAATACAAAGTTAACTGCACTGCAAAAATGTCCCTTATTACTTTAATGTACTAGAATATTGCTTAATGAAAGTTCTTAATTGCAATACAATTAATTACATACACAGAGTCCCCAATTACATTTTCCAATAAGACATTGGCTTTGCTATAGGTCTAAAGGCACTAAACCAATTTTAATATATTAAGACCAATTTCCCTTGAATACTAATTACTATCTAATGATAAAATGAGAAAGAGGAACTTTCCAGAAGTAAGATGGCAAGAATAAAACTAAATTAGCCATGAACGGTTTGCTACCACACATAAAGGCATTTCACATTACAAAGTGCAGCTTTCAGTTTAAAGATAAATCTTTGTTCGAGTTAAAAGTTCTGCACACTGGAAGCAGTTTATTAGCTTGAATGCTGTTAGGAAATGCTGGATGGAAAAGGGATTCCTCCATACATATTTCTTAATAATGGAAAGTTTTTTGTTTCATTTAATACCCTGAAATATAAACTTTCTGTTGCCCAAGGGAACGTGGCAGCTCTTCTCCCAGCAGATGCTTAGTATCATCCATATATATATTTATAAATGACTATAAGACCATGAAGAGCACATTTACAAGCAATAGGTGTTACAACACAGCTTTTCCTGACTGGCATATTGAAGCTAAAAGTATTTCAAATCAAGACAGAATGCACAAAGTGAATATTTCAGTTTGATGATAGGATTGTCAAGCCATTATTTTATTAATCGTGCAAAACTGTCAACATTTCTATTCTAACATCACACCAAAAGATAGCTCCTAAGCACCCCAAAAAGCACTGTCTGACTGTGCAGGGGGGAGCCAGGCTCTGCACGAGCAGGGATTGTGACTGATGTCACACACTGTATTGTTCTTGAGCCCCTCCATGTGCAGGGCCAACACAAATCCCTGAGCAGAGACAGTGGAGGATCACTTTAAATTCATCCACTGAGGGGGCAGAAACGACAAACAAAACATTTCTCTGCGTTCCTTATTCAAGTTTGAGACAATTCAGAAAACACTCAGAAAAGAGGCAGAATTCACCAAAGTGTTTATTATTTTGTGTAGATTCCTGTCAGCCTTGAGCAAACCAAAGCTGGGACTTGCTCCTGAGCTTGAGTCGAAGTGTCAGTTGTGCCTTTGCTCTCCCATGTGCCAGGCAGTGGCTGATGAACACGAGATCATGACTGGGACAAAAAGCCACCACCCATGCAGTGATGCCACTGCAGATGGGAAGGATGGTGGCTGGAGAAGCACCAGGAGCTCAGTGAGCCCAGGGAGTTCTTGGGGTCCAGCCCAGGGTCTTCTCTGTCATGGGAATCCCCATCCTAGATGGGCTCCAGATCATGCTCTTAGATGGACACCACCAGTTTGCTTAACGAGCTCACCAACTGAGGGAATTTTGAGCTGGCAGCCTCGGGGGTCCACCCACACCTCTCCACATGCTGCTCTGCAGAGAAACAGGGCTTGCTTTGGTATTCCCTGGCCTGGGAGGGGAGAGGAGTGGTGCAGCACAAGGACTTTGGGGAAAGCAAAAGTGTCCCCTCAACACTACATTTATTGACAATTATTTTGAGCCAAGGCCATTGAGGCTCTCCTGGAGCATTTGCTGCAGAGCAGACCCACTGCCTCCTGCTACAGAACTTACAAACTTGAGACAGATTTACTGTCATAGTAACGGTGCAACTTGAACCCAAGTCACTCCTGAGAGCAAAGATCTGCAGAAGATATAGCTCTAGGCCACAGTCTGGATTCCTCCACAGATGATGAAAATACATTAAAAATGAAGTATATACAATATTCTTTTCATTACAGAGCCTTGGTTAAAAAAAATGTTATTTTAAATCACATGCAAAGCCTATGGAAGTATGACTAGTGTGCATCGTTTCATAGATTAAAAATCAATACAAAAGTAATAGGTGGGATGCAGACGTCGGGGAATTCTGGCTTGTGGAAGAGCACAACTCGATTAGCGAGGTCAGAATTGCTCCATTTCCTCAGCACAGCCTCCCTGCTCCCTCCTGCCGTGGGCACAGCCCCTCTGCTCCCTCCTGCCGAGGTCTCTCCTACAGTTTCTTAGAACCATTTTATGAAGAAATGAACCAGGAGCACCAGGAACATTTTGGGAGCAAGTCCCACCCTGTGGAGAGCAGCAGCCAAACCTGAGAGCGTTAATCTCAGCCAGCCCCAGCAGTGCTGCAGCTCTGGGGAGCTCGTGCTGCTGTGTCTCTGCTATTCCATGAACAGGGCAGGGGCTGCTACTCTCCACTGGAACTAGGAGGTGCTCTGGGGAGGCTCTGCTGCTGTTTGGAGATAAAATATAGTTGCTATGGCCAAAAAGCATCAGTGGAAAGGTCTTATCATTGCACCGAACTAAAAACCTCTTCTATGACTTGAAACAGCTCTTACTATGGCTGTTTGCAGCGTGGGCTTGGCTGAGAGCAGGAACGGGGCTGGTTTTACTCATTAGTACAGTCAACATTTTTACACAAAATGTAATGAAAGAACTGTTGTAAAGAATGCAGAATGGACCAAAATGCTATGGAAACAAATACAAATCAATGTTAAGTGTCTTTTTTTTTAAAGTTTCATGTCATTTCATGAAAAGAAATAAATAAGGAAATAATATTAGAACAGTAAAACAGTAATAGAATAAAAATATTTGAGCATAGCTGGAGAGAAGATTATTTGCCTGGCACTTCAAAAATCATCAAACTGCTCTAGTTACTTCTGCATGGCTAATTTCTTTAAATGTTATTAGAAAAACCCAGTGCCTCTGACAGCCACACTGATCTGGCACAACACACTGCAGACCAACCCCTCGACTCACTGAGCAGCGTCTGCAACACAGACAGGTTCATATTTCGTGTTTTTCAGGGTTGGTCATAACTTTACAGAGCAGAGTTTAACAGCAAAAGATTAATCATGAAGTGATAAACAGGATGCAGACTATTTACTAGAGGTATGAAATCCATCATTTCCCTCCGGAATATTGTTTTGGCACCACGGAAAGTGCCTCGGGACAGAGAGTCTTGTCAAAATGTACTTGCCCAGACAGTACAGCTTGTGTTCCAAAATACATAACTTATGTGAGTTTAAGCAGTTTACAAGAGCAAAAGTGAAAATGGGAAACATACTGTTCTCCCGGACAAGGCAGAATTCCAAAGTGCTCTGGCTCTCCAAGGTACAGTCTAAATCTACTGGGACATTAGGTTCACTCTGCTTCTCCAGCCGATACTGAGGACCTGAAACATAAAGTAACTTGTAAAATCATCTGTTTTCTAACAAAGTGATGGCTTAGCATGTTCAACTAACACGAGGTTACTTGCAGCCCAGGAGCAGAGCAGGTGGCTGTTGATGTCTCAAAGCTCTTTGCCAAAGGAAAGGGCCCTGTCAGAAGGTGGAGGATGGTGTGGAACCTGATCCAACTCCAGGTCACCTCCCATGAGTCAGCTCCGGCCCTGCCATCCTGACAGGGGTCAGGAGAGCCCGAGCAGGGCAGGGGGAGACCCAGGTGCACAGAGCTCCACGTGGGACCCTGGAAGGAGGAAAACCCCTCCCAAGGGCAGGAGCTGGTGGGGACTGTGCTCCCACCTCAGAACAGCACGGGGTGACTCCTCTCCTGCTCACACCTGAGAGCTGAAGTGCACACCAAATTCTCAGCTGTGTAATTTCAGCATAATCTGGCAAAATAATGCTACACAGATACCTGAAAAATCTTAAGTAATACAAAGGACTTTAACCAGGTCTTAATGTAACAAAAAACATAGAACTGAAATAACGAAATCTGTTCCCCCTTTATCAGTACTTAAAATATTTCTGTTTCCTGAGTTTGAATTATGAGCGTATATGATGAAATATTTAAAACATATAAAAAAATTAAGTCTTTCAGCCTCGGATGGCATGCCTAAGGAATGGAATTTGTTAGCCAATTAATTTTAAATTTACTACAGCAGAATTTCAATTACGGCTTCTTATTCCATCTCCCCAAAGCCACGGGAAGCGCTCGCTGCTCGGCCCAGGCGTGTTTCCTCCCCAAGTGGAACGTTATGGAGCCCCCTTCTTCCCAATGACACTCCCAGCACACAGGGTGCCAGGCTTTTTGCAGGACACAGGAGGCAACCCACCAGCTCCCACCCTGCCCAGCACAACCAGTGATGGCACGTGGAGCTGTCGAAGCGTCTGCAGCACAAACTGCACTCGAGAAGCAGTGGAGACATCTCAGTGCAGCACAAAGAAAGGCAAACAGACCCAGCACCACTGCTGCTCCTCTCCCAGCTACTGGAAATGTGATTAACAATTGAAAATAAATTAAATAAACAGAGGCCTGGCTTGTTAGGCAGAAGCAAAATATACTGAATTGAAACAAATCTCAAAGCAGTAAATCAATTTGGATTTAAAAACCAGTGTAGGTTTAAGAACAGGATCAGTGACAGGAAAACCTGCTGGCTTTGTCCCTTTGCCACAAGCATCTCCCAGAGATTCCCAAGCTACCTCTGAGGGAACTCTGGTTCCCATCTGGGCATCCATGCTGCTGGGACCAGATACCAAACCCCTGCTCCAAGTGTTCCCACCGCACACAGAGCCTCTTGCTGCCAGTGGAGCTTCAGACCAGCATGACCAGGACTGGCACCTGCTGACAGCAGTGCCTTCCTCTGTGCCCCAGTTCCATTGCACCCTGTGTCCTCCTCCCACCCCAAAACCAGTTCAAATCCGAGCAGAGGAAGGACAGAAATTCCCCTCTCTTGGAACAAATGGCTGAGTCCCAGCCCCAGGGTTCCTCCAGCATGGAGTGATGAACTTGCCCTGGTGCTTCCCAGACAGTGGGCTGAGGCAAAGGACAGACATCAATGCTCCCAAAGCTGTAAAACCACCACAGGATCACATGACAAGGTTAAATGCTGGACCATGGCGGGGGCTCACCATCCTCAGTGTGGATCTGATTCCAGAAGCTGGACCCACTCCAAAGAACAACATCACCTATGTCAGGAACAGCCCTCATGCTGCTGAACCCTGTGGAGAGCCAACAGGGATCACACCCTCAAAATCACCCTGGCCAGCGGCAAAGGATCATTTTTATCTGGAGCAGTTTGAGAATTCCGTGATCAGGTAAATTATTTTATCCAGTTTGTGTCAAGCCTGTGTTAACTCTGCTAATAAAGCAGGGAACTAGAGCTCTGGAGAGGAAACAGGTCAACCTGCCTTCTGGATAACTCCTTGAAAACAGAAAATACTAAGGCATTAATAAAAAAAGTGTAAATGGATTTTAAGAGAGTATCTACTCTTCAATAATGCTTTAAATATCTGTCCACATTTACATGACCTCTGCTTCCCAACAGATGAAGAATGTTAGGTTGACTCTGTGGAGGAGTTTTACTACCAGGCTTCTCTCACAAGTTCAAATGATGTCACTGTGGTAGGAACATTGGATAATTTAATAGTCTCCTACTGGAATCCTGCTCTGGGAATTTCAACAAAATTTCAAGTGGCAATACCAAAGCTGGATTTTATGGATTTCTGTAATGTCATGCAAATGCTCCATGCAGTTGCAAAATAAACCTTTAAAATCCTGCACGGAGGGTCCTGGCCAGCGATCCAAGCCCAGTTCTCCCACTGATGGCAGCTCCCAGCACTCCCTGTTTTTAACCACTCACACCACTGATTCTGTCCACAGATACCCACTGTGCTTGGCTTGCTTGGCTATTTCAAGATACTCCTTTAAAGAGAGGAATGTTTACCAGGAATTAAAACCAAGGAAGCAGCCCCAACACCCCCAGCTCCCCTGTGCACACACAGAGGTGCCTGGGAAGAATCCCACCATATAATCAAATGAAGTGTCTCCCTTACAGAAGGGAATGGCCACCCGCATACCAACAAACTAATTCTGTTGCCATTTAAGCTGCAAAGCCTTCAGAAAGGGCTTTTGAAAGCACGACCCATCAGTTCTAATTTTTAAAACTTATCCTTTCAGTCAAGACTAGAAAAAGGCCCATTCCAACTTTTATCTCCACTACAAAGTGCTGTTATCTTAGGCTGTTGTCAGGAGCTCTCTCTCTCTTTCTGCTGACAAGCAGAGACGAGAGAGATAAGATTGGGAACGAATCTCACTTCTCTGAGTAAATAAATAATCAATACTCATCTAAATGTAAATGAGAAAGTATCCCCCTCTGATAACAGGGCTCTTATCAAACAGCCAATTTTCTGCAGACATTTGGCCTCAACCAAATCACCATCATTCAGCCCCAGCCTAATGGCTAAAAATCGTAACTAAATTGAACCGATCACCAGAGATCAACTAAGTTCAGCCATGGCTACTACGGGTTCAAATGTTTGGAATGCAATTTTTCCCCCATTAACTTTCAATAGCAATGAAGAATTCCACGGTCAGGGGTGAATCTGCACAATAAACAACACTAACACTGCAACAAGGAACCAGGCTTTAAACAAAACCCCAACCAAACCCCTCTTCATCTCCAAACTAGTTATTAGGGTGAACTAAGGATTACAAAAAGAATATTTCATGTTTGTGGACTTGTCAAGCCTAAATTAAACAGACCAGTATCAACAAAACCCCCAAACGGCTTAAAACTGAGCCTATATTCCCGAGTTTATTGCACTGTGTGAGGAAAAGAATCCCCTTTTGTCCCAAAGAGCCATTGCCACCCTGACGCAGCTCCTGTCTAAGAACAGCTGGGGTAAAACCCTCCCAGTTCACCAGCCCCACCATCTGCACTTCACAGACACGTCTTGCACCCAGTTGTGCCTTTTCCACACCAGGAAAGCCCTTTCCTCCTCAGTACCTGCTCCTTGTTTCACATATCTGATTAATTTTCATGTTCATCCCTTTCTGTATCTCTTTACCTCTGTATTATCTTTTTTGAGACAAAATATTGCAAATAAGATAAGTCCACATTGGGATTTGTGGACTGGCATAGTGATTCTGGTTTGTTCCCCACTCCTTTCCTAATCCCTGAAGTTCCATTTGTCTTTCTGACCTGGAGCTGAAGTGTTCAGAGGAACTACTCAGGATACTTTTCCTGACTGATGGAAGGTAATTAGAACCTGTGATTGTACAAGTATAGTTACAGCTGCTTTTCACCATGTATATTATTTTGCACTCATTGACACTGAATTCCCTCTCTCATTTTATTGTCCTGTCACTCAGCACTGTGGATACCTCTGCAGTGCTTCACAGACAGCTTTTATTTGCACTATTCTTACCTCTTTTGTATCAACAGCACATTTTGTCACATCAGCATTCACATCCTTTGCATGCCCCACAATAATGAACAATGCAGGTTCTACCAGTTCCACTGGAGCTTCACCAGTAACCTAGTTACTAATCACCCAGGGCCATTATTCCTATTCTTTGTTTCCTGTCTTTTAATCAATTATTAATCCATGTGAGGATCCTCCTTCTCATCCTGTGACAGCTTAATTGCTTTATGAGCCTTTGTCAAATCTTTTTTGGAAATCTAAGCCTGCCATGGAAAACCCACCATCTTATTCAGATGGGCTCTGGCTTCTCATAGCCTGCTGGACCTGCTCTGCCAGTGCTGTGCCCATGTTTGCCCCTGTACTTTGCATTTGTCCACATGTCACCCGTTAACTCTGCTCTTTGCTACAAGTTCCTGTTACAGTTTCACAGTTTGCCTGGTGAGGAAGCCCAGACAAACCAGTCTCTCCTTGAACGCCTTCAACAACCCCCTGTCAGCACCCAGACCTGAGAGCAGCAGGTGTGAGCAACGTTATACATCTTACAGCACCTCGGACCTGACCTCTGCCACAGCCCAGGGGCTGCTCACAGGGCTTTGCTGCAGTCATGAAATCCCAGAGCAGTCCAGGTTGGGAGGGTCCTTAAAGCTCATCTCATCCCACTCCCTGCCATGGGCAGGGACACCTTCCACCAGCCCAGGTTGCTCCAAGGCCCATCCAACCTGGCCTTGGACACTTCCAGGGATGGGGCAGCCACAGCTTCTCTGGGCAAAGGAAACAACAGAGGAAAAATCAGAAGTGTGGACAGTCAGGCAGCCATGGCTGAACAGCCCCAGCAGTTGATGCTGGACAGGAGGGAACAAGCAAAAGAGACCTGAGCTGTGCCTCAGCTCTGTCCATGGGCAGAACACAGACAGGACAGCAGTCAAAAGAGAACTGTCACTAAATAACACTGATTTCTGTGGGACTTTCCTTTTTCAAGTCCCTCCTTTCACAAGGATTTGTGATTTACTGCTTTGCTGCTCCATCCCTGGGCTTTGAAAGCACAATTCTGCATGAGTTTAAACTATATTTATATTTATTTTTTTGTTATCGCTTTTTTTATTATTGCAATAGAAAATATTTGCTGGAAATATGTTGCAGCTATTACAAGGTCATAAAAAAGAGGAGATTTATGTATTTCTATCATTTCAAATAGTCTGTCAGAAAGTATCAGTCGTGCTAAGTGTAAGACTGCTGGATTCCAGCGTTCCCTCTGCCAGCACATGGGCAGCAGATGGAGGAACTAAAATAGCTCAGTGTGGAGGCTCCTTGGGTGCTGGCTGGGAGGAGGGAAACCGAGGCAATGCCTCATCCTCCCAGGGAGGCCTGGGGGAACCCCGGCTCCCCGTGGGTGCTGGGCACGGCCCCTGGCCCAGGACCACGAACAAAAAGGGCTGAGGAGGAGCAGGATCAATCCACTGTGGAGAGTGGACAAAGTGGGAACAGGGAGAGGGCTCAGGCCTTCTGTGGGATTTTTCTTAGAACATGACAGAAGGGCAGGATTCCATTGTGTGCTTGGCAATGACAATAAAACAACAGAAAATATGCAAACAGTGAGAGAGGAACTGGCTGCAGAGCAGAATGTTTACATCTCCAATCCTGCTGCTGTGAGGACATCTTAAATCTGTTTATCCGCTAAAAACCCCCAAAGCCCCTCAACACCTCTGAAGTGGAATAAAGATTTTATCATTACAAATGCAAATACTGGTTAATAAATAAAGATATTTAAATAGTGAAAACAAACTTTTAACATCATGCACAAGCACAAGAGGGTTTTTTTAGTCCAATCTGGTTTTCCTTAACTTGCACTGTTGTGACATTACTGAATTTTACACACAGTTATCTGCTGCTCTCCATAGAAATACAGATGGTTTTTGTAGAAATAAACAGTCATTTATATGAAACAATTGTAAAATAGTTTATGGAAACCAGTGGTGTAATGCATTCAAATAAATGCCAGGCCTGGCTGATGGAGAGCCAAGGTGTTAAATCACACTGCTCAGGAATTCAGCTGTGGGAAACAGATAGTAAATCCAGAGTGACAGAATTTCCAGTGATGGCAAAGGTTTCTGACATCTAGTCCAGTACACAAAAACTACAGCAGTTCAAACCTATTTTACTTAACACTACCTTGACAGCCAGTGAAATTAAAGAATTTAGTCAAAAGCCCCTTAAAAAGAAACAAACACTTCATTTCTGGATTGCTTTTCTGTGGAACAGCAAACGTGCAGTGCGGCCAGCAGCAGAGCAGGCTGTGCACAGCACCAACAGACGGATTTTATTTAATTGCTACCTTTCTGCATTAGCTATATGTAGCTCTAAATAAAGCTGAGAGGAGACAAAATCATCATGTGGTAAAGCACCTATAGCAGAAACACAATGTACAGATTTTGTTTTTAACTCACAGCTCTGGGAGGTGATGCCGAGGGCAGCGAGCGCTCCCCACGCCCCAGTCATGGGCGCCTGCTGCCTGCAATCAGCCCAGGGACCATCCTGGGGCCCAGCCTTGGGGGGCATCCATCACACATCAGCACGAGCTCTCTCCTCACTGCCTGGTTATCAAGTGACAAAGCTGCTTTTCCCTGGCTACAAAGATACCCACGGTAGTTCTGCCGCTCAGGGCAGCGCGGCCACCCAGACCATGCACTCGAGGGTTCACAGAAACCACGCAGTACCCATAAAGATACCAGCCAGCAGCACAGTCTCCACTCATCACAGTGCATGAAACAAACACAAAAGTCTCAGTCACCCAAACTTTAAGCTGCACAGTTTAAAATATCACATAAATTACAGCATTATTACCAAACCAGCAGAACCGATAACTGTACGATTTCAGTACCAACAGCTCACAAAATAGACACTGTTCAATATTTCACTTTTGTTTCGCAGGCCAGCCATGAAAAATTCCCCTCACCCACGCAGGCTGATGTCCAGCCCCCCATCAGCCCAAGGCATGGGGCTAATGAGCTGCTGCTATTCTGAACAACTATTCAAACTTTATTGCCGATGTGCTGATCCACACACACCAACATCCCTGACCCCGGCACGCCGGTGTCTGCTCAGCGTCAGCAGGCTGGGGAGAAAGGGCTTGTAGAATAAATCATCCCCACTGCAGAGCAGAGCTGGAGTTTGGAGGCAGAAGGAAACCATTCCCAGCAGCACCATCTCTGCTCTCCACTCTGAGGTGCTCGCCCTGCACACCCACCCCACTGCGGGAATTATCCTACAAAAACGAGTCGTGAGCAATCCTTCCCTTCCCAGAGGGATGGCCAGCAGCGAGCAGCAGAGCCAAGCCCAGCTCTGGGACTCCTGGGCACAGGGTGCTGAGCGTGGACACAGGGAGCTCTGACCATCTTCTTAAAGGCAGCTCCTGACCCAGCATGGCACAGGCGGAGCGGGGAGGATGCTGGAGCAACAGGGCTGTGCCTTCCACTCACACCCTGAGAGGGACCTGACCAAGGATCTACAAATACTGGTGCTCTCTTTAATGCAAATCCTGCTGATATAAACAGCTTAGTGTAAGGAAACTCAGGATTGTTGAAGTATTTCCAGGTAAAGCCATTCATAACTGGGGCACCAGGCTCCGCAGGGATGCTGTAATGATCCAAAACAAAGCACTTGGAGCCAGAGAAACTCACAACTACCATTAAGCAGAAAAGCATGCATGTGAACACAAGGAAATACAAATTAATTGGCTTTTCACTGTCACAGATGCTGGGGCTTCCATCCCGGAAAGAGTCAGAGCCAACATATGCATCGCCTACTCGAACATATTTACTTTTAAATTTAAACTCCTCAGTTACCATCATTCTATGACAGTATCAAAATTTAATGACAGTTTATTCTAATTGTAGTTTATCTCTTGAAAATGCTGTAATCACAGGGCTGTGTTTTTACATAGTTTATCTTCTTAATTCTCCTTTTTAAATTTATGAATAAATACATATATGTGCAATCAAAATACACACCCAGCTCCTTTTCCAGGCATTTCTTTTTGTCCCATTCCCCTTCCAACACGATGGGATGAAGAAGGAAGACCCCAGTGAGACCCACAGCTCCTCCAGAAGCTGTTTCGGAGCAGTTTAAGTCATGAAATTTGACATTAAAAGTGGTGCTGGCCCTGACATATCAGAACATGAATTTTGAAATACAGCTCAGATCTCTCCTCCCTGGCTGTTCCCTGAACGAAAATGAGCCCAAAGCAGAACTCCTCATCTGAGAGTCCAAGTTCTGAGGGATAACTTAAGCTTTGTGTGAACAAATCTGAACCACAGGAATAATCAACCACCACAAAAGCTGGGTCTGTACCAGACTGTGCTCCCAGGTACTTGGGATGGAACAGGCTCCTTTCGCTGGCCTTGGCAGCTGTAATTCCTCTGATTCTGGTCTAGAGACTAAAATATGATGGGGAGACTTATTTTTATGTCCTATTCCTGTTTCTTGAAACTTTCTCTTTCCTTATTATCCAGCTTCCTGTGGCAGTGGGATAATACACTTAAACAGACCAGGAAGATTATTTTAGACTATTTTTGGTCACTTTACACATTTTAAAGAATGCAAAAAGCAATGGTTGACAGCTGTTAGGAACTTGAATGTTATTGCAAAGCAGCTGTTTTCATTTATAGAAAAAGTATTAGTCTTTCTCCAAACTCACAGAACACTGAGCTAATAACTCTCCCTCTAACCTACGGAAAATACAGGTCACGTCTGTGCAATGTTGGCAGAAGGTTTTGTTTATAACAATTAAACTTGTAGAGCATTTTGTTCTTAAAAGGACTGAGCCTTTCTGGTCCGGGGATGTTTGCAGTTGGAGGCAGCTATTAAATAATAATCAGTAGCATGTTCACCCTGCAAAGACTTTCTACTTAAAATCAGACATGATTAATCAGTTGAGACTTCTCTGTTCACAAGAAATTTCAGATGAAGAGAGGCTGACACGGACCAGGAATAGGCAGGATTATTCCAACATTTCAGCATTTTATGTTCAGTTTTGTCTCTCATCTCCTTCTAAGAACATTTGGTTTTTCTATAATGACATCGATGCTTAATTTGTTTGAAAACAAAGCCTCTGCACACATTCTCTCTGCATTCTTATTTTCTTTACATTAGTATTTATAGTCCATTCAGTCAAGCTCTGGAGGAGAAAGCAACTGGCATCCCAGGGAATGTGTTTGTTGAAGAGCAGCGGGAATGAGACAGCTCACAGGCAGGGAGATAACTTCCAAGTGTACATATAGTTCCTGCACATATTTAATTTGAGAATCACCATGGCATCAAGACACATGAAGTATCAAGGATGAAGTCATCATCTCTCTTATGTTCTTAAAATCGTAATCCATGCAAACATATTTTACAGGGAATACTGAATGCAGGCTTTAGTGCAGATATAAAAAGCCAGATAAGATCTCCTTGCCTGCTGCACCCAGTGGGCTGCTGTCAGCCCCAGCCTCAGCTGAGCTTTGTGTTCCACCTCAGAAACACTGTGTCTTCCTTGGTCCAACTGAGCTTTCCCAAAAAGCAGGATTTAAAATGCACATCTACCACAAACCAAATTCCTTATGTGTTAATGGAGAGGTTAACACACCTGAGGATTGGTGAAAGTAAAACCACCAGATTCATTGCACGGGCAAATCATTTCCCAATAAAGCAAATCTAGTTCTAGGGATAATGGTGTTTCACAGTTCTGCAACATGATCTGTACAACCTACAAGACTTCCTCTGCCAAGCCCGAGGGTGGGATTTTTAAGCATGCCTAACACCTACTTGCTCCAGAAGTTAATATTAAGACTGCAACTGATCTCTGGGGAGCAGAATTATATCAAGTAGTAAAACACCCAGATCTCACTTCTAAAACAGCTTTTCAGGACTGGTTATTACAGCTGTCCAAAATCCAGACAGCACTGTATCTGAGATTTTCACTGATGAATTCAGGGAGAACAGGAAGTTCTTACACTCCCCATCTCCAGCAGGTGAGTCTCTTTCTGCAGATCTGCCACACTGAGGAGATATTTTATATTTACACTACTGGCTGCTGGAGTGCTCAAAGCAGCAGGATTATACACAACAATCCTTGAACTACCTCTGGACAGTGGACACTGGGGTTCTCCAGGGGCTGATATCCCAGTACCTCAGCACTGCCAGGCCCATGCCAAGCCCAGCCAGGTCCCTGCAGCTTCCAGTTCTCCTCTCACAGCCCTGCCTGCCATGATAGGGCACTGCCCTGTCCTCTCCCATTCAGGCCATTTCCAGAAAACCCTCTCACACAAGTGATTCCTGAGCCCCCTTCATGGTGGTCCATCCCAGATTAGACCAGTCTCCTCCAGGAGCTCATCCCACAACCAGGAGTGTTTTATTTCCAGCCATCCCATAAAATATGCCTGTGCAATGCACACTGCTGAGCATGCAATAGGTTAAACAAATTGATGATAAAGTATTCGACTTCGTTAGTTTTCATTACCATAAGAAAACATCAATTACATTTCCTATTTTATGAGTGTACACAGGGGAATCCATTACAGTAAGTGAGAGGTTATATGACTCTTTCTGCTGCTTCTTTCCTCAGCAAAAAGAACAGTTTGTTTTTTAAGCCAGTGACACCAGCCCAGAGGAAGGCAAGGTACACCAGCATATCTGCATAGACAGCCTCTATCCTGATTTATCCAGCCTGGCTCCAACTAATTAAACATCTGCCTCAATGATTTCCTCTGCAGATTTATCTTCTCCAGTATGCAGCATTAACTGGTTGTTACAGGATTTTCCCTAACTTGCAGCCATTCCCATGTACTTCTCCCGGTTGGTTATTTGGGGACATGGCAGGAGATGATCCAGCATTCCCACTGACCCCCCAGTGGTGGGATGGGTCACCAGGCTCCCACAGCCCTGCTTCAGGACCACCACATCCTCTGGGAAAGGACTCGGGGCCGTGGCTCTCTCAGCTACAACACATCCAGGTTATTTCACCACCTGCCTTTCCCTGTGACTGACTCAAAAATTATTATTTAAAAATGGTCAGAGTTCATATATTCAAAAGCCTTGGGACACTAAGAAAGGAAAATTGCAAGGAACATGAAATAGTTTGAACAGTTTGCAATAATTTTATCTAAATAGAGTGAGGCACAGTCAGAATATTTCTTCCATTTTTTCAGGTGCCTTTCTATGAAGCAAAGGTTGTACTCCACTTCTGTCTCCTACTAACCCGTATCTTCCTGCAACAAATAACATTTACTGGATGAATAAAGTCTTTGGATGAAACTAATCTAGTGTTTTTGTCCTGGTCATGTTGAACAAACCTTCCCAACTGTACAACAGGAATTCCTCAAATTCTTCCTCACCCTAAAGAGCCAACCCAGGTTTGCATTTTCCTACCAACTTAGGACCAGTTTGAAAAATGTCCTGTACGTTGGAGGTGAAAACAGGTCAGAAAGCAACTGCTTCTACCAGTGTCTGAAAACAGCACAACCTGTAACAATAATAAATTAATTTGTCCTGGGAGGGCTGGTCTGGAGGCCCATTGAAAAGAGGCAGAAAAGCTCATGGGCATTTCAGCTTTATTAAACTATTCCAAAAACTTTAAATAAACACGTTCAGTCTATTTTTGGTAACGACTTCTTAAAAGTCAGAACAATCAGCTTTAAAGGAAGCATTGCTGAGTGAGGAGAAATGCTCCTCCTAAATTATGTCTTATCTTTTATTCAGAACTTTGACATCCTAATCCACTGCTTAATAATGACCTGAACCACCCTGGCACAGGCCTGTGCTGTGCTAATGGTCTGATCTGCAATTCCATTTATCCCTGCATCTCCCAGTGCAAGTGAGAGGCATATCCTCCCCAATTACAAAGACTCTGGGTGGATGAGGAATGATGACAAAATCTTTTCCTACTCCTACTGCAGTCTCTCTGTGTGCACTGTGGTGGCATCCTGGGTTCTCCCTCAGCCCAGCAGCATTCCCAGCCCCTGGCAGATGGGTCCTGTCTGGATCCAGAGGGCTGTGTGGGCAGGACCCCTCTGTGCACACAGCTGCAATTGCTGCTGCTTTAAAGATGACATCAAGATCCTCCTAAGGCCCCTGTCCCCCCAAGCCTGATAAACCACCCTTTTGAGCAAGGGAAGTAATGGGGAATAAGGGAAGTTTTGGATAAGGGAAGATAATTCTACTAAAAATTTCTGATTTATCAATTTAACACATAAATACCTGACCTGAGGAGTCCCTCAGCCACATGCCAGTATCACTGGGCAGTGCCAATAATACATTATGAGTGCTCAACAGCAGTTAAACTTATGAAACTCAGTAATTTGGGAACTCCAGGAGACGCCTTCCCAGAGTGAGCATTGTGCTCACAGTGACCCCAGTGCAAGGACCTTCCAGCTACAGGTCGGAATTCTGGCTGTGTCTGGACACAAGTGTAACCAAAACCTGCAAACACCAACTACTCCAAGAAATCCAATTACATGTTCCCATGTAAATATCCCTGTAAGTAACCAAGAGGTTTGTAGTTGTCACTTCCACTGTGGTTATGTCCCCAGCAGGGGTGCTGGTCATATTTCAAAGAGGTGAGATGTCACATGGATAATTTATAAAAAGTAAATTTAAATGATTTCTTACATAATTAACCCCTGCAGATGACACATACGTGCCTACATACTCTGTTCCTGCAAAGGGTTCTGAGCAGGAGGGCCAAGGCAGCAGAAGTCACTGTATTAGCTGAAGGAACAAATGCCAGGTCCATTCCTTTGCTAAACTACTGAGCAAAAGTAACAAAATTAAAGCAGAAATAAATTTCAAATGGATAAAGAGTAAAACATCTGTTACACGAAGGGAGGAAACAGCTTCAAGACTGAGCTAAGTGAATCCTTTAGCGACCTCCCTTCAGGGAAGGGAAATCTGACCCCAGGAAATAAATAAAAGTCACCCAAAAAGTGAACAAAAGAGGTGTTTGAAAAAACCCCAACACCATTCATCGCTGCTAACGATTTGTTCATTATGAGTGATGATGGATAAAGACTTCTCACGCTGAGATGAAATCAAGATTTATATGCATTGTTTCCTCTCCCAACTTGTGGGAAGATCATCATCATTTAATTCTATCTCTGCGGCCAGTGATGGGCATCCAGAGAGCTGGTTATCACACGGCGCAGTCAGCTGGCAAGGGCCGGGACGTGCCGTTGGCACATCTGGACGGAGGCGCCGCAGCCGAGGGTGAGCGATGGCTCCTGGCCACCCTCCAAATTGCTGCAGACTGGCGGGGCTCCTCTCCACCCCCACACCACTGCTCCTCTCAGCAGCCCCCCCCTTTTTTTTTTACGAGAATCAGATTTTCATTGCTCCATTCAATTGCTCTTCTCTGCCATTTTTTACAGCTCTTATCGTTCCCTTGGAATATGGCCTTGAGACAGCTCATCCGTGTCCTTCACTGTGTTATCTCTTCTAACTTTTATTAAAACTTCAGCTCTCATCTGAAGATAGCTAATTAAATCCATGACAGATTATACACGCGTTTAAAAACTGCACTGAACTACTTTTTCTAAAGAGAACAGGGTTTATTTTCCTTTCCCATAGTTAAAACTGAGGGTGTATAAAGAGGTTTCATTCATTTACAAAGACAAGATCCTTATCTTTCCCCACTATATAGATGGGTTTATATTAAAGTTCCTTTGTTGCGTGACAAGACTTGGTGCAATTTCTCTCAGTAATTATTTCTTGTTGCTGGAAAGATCTCTCAGCCTTATACTTTTGAAATATATACACTAACATGTATGTGAATGTACATCTACCCCCAGACAAGAGTTGCTCTAAAATAGAATTGCAAGCACTGTACATTTTCTTTTTTAAATCCTGATATGCCTTAACTATAACAGCACTACTCTGACAACATTGCAGAAAGTAAATTTTTCTTTTTCTCTACAAGTAACAACAAAACCTTGAAATTATTTAAAATCATACTAGGCATAATTTTCTTACATAAATTAAAAGTATATATGCAAACTCTACCATGGGCTGGACTCACTGTACTTCCACCCATCATCCCAAATTACCATGAGCTGGACTTGAATGCAAATGGCTTTGTTATCATAAATAAATATTTGCAGGAATGGATATACTGCTCTGCAGCAAACATTATGCAGCTCCTGCACTGTCAGCTTTGTGCCAGCATTGAGAACACAAACCTCTGCACAGAACTGCTGTGAGTGGGGCTGGGACACAACCCCTCCCCAGAACCTGTGCAGCATTCACAACAGTTAAAAAGAGATATAAAATATGCTCCTGGAGAAAACACCTTGCCCTCTAGAAAATACGATAAATAACCCACCTGAGCCTCTCTGTGATCCCTTCCTTCTCTTTAAGGCCTTTTGTAAGATATCCTTCATGGTGACCTTCATACTGTCCACCTGAATAAGTGAGAATCCATGAGCAGCATTTCTGCAAGACAGATGCACATGCAGTTTTACAAAACAATCATCACCGGCAGCTCCCGCAGTCGTCGTTAGCTTCAAGCAAAGCACTCGTTAGGCACCCGGTTAACGAAGTTGGGCTGTAAAGGGAAGTTAAAAGGAGAAACTGAGCAAACTCCCTCAGCAAGGCAGAGACAGAACCGGAGAAAACAGATTGCGATTCGAGGAGTGCATGAATTTTCCTAATTTATTGTTATTTTAATCACTTTGTGTTCAGCATTAGAAGAGAAAGATGAGCCAATGTACCTGGGGGGCTCCTCAGCCCCTCAGGACGTGTCTGTGGAGCGTTTTACAGCACATAACACAGAAGCAGTTTGCAGTGGCGTTTCCAGCCGTGTCCCACACGTAACACACCGTTACGGAGAAGTGGCAGAACAACCCCCAGCGAGGTGGCAGCAGCTTTGCAGCACTGTCAAGGTATCATTTCAATGCATTATTTTAAACCTAAGTAAGGGGTTTTCTCTCCAAGGGACATGTCTCCCAGAAAGGTCCATGGCAGCGGGTCCTTGTCCTGGCCGTGGCCTGTGGGAGAGGCCAGGCAGGAGGAAGGACTGCAAAGAGCACAGGGATGGCTGTGGGGGTACTGCTGCCAAACACTGAGAGGGCACCACTGGGGAAGCAGAGAAAATGACAACATAACAGAAGAGGCACTGGATGAGCATATCAGTGAATTTTGCCCCTTAGCCCTTGCAGTCAGTCTCGGCTCGTGTCAGTAGATGTCACTGTAGACAGTTCCAGGGAAATCCGAGAGCTGAAGGCTCCCACTGGAGACACTGCTCTGCATGGAAAAAAATGGTTTGCAAAGCTATTTGGGCAGGAGGAGGAGCTTTGTATCTGGCAACCAGGAATTTTAATCAGGGAGCAGAGCTCTATATGAACATCACAGCTGGAATATTTTTAAAAGCAACTGGCAGTCAAAAGCAATCCAAGCTACACAAGTATATCCTGAAAAACAAGCCCACATTACTACATGTCACTTTGAGACACAAATTCTGGGACTAGAGGTTGGAGCTGAGGTCACATCAGATGTGGCATCCCCAGCCCTCGCCGTGACAGGCCGGGATGGACAAACAATACCTCTGAGCCCTCACCACACAGATTTGAGTGCTCGGAGCCGCTGACTGGGGCCTGACACTGGGGCCAGCAACCCCCTGCCTGGGCACGTGCTGGCCACAGCTCACTGTCCTGCAGCCTACTCGTGCTCTGGGAGCCATCAGCCCAGCCCAGCTCTGAGCACCACAAAGATGTCCCCCACCTCCCTGGTGTATAATGCTGTTTCCCTCTCCTCGGTTGTGCATTGGTCTCATCTGAATTTCATTTTCAATTCCCTTTGTTCCTGGCAAAATGAAACTGCCTAAAAGCCCCAAATTTATGTTCTCCAGACCATTTATTATTTATAACTCTATCTTACTCGTCTTCAAACCAAATACTCCCAACCTTTTCATGCATCTACTTTCCCTCTGTTCCTGCCGTGTGTTCAGTACAGCAGGAGCAGAACTGAGCCCGCTGCTCCACAGGAGGAGGGAGTGACACTGCTGTCCTGGAACAGCCCCAGGGCACAGGGACCCCAACTAACACTGTGCAGTGAGCAGAGACCTTCCCAAGGCCTACACTGAGGAGCAAGTCTCCCCTGAAGCTGCCATGGAGCCCCATGATGTGCATGAGCACCACACAACACCCATCCTTTGCCCAGCAGTGCCGTGGCTGATCCCTCACTTCCCAAAGGCCTCACAGCTCCAGTCCCAACTGACCTGCTGAGTGAGATTCAGTGGATTTTCAAAAGTGAAAAACCTCTTCTACAATTATAATTACAGAAAGGAAACTAAACTACCTCTGCACTTTAAGCAACACAATGCTTGTCAATGAAGTGCTACAAGAAAAGCCCTGCACACTGGACTGGGCTATCCCAACACCTGGTGCCTCCAAGTAATTCCTACAGTGCTCTGCAACACTGACAGGAAGTTTCCAGAGAACTTCAACCAAAGCACAAGGAAATAAATTAAAATACTGCAGGGAAAAAAGAAACAGCAAAGGCAAAGGAAGTCCTCCGAAACCTGCTATGACTGAAACAACTGAGTCACAATTTTCCCCTTAGGACACAATGCTTTTCAGCATTTTTTGCCCCAAACAGAGCAGGTGCTGCAGCCCCCACCCCAGAGTAGCCTGGGTTCCTCCCGGGCACAGAGCATCCAACAGCAGAGAGCCACAGCTCAGGGTTGCTCATGGATCGGGAACATCCCGAAAATGGAAGATTCCCTTTCAGTTCCTGACACTTCAGCTGCTAAAGAGCACAGGCTGCTGTGATCTGCTCGTGTTCCGGGCCATCCCGGCTCGGCTGATTCTTTCCATTGAGCAGCTGGCCTGAGAACTGTCAGACTGATTTCCCTGACACTCCATTACTAACCCCTGCCTGAGCCATGGCCATTCTTTGCCTCAGAAGCTGGATCTCATCCCAGAACAATCTTTAAAAGTTTATTTTACTGATCAAAGCAAAATAAGAAACCCTCTGTGTTTTACTATATTTAGTGTGGGATCCGTAAGCGAACCTTGGCAGGAGCAGTGAAACGCAGAGTGCACCCGCTTTTGTAAACTCTTGGCTATTTGCTCTGGAGCAGGGCCAGGGGGTCCTGAAACCTGTCCCTGTTCAGCCACTCGACTCTCCCTTCCCCTGCCCTGGCTCGCTCAGCACTGGTTTCCCTCTCACAATGCACCAAGGAACATCAATACAACATTTCAGCACTCAGCAAACCCACACATCTGAGCCGAGGGTGGATTTAAGCCCAGACCAAAGAGCTCCTGCTGTCATCCTGGGGCCAGGCCAGTGTGTCAGAGCATGTTTCCTGTGCTCAGAGAAGAAGCCTCACAGAATCACAGAATAGCTGGATTTGGAAGGGACCTCTGGAGATCATCCAGTCCAACCCCCTGCCAAGGCAGAGTCACCTGAAGCAGGTGACACAGGTGGGTTTCGAATGGTTCCAGAGAGGGAGACTCCACACCCTCCCTGGGCAGCTGTTCCAGTGCTCTGCCACCCTCCATGGAAAGAAGTTCTTCCTCATGTTGAGGTGGAACTTCTTGTGGTTCAGTTTCTGGCCACTGTTCCTTGTCCTGCTGCTGGACACACCACCAGGTGTCCTGGAGCCGCGCTCTGCACCAGGTTGTCTGGAACACCACGGATCCACCACAGCCCTCCATTGTGTGACCACAGCACAGGAAGCTCTGCTGGAGACACACACACCCACCTCACCTTTCCACACCCTGGTGCACTGCTGACCATGGGCATGGGCTATCCTCACTCAGCTCAATCCCAGCATATCCTTAATTGCAATTACGAACAACCTGTTTTACCTCACTCTGCTAAGGTGTGATACCTTTATTTTAAGTGAACACACTGTAACAGGACAGACAAGCAGATGCTGGTCAATCAATTAAAAGTGCTGCTGGCAAATTGGAAGCCAAAGAAATTCCTTAGCTTGTATTTTCTGTCATTTTGCAAAAACATACCTGGGTGACAAGGTTAAATCAAGCAAAGGAAATCCCTGGCACTTATCATCCACAGGCATTACTGATAAATTGTGCAGTGGAGGAATAAAGGATTACCTTCTGTATTTTTTCATTACACTTTTCTTTTGTTACAGAATACATAAATCCATTGTGGCACAATGTAATATGTATCATCGTGCTACACCTGTGGACGTTTCATAACGGCTGCCATGTCTGTGCAGTCAGGAATGATAAGTGAACCACCCGTGAATGTTAATGATAGTGATCATTCTGCGGTAACTTGGCTTTCCATCTTCTTTTACAGCCTCCGTGCTGGAGCCAGGGTGGCAAGGTTCAGGAGGGGGAAGAGGAAACAGCAGCAGAGGCAGGAGCTGATGCTGGGCTCCACTGGGGGCACGGAGCTGAGGTGCAGTGGGAACAGGCAGGGTCCCTCCACGGGCTCCATCCGCACCACAAAATAAAACCACCAACACTGGAAGGACAAAGGGCTTCTGTTCTGAATGAGAAACAAACTTCTCCAAGAGCTCCTTTCCAATCTGGAGCAATTTTTAAAACTGTTGGTTAGATTTTTTTTTAACACAGAAGTGGAATTTATTTTCCAGAAGTGGAATTTATAGCACTTAAAGCTCACTGCAAAACCGGCTGGCATGGCTGGAAGTGCCCGGGAGTGACTAATAATGATTTCCACTTGATCAGCACAAAGTCAGAGTTAAGACTAAAAATCCCAGCTGATGCAATAGACTTAACTTAAGCTGGGTAATTTTTAAGATAAAGTGCACAGTGATAGGAACCAGAACAATGCCAGCCACGGTTTTTCTTCTGAGCCTAAATGATCTGCTTCTGTGCATCTCAGGTTGGTCTTGGATAGGTCTGTGCACTACTGAGTTTAACTGGCTGCATTTTGACACCACAATAACTGTCCTTAGACCTCTAACAAATGATTTGACCCGTTTCTTGGCATCCCACCCCTCCCTCTCCACTCTCTTGGGAGCCACCTTCTTAACTTTGGCACCTACACTAACTGTCTTAAATTTGCATTCTATGAATATTCTAAACTGTACTTTGTAGATTACCCACCCCCATGTACAAACAGGGAAGAGGCCTTTTGGGGAGTGCTTCTGGAGTCCAAGAAAAAACACATTTCAGAGCTCTGAATTTGTAAATGCACGATGCAAGCATTTTAAAAAGGTTTCAAATCTTAAATTACTGGGTATGTCAGGGGTGCTCCTTTGAAAATTTGTATATAATAGTCAAAGCAATTTAAGCACAATACCAAAACAGAAAAAAAGTGCTACAGAGCAGGGGATCTGCATGCCAAATTTCCTGTGTGTGCCAACTGGCAGCTGAGCCACAGCTCCTCGAAACACCACTAGATTGAGTATGTCAAGTTGCAATAATAAAATTTCCAAGGGAAAAAGCCCTAATGATGGTACAGATTTATTTGAAGCCTTTCAGGTATGACCTCACCATCTCAAGAAGTCCATATTTCCATGGATGTGGTGCTTTGTTTGCCTCCTCCTGACAAACGCCCTCCCCATCAGAGCAGGCTGTGTGTGAGCACCGCGTCTGACATTGCACAAAGCTCTGCTTTCCACAGCAGCCACCTTCCAAAAGCATAACTCGCTAGACTAATGGGCAGTGAGGAGCCAGAATGACTGCCCTCCGTCTTCTCCTTGTGTAACTTTGCCAGAGTCCTTGGAACTTGCCAAATTCGGTCATGCCTGCTTAGCTTGCTCGACTGATTGTGCCAGAAAAGAAAATAAGACACAGATGTATTTGAGCTCTTTGAGATGCCAGTAAGAGCGACAGCTAATGGCTTCATTTCAACCCTCCCCTACCAGCTGGGCACAGGTGGGGGGATAATGAGGTCCCTCTCCCTAATCAAACTCAATTATTTACTACTCTGTACAGCCACAAAGACATTCACATCCAGCTCTGAATATAAACTGCACTGTGGGCTACTTCCAGCCACCGCCTCTGGGTATTTATAACTAACTCAAGTGGCTCAGAGTTTGCCTTGGCAGGAGTTGAAGTGTATAAAGTTCTGCAAACTGTTTCTGCTCAAACATTTCCTGCTGAAACGGGGTCCCTGGCGGGGTTCCACCACTGTCAGCTCGGCAACCGCACAACCTCTGAACGTACATCCAACACTCAGGACGGGGAGTGGGAGATGAAACATGGCTTCAGCATGGAGCTTCTCACAAGCATCAACATTTTTCAACAGTGACTCAATATTAATAAACATTACAAGGCACAGGGCTGACATGGCAGCAGCTGAAATACTTCAGCATGAGAAGGAAAAAAAGAGATGCAAAATACAGACCCACAATTACGTGCACTAGTAGGGTGACAGGGGAGCAAGAAGACACAGAAATTGCAAAAAGTCCCCACCAAAATAAGACACTATGCACATTTAAACTCCCAGAGATAACAATCTTTTGATCAAGAGATGATCAAGTAATTCTCCATTCTAGGTGACATATTAAAAATCCTAATTTCAACCTGTTTACACAGGAAGCACAAGTAATTTCAAATTAACATGTGGACACAGGGACAACCAAACTGACCCTTTTGGAAAAGCACTGCTTATGATGCAGTTGTCCTATTTCTCCTCAGCAGCACCTCCCAGGCTATAAGAAAGCTCCTCACATCAGCACAAATGATAGTAAACCAAAAGATTTTGCATTTCTTTTGCAGACCTGCAGCTGGACTTTAATGCTGCTCCAAGCTCCAGGCAGAGCACTGCTGACCAGGCCAGGATGCAGTCGAGGGCTCTGGGCTCACACAGGAGTGCCAGTTCCACCTCCCCTGAGCTGACCTCCAAACCCTGAGCCCACAGCTGCTCACTGCACTGCAACACCAGTCCCAGCTCAGCCGGGGGACTGCGACCCCCAAACCCAAACGGGCCTCGTGGTGCTTCCTCCCTGCATCCCTTTCTCCCCACTGCCTCGACCTTGAATAACTTAGTGTAAATACTGTGGCCAGAATATTGTACCTCCCAAGGTCCTAACGCAGTGGAACAAAGTGAACGTGGCCTTTGGGAACACACATGGGATTTCTGACAACGGCTTTCAGTAGGATGCTTTGGAACGTCTCTAAGAAACACAGTACACAATAAGGAATATAAAAACTAATTAAACAGGCCAGAATTTTTTTAAATGCCTGATTATTCAAAACTGGAAGCAGCTGTAGTATTAAGAAATGTAAGTGTTGTCCAATAACTAGGAAAACTCTGTTAGCATTTTCATTTCGAGAGCTCCAAACATGAAATATTTTTCCCAAGTAAGAAGTGGTTTATGCTCCTGGTATTTTGTTACAGTAATTAAAGCCTTCTGACAGCTTAAAAGATTTTTCAGTCACAAGTAAAGAAAAATAAAAGTGATCAAGCACAGTACATATCCCTACTTCACTGATAAGAACAGAGCAAATTCTTCTTGAGCTACCAGCCAGACAGCTCGAGTCTCAGGGGTGGATGGGGTCTTCCTCAACAAAATTCTTTTGGACTTTGAAGAGGAATCTCCAGTCCTATTCCAACTGGCATGCTTGGTTACTGCTCATTTCTCTCCTCAACTACTGCATTGTTATTAAGCCACTCTGCAACTATTTGTTTGTAAAATCTAAATTGTTGACTCAAGATCAGTTCTTAATGCCTGTTGAAAAGGGCTCTGGATATCCAACATGAATGACTTTGTAATTTAAACTCTCTGAAGCTATTACATCTTTTCCAGCCTAAATGCTCTATGACTCTACACACATTATTTCATTTATTATTCAGAACAGATTTTTCATAAATAAGCAGCATGGCTGGAGCAAAATGAAGATTATGAACTCAGATATTGTGCAAATTCCAAATATTTACTAGAGGGAGTGCAACAGCTCAATGTTCTGCACTGATCACATGCAGAGGGGCTGATGTTCTTCTCTGCTGTTTTAGACTCACTAAGATGGGCTCCCCTGAGTCGTGTTTGATTTTCTACCTGCCTGGTGACAGAGCCCAGATGGGGCAGCACCTGCAGAGAGGGGCATCACTCGTGGAGCTGGGCATCACCTGCAGAGCACCACACACCATACAGGCAGCCCCTGAATTCTGACAGCCTGAGCTGAGGGAAAGCAGAGCAGAAACAAGGCTGGGAGGTGGCCGGGCCCGGCCGTACTCACATGCGCACGAAGAGCGACTGTTTGGCCGCCAGGCCGGGGGACGAGTACTTTTCCACCAGTGCCAGAGTGCTGAAGCCAAACTTGTGAATGGGCTCATTGGAATCCAGCGGGGGGAAATCTGTGTCGACCTCCCCGTCGTCCTCAGCGATGTGGAGGCAATAGGCATTGACGTTGTCACTGCAACACACACAAAGCAGGTTCAGTCAGGACACCAGCTCAGTGCAGACCAACACCTGCACAGGAGGAATACCCTGAACAGACACTGATGACACCTCTACAAACATGTCCCCAGAAGTCCCAACATATCTTGCTGCCATGTGAGTTATAGCAAAAGTGGTCAGCCTTCATCATTAACTGCACCACAAACAAAACCTGGCGGTGATTAAAATACACTGAAGTCCATCAAAGTTTCGTGACTTCATAAATCTGGGAGTCACATTTCTCCATTTGTTAAAATTTATTTATTTATATGATGACTACATTTCAGAACTAAAGGCGAACAAACAGTGTCTGATTTTTCACAGATCAAACACTGTGAAAGTTTACTGTCTGTAAATTGCAAAAGCAGAGAGTGCTCCCAGGCAGGTAAACAGGGTAATGAACTATAGGGAAAGTAAAGAATCTGTCCAACCCAGCAGTGATGATTAGCAGAAAAGTTACCTTTTCTAAGTATCTGGGAAGTCAAGTCACTAAATGGAGTTAAGAATTAATAAACACCCACAAGCAGGACTAACTAACACAGAAAGTTGTAACAGATACAGTGTAAAGGAAATAAAGAGCTGAGCCTCTTTCTTTACAGAGATGAAAGCCCACAGGGAAACAACTATCTATAGCTATCAAAAAAGTATTAATCATAATTTCCTAACATTGAAATCCATTCCAACTGTTACTTCAATTTAAATTATTGACCTGAAAATAAGTATTCTTTCTAACTGCAAACCTGCCAGCACTCAGGCCTTTTCCCAGCCATGCAGAAGAGCTGGAGGTGCACGTGGCAGTGCATTTCTAAACTCTGCAGTTTAAATTTGGAGTTTTAATTGCATGATTGATGCTTAAATTAATTAATTGTAAAGTGTATGCTAATTGTTTAATTGGTCGCTTGATCTATATAGATCATTTTTTGAATTAAATGAGTTGATTTACAAAGTTTATTGATTGGATGTGACAATGAATTATTTCACTGACTACCTGATTTGCAATTTTCTCAATTAATTCACAAACCTTTGGTTGCAACTGTGCTTTATTGAGAGTGCTTAGTCCAGGTGATCTATAGGCACCTTGTCATGACTAAGACATTTATTATGGAAAACAGGGAATAATGATGCATTGCTGTTAATGTAAGCTGCAAATTTGCTAACAAAAAGGTAATTCAGCAACATTCATTACTCTGATTTTTGAACATTCTGTGATACTAGTGAAGAAACTTTCCTGAGTTTCTGGACTGTTATGAAGACCTGGAACACTGATGCAGAATTCATTTTTAACTTCTAGAGTGCTAAAGGAACTTTTTGGGGAATGGGTAAAAGGCAGAGCTGGGAGAGAATTGGGAAGCACTGGGCTTGGAGCCACAGCCTGGGGCTGTGTGTCTGCACCATGGCCAGGTTTGTAGGAACAAGCCAAAAAAAAAGGCCACAATAACTCATATACATCAGATTCTGCTCTGTAATGGGAAATGTCTGGCATGATTTTTGGATCCTTCTCTTATTCTAGTTAGATTTCTATGAATCCTAGAATCAGAGCACAGTTTGAGCCGGAAGGGAACTTAACGCTCCTGTCATTCCATCCCCTGCCATGGGATGACATTGTCAGTTAAATCCCGTAAAACAAAGGGGTTACAAATGTCTTCACTGACAGACTGGGCTCCTGAACATTAACACAGATATCATCACAAACTGTTGAAAACCAAAAGTCCAATGGGCAAAACTTCTGCATCTTGAACATCCATCAGGCTGAGATCAAAGTCAGGAACAAGCTGAGCACAATTGAGAGATGGAACAGCATTCTTCACTTCTAAAAATAGCAACTGTATTTGAATTGTGCATCTCACTATTAATTTCTTCCTAGAAGGAGATTTTGCTTATTTTTTGCAGGCAGAATCATTCCAGCACATCTGTTGGGGGCTGGCAAGAGAATGGTCACTGGGTTACAACCCAAGTTCATGTATAAGAGGCCAGCGACAGGGTTGCTAACATTGTCAGTGGTTCCTTGTATCAAGAGACTGAACAGAGACAAATATAATACAATTATAATAAAAAAGGCAGCCTAATTGAATACAGAATGTTCTCAAAGCTGTCAACTAGTGCTCACTCACTTCAGACTCTTACATCTACCTTTTAGGAAAAAGAATTAGGCAGTAATATATTATTTTCTTAAAGACAGAGGGGTTGCATTTTTAAATTACAAAGTCTACAATCTCCTCACTACTCTCACACAGTATCACTAGTAGGTACAGCTGTCACTCTACATGCCTTGTATACCATGTCTCAGGCATTTTCTGTATGTATTTTAGAGCAGTGTCACAATAATCCCCATTTTGGCTTTTTTTGCACTCTCACCTGACTGAACCAGGAACAAATGGCCAATGTAGAATGGGCACCCTACTCATATTCCTTACTTGGAATATGAGAATTAGGTTATAGTTAAATCAATCCTTGCTCCAGGAGTGGCAGCCAGCAATGCTAAAAAAAGACGATGGAGACATGAGAAATAATTAAGAACCTACAAGAAAACAAACTACTTGGAATCTCAAGGCTCTGCCCCTTATTCTGAGCATTTGTCCCCAGATTCTCAATTGCTGCTGTGTCTAACATGTGCTCTGGGGAACTCACGCCTCCATTATTTATTTTATTCTATCTGCCCTGAATTTGATTACATTGGACAGCCTCCTTGCTCATGATCACTCTTTGACACATCATAACATCTTATCCTTCAAGGCAGACAGTGAAATTCATTTCCTCCCACTGCTGCCTTTTGCTGTGGGCAGTGATGGTTCACGGAACACTCTCCTTGTGTTCTGTCTGAGGTGTGCTGTGCTCCTGAAAAATATGTGTCCAAAGACTGATATAAGTGTTGCCTCATTAAAAAATAACCTAATCATACACAAAGGACACTCTTTTGAACTTAAGATATAATGAACAGAAATTAACAACGGCAAATTGAAATGGTACCAATGCAAATATTTTTACTTTTCTCTTGCAGTGTAAAAAAAACCCAGATCAAACTGAAGTGTTTAACCTCAGAAACATCTCATCTGTCTGTTGAGAAGATCTAAGGGAAAAACCTATATTCAAAGCAACAATATCCATGAAACTGTTTTCAAGAGGGGCTCTTTCCTGTGTGCCTTGTATCTGTGGAACAGAAATCACCAAATCCTGATGGGAGCTCGAGCAACCACCCACCACCTCCCTATGCCTTCACAACTGTGCTACAATAGTAGATAGGACTACTGAGGTCTCAAGTGCTCCTGAAAAATGCTAAAAGAGCAAACTGCAAAATTCAGGATCCACCACATTCATCCAGTATTCCAGGAACAACAAAGAATTGAAATTTGTCTCATATAGGAAAACCCAAACAAAACCATCAACCTCCTTTGTACCAGGGATATCCCTGCCAGTAACTGCTTCTGAGAACTCTATAAGAAACTATTTTAAGTTCTTATTTTATATTCTATGACCCAGCAAAACCAGAAGTATTTTAGAGAACTGTTCTAAAACAACAGCTGCTCAGGTGAGGGGATCTGAAGAACCTGTTTATGCATCTGATGTCACCCGCCAGGATAAAGGAATAGCTCTTACTAAACACCAACAGTGCTCCAGTACAGCAAAGGGACTTACAGAGGAGTTCTGGATGCTATTTGACATCTGGTGATCTCAGCCATTAAGAGCACTACCCAAAAATAGATGGGACATGAAATAACAAATGCCTCTGTGACAACAAAAGGTTTGCATTATTTTTACACAGTTTTGAAATTATTATTCATTTACAGATGCAAGGTTCCCTGTTGATCATTAGCCAGCACCCAGCAGTTAAATGAAGGACGTGGTTGGAGGTGCACGTGTGCTGCTCAAAGGGAAACACTGATGAATGTGAAGGGGCTCTCTCTAAGATTTAGCTATCAAAACACTGACATGGAAACCCATTTCCTTATGCCAAAAGGCTGCAGAGGAGAAATATAGAGATAAAGAGGAGTAAAGAAAGACCATTACTTCAGTTTGGGTTCCCGGCCCTCACTTGTGTATTGCCAGCAGATGAGTCCGATCAGGTCGTGCACTTTGGCGTTGGCGATGGTCACCACTGTCATGGGCTGCAGCTTGTCTTGGCTTGTGTGCAGTGGGAGGTAGACATCAATTTTTTTGGTTGCCGTTGTACCAACATGGCCCTGTTGAGAGAGTATATTTCACTGGAAAAATGTGACAGAGTTAATACAAAACCTGGGCAGTGGGAACTCTCCTCAGTAGGAAAACTAAAATACGCTACTGTGGCTTAAAAATGGAAGAAGCTTGAATGTTTAAACTCCAATTCTTTCCCTGTTGTTTATCTGTAAAAAGGACAAGGAATATTTCCATAAAGAGCCTGAACTTCACTGCAGGATCCCATGTTCCTGCAGGATCCAAAGAACCCCAAGTACTTGCAGAATGGGGAGGAAGTCCCATCAAGCCAACCTAAGACTTCCAAATTGCACTACCCTTGTTTCTACATTTCTGCTCTTTTCTGCAGTTCTCCCCCATTACCTGAGAAGGTCTCATCCCTCTGGAGGGAGCAGAACTACCCAGTTATCAAGGCTTGACCATGGCTTGCCAAGAGAAGAACAAAATCTCACATACAAATGAGCCTGACCTGTTCTGAACTGTTTGAAGACAACCAAGAAGAATAAATTAATGTTGGGGTTTATTTGAACTTACTGTATTAAAAAAATCTATTTGGCACTGCGGAGACTGACATAAAATACACAGCAACAGAGAGATCTATAAAGTTTGCCTTACAAGAAAAAAATGTTTAATCCACTGCAGGTAGGACTGCAGCTTTAACCCAGAAACCTTTTAAACAGACAAAAGATTGCACATCCTGATCCATTCTTCCAAAGCACCCACAGTAACTCTCTATCTCCATCTCTCTCCATACATACAAGGGCCTTGAAAGGAGAAAGTGTTTCTTGAATTAACCACTTGGAATTCTAAGTAACAGAATAAAAGGATTCAATGCTATAAATCTATAATGAGAGCATAAAACAGGGAGTTAAATGCCATGTGCTAATTTCAATATATTGTTAAAAACCATTTGATCCTTCAGTGTGATTATAAATTAGAGAAGTAATAGGAATTTAAAGATTCAAGTTATTCATACTGGCATAGCTAAAAGTATTATTAAAATCCATTCCAATATAATGAATTTGTTTTTTAAGAAAGCATTTTTATAGTGCAGATACCTCCTCTCCCCATGTTTTAGGGTAAGAAGAAATTGGTTTTGCTCATTCAAAGGAAGGGTTAGGTTTGTAATAGAATATGGGACATTCCTTCACTCTGTTTGGATAAACCTTAAGAAGCCTTTGGGAGTGCTCATGTGCCCAGGACCCTCAGGGGCACCACCCATGACCTTCTGAAATCACGAGCACAACACAGCTACAGCTGCCAAAAAACATAAGGGTGGGTTTCTTTCTTGTAATTTCTCTTGCTTTTCTACTTCCAGGACCTTTCTTAAGAGTAACTAAACTGGTACCAGGTAATGAATCACCTGTCTGTGCCCAGGTGCAGGCAGCACCCAGGGAATGCACAGGAGGCTGTGGTGGTGACACTGGTGCTGAGCAGAGACACCAGAACAGGAGAGCTGGGGCTGCAACTGCTGCCACGGGAGCGAGTAAATAACAGTTACCCAGGAGACTAACGTGGCTCCTTGGCATGCCAAGTCAGCTATGTACATAAATCCAAGGAGGGCAGAATCGTACATAATGCTGGGCCCTGACAATGGAGAACCCAAGAAAAATGGACAACCAGATGTGAGAGTTGATGCCAAGGCTACAACTGACACACCCAGCGTCAAGCCAGGGAACAGACAAACGAGCCAGGAACTGGATCTAATAACCAAAGATTATCCATCAGCCACTGCACAGACAGGCTGTTCTATGAACTCATAACCCAAACCAGGTATTTATAAAACAACCCTGTTCAGGACCTTGGTCTCCAGCTATCACAATCCCCATGGTAACTCTCCTTGCGCTGCCTCTCGCAGCACAGCTCTCCTTTGCCCCACACAATGTGTTTCCTGTTTTTAACTAAACTTTTCTTTGTTCTTCCCCATCTCTATACCTCCTCTATCCTTTTCTTTTACTCACAAACACTCAACAGGAACACCAAAATGACAGGTGAATTAAACTCATACACCTATGAGGATTCCAACCACTCTTCGAGCAAGGGGAGCAATCCCAACAGCAGCAGGTGTGGGAGATGGCTCAAGGCACCACTGGTATACTCAAGAGCTTTGAAAAAGTGAGTGAAATATTTTTATCAATTAAAGGTCTGTAAAGCCAATTGCCATAAGGTATCAGAGAGGCTGAAAGCCGAGATGTGAAGCCAATTAGACTTTCTAGCAGTCCATTGTCACATTGGGTAGGAAACATTGGAATAAACATGAGGGTCAGGCTGACACTGGTCAGTCCCAGGTCAAGGTGGTCTGCAGGAAACCTCCATTGTGTTTATTGCAAATTGGAGATATTTGTTCAAAAACACATAATAAATCCAACCCACCAGGTCCCTGTCTGTGGGACAGAACAAATCTATACCCTCAGTCCATCCTGCAAAATATTAATTGTGCAGGAAGTCCCTCAGAGCTCAATTACTGATCTGCTCAGAGCCCATGAGGTGAGGGCTGGGAGGTGCTGGGACTGGATACAGGGACACAGTGATTAGTGCCCAGGAGTCACACCAAGCCACACTGGGTTTCACTCGTGGGTTTTACACGCTGCTGGAGCCTCCTCTCCAGGAGAAATCACTCAGAGCCAGACCACTAGAACCAGCTAGAACCATAATTACTTTTTGCTTTCAACTAAAAACTATATTCCAAGTGCAAATGCTGAGGAGACCTAGAAGATAAAGGACAATTACTGATATTCAAAGAGGCAGCATCAAACTTTATTAATAGATCCAGTATAAAATTCAATGGAAAATCTATTCAGGGCCAGGGGCCTTACCATTTGGAGTTTCCTTAATAGCCTCCAATAAATCTGGGAAGCATAAAGGGGCTGTTAAATTAACATTTTCCTGATCTGTCACCTGTGGCACAGTTAATTTGTCAAAAAATTCTTTTAGCTTGTCACTGGACACTGTATATTCTGACAAATGAAGTCTGGAATAAAATTGACAAAATATCTCGTTAATTTTCTAGGAAATCACAAATCTGATTCCATTAAGCTTTTATTGTTAGAAATGTTATATCCCACCAGTCCTTTAAGGAAGTGAGGAGTAACTGGATATACCGAAAATGTACTATAAATCATAGAAAATTTTTCAAGTATTTTTATTGATGGATTCTTTTAAGGTTCCCTGACGCTCTCCTACAGTATGCTAAATTTAAAAAAAAAATAAATATTTAAACTCTATCAATTCTTTCAACTCAAAATGTCTTTCTAAGATTTAAAATCAACTTTTAATCAAAGCCCATCAGAGAATGTATCCCTCCCATACCAGATGATGTGTATCTGATGTATATTGTGTGACCACTGTTCCCAGGACAACTCACTCCTAACACAGTGCTGAAGTTCCTGCAGAACAGGGAGCACAACTGTGTGTGCTATGTCCTTCCCACTTCTGCTCTGCTTCACCTCACACCATGGCACAAAATTAAAACAAAGTCCATAAACATTTCCGAGAGAAAAGTGATTGATTTTCAACACTAATAATTTACTGCCTCTTCCTGCACAATGGAGTTCTGTGACTAAATGTTATATCACTTTAAGATTAGATGTTCTAATGATATAATGCAAAGATTTTACTGAATCATTATTTAGTGGGAGTCATAAAAACCTCTTAAAATTAATCTTTCATGCATATCTAGCTTATCCAAAGTTAGCATTTAATTAGATGGCCTTGGCACGAATGAGCTTACTACTTTATTTGCTCAATCAGTATATGTCTCTTCAGTAATTATAATTAATTCAAGTCATTGACTCACCTCCCAGCAAACAACACTAAACACTGCACAAAATGGAAACAAACGCTTCTCCTTTCCCAAATACAAAATGTCTTCTCACTTTTAAACTCAGTGAAATGTTTTTTGGTTTAGGTGACAGGGTATTTAATACCCTCTGTGATCCAGCAATCACCTTCTGAACATAACTTACATATGTATTTAATCAACACACAGGAAATATATGAAGGAGAAAAATAGAAATATATTAACTCAGCATTTACAACACACAAAAAGTTCTAATGGGTCAGAGCATGGATGTTTATAGCAATACAAGGGACCATATTTTTCTAAGATGACCACTGAAAAGCATACTTTTCCAATCTTTTGACTTGAAAAAAATTAAAAAATTTAGACCAATTATTTCTTTACCAAAATAACTGAAAATAAAACAGTCAGTCATATTAAGTCATAAGCAAAACAGCTTTAGAGAGTCTGAGTAGACAAAGAAGGGCCATCTAAAAGAAAAGATGATAGTTTTAAGTTTAGATGATCAAATACCTTAAAAGCCTTCAGTAAGCACGTGGCAGAAACCCTCAGAATGTGGCACAATATTCCAAACCCATGGCAGATGGCTCCAGGCAGACGGGTGGGAGCAGAGCAGGATGCTGAGCACATCCACGGCCCCTCGGAGCCCCTCGGCTGCAGGAGCCAGCACAGGCTGCGTGGGGAGTACAGCATGGGCAGGACACAGGGGAACAGAGATGCCACAGCCTGGGCACTTTATTTGTGACAGGCTGGGAGAAGATGCCTGTTCAGCTGCATACTGAACGTTCAGAGGCCCAGTGCTGAGTCCTGGTGCCTGTATGAGCATCCAACCCAGCGCACTGTTCCCCACCATGGCCAAACAGGAATGGGGTTTATTTCATCAGGTGGTTACAACAGCACTGGAGTTTTTCTTACTTTGGTCACATGATTCCTTTTGTTATTCCTCAGTCATTTATGGACACCTCCCCAGTGAGACCAGGACACAGCAGCCCCGGCCCTGCCGCAGGAGCCCACACGACGCTCAGCATGCTGCCAGCCCTCACAGGTTCTCAACGAACCTCAAAGTTATTCCCTTCTGAGGAGTGGATTCTCCTTTGTATCACCCCAGCTTGTGCTGTAGAGTTAGCAGATCACGATGTAAAATTCCATTAACATCATTAAATACTTAATTTATCTTATTCACACTGTCACTATTCATAAAAATTTAACCCAGTAATTTCCTGTTATCCAAAGCATAACAAAGTATGAATATTTAACTACAAGGTAAATAACACACTATTATTTTTTATTCTAAATTGTTGACTTCACTTAGCATGCCTGCTCTGTACAGCACCACACGATTTGTCAATTAAAGGTCCAGATGTTTCCCAGGCTGCAGTGGCAGCAGCAGTTCTGAGCAATGCGTCCTCTGCATCGCAATGATCACTACAAGCCCAGCTCCAGGCTGCATTAACATGCTCATGTTTTATTCCAGCCCCCTCCTAATGTACCAGTTAATTATACAACACACAGCTGAGAAACATCACCTCCAAGCTGGACAGTTTCCTTCCACGCTTCCACCTGAACACATCTTTACCTGCACCTCAAAACCAGGATTTACATAAATAACCACACCACATAATCAAGGGCCCAAATCACTGCCTGCTCTTGCTTGGCATTCACTCCCACAATTAAAAAAATTATGTAAGTCCTGAGTAAAGAATAAGACACATAATGTTGGTAACAGCACGTTTCAATCATAGTAACACATTCATTTATAAAACTCTCTATGAATTTAAAACTGTTTTATTTGGAGTGCTATGAATATGATTTCTTGGTATTGTTTTTTTCCAACAAACATTATTTGGATGGAGTGGGAAGCCCCAGGCTCATTCCCTTTACAGCCCAGGTTGTTTATGTCCATGTAGGTGTCAGATTTAGGACAAATGGTCCTCCCCTGTCATGCTCCTGTGGCATTTTGCCCCATATGCTCCTTCCCTGCATGCCCAAGGCCAACACAGACCTGGAGTTGGAGATGGGTGGGATGTCCCACTGGCTGTGGTGGCACCAGCTCACCCTGCCCGTGCAGCCCCAGTTGTGCTCAAGGATGACAAGACATTCAGATTGATCAGAAGGCAACTGCTCCAGCTGCAGCAGCAATGCATTCATTACCCCAAACCATTCTCGGCTTCCTTAGTGAGGAGAAGGAATGGCCTCTTTAGAAGAATTTATATTTTACTTACTAATAAACATTACAATTTAATACTGAGGAATAGAGTTATTCTTTGTAATAACAAAATGCAACAAAACCTTATAATTAAAACTACACCATAAACATTATTTGTGCGTTAAGGAACATGCCACGATCTATTTTAACGAACAGATGCTCTACAAAAGATAAATGTTTTCAGAAATATTCAATCCTTGAACAGATCAGCCTCTAATCCTCTGCTTCTGCTGCACAAAGCAGACAGCTCAAGTTCCTCGAGGACATCAGCCAACCTTAGGTGGAACATTTTTAATACATCACCGTGTCAGTTTTTAATGTGCCACAATCTATTAACCACATGGCAAACTAACAGGGATTTTTAAAATATGGGTTTTATAGCTTTGTGCCGGTGATTAATTAAATAAATAGCCAGTGTTTCACAAATCATCCCTCTAATTAGTCTAACCCAGACACTTTGCATTCCCTGGCACCATTGCCAGCTGAAGCTCACAGAAGGGCAGCGGCGCCCGAGCCCGGCCGGCACCGCGAGCCTGGGCTGGCACGGCACCGGCAGCCCCCGGCACCGCCACCGGCCTCGCAGGTGCTGCAGTCAGCTGGAATGTGGCTCCAGCTGCTTGGAAAAGATGTTCTGTGTAATTATTCTCCCTCATCCTGAAGGAAACAATCGAGATAACAAAGAGAACAGAGCCGTGTCTGCGATTTGACCTGAAGTAGCAAAGTTGTGTGTTGCAGAAAATGAACAAATATTAAAGGCAGATGCTAGAAAAAATTTACGTGCTAAATGATACATTTTCTGTCAAAACATTTCAAAGTTGAAGCTACAACTAATTACATGCAGTCCATTCAAGGAAGGCAAGCAAGGCTTATCATTAAAATGACTCAATTATTCTTAAAAGAAAGAGAAAATCATCTGTAAAACCTGCCTGCAATCTCATCAGTTTTACTGTGCCTTCCTCAATAGATCATTTCCCCCAGAGCTCAAATTAAACTCTTAACAGTTAACATGCTCAAGTTTTACTACAGGTTTTTCTCCAAATTATTATTAACTGGAATTTCCTACCTAGGAAGGGTTTTATATAGAAATTTGTTCTGCAGTGTTTAGTGACACTATCACAACAGCTTTTCCGCCTCAATTTAAAAACCATCAGAGAGACAGAATGTGATGCAGACTCAGGCAGCTCATGGAGACGGGATTTGATTTCCTCCATCAGGCAATTTCTTTCTCAGCATCAGTCTCCAAGTTTCCTTGGAATCTTCCCTGGAAGATCTTTGTATTCCTGGGCAAGGCTCAAAGCCCGGTGGGAGGGGGATGTCACCGGGGCTGCCAGGACCTGCTGTGCCAGCGCAGATCCCACAACACCCGGGGAAGGAGTCCAGGACTAACGACACTGAGACTCTTCTGCTGTTCGACTGACACCGAGGTGGTGCTGGATCCAGCACAAAGAGCCAGATCTCCAACCTCAACAGCCTCATGGCACTGGGGGGGACCTCTGAAAGGACTCAGAGAGAGTACAACCTCAGGAGGCTTTTGCCCTTAAAATATTGCATGTGAAATGCCCTGGTGGGCTGTTCCAGCAGCTTTAATTGATGCAGGACACTTTCTGACATAAAATGTTTTCAACTTTTTTCCCCCCCAGGATTTAGGTCCATAGCAGCCTGAGGTATGACAAATTCATAAACTCAATTTCCACAAATTGCTCAGAAATTGTTCTTGTCAGTAAATCAAAGTTCTTCATCTTAAATACAAGCTGTACCAGTATTAGGGAGCTAATGAGAATTTTTTCCCTATTTGTTTCAGACAGGGAAATAAAAAAATTTACATGGAAAAAACCTGACCATTATATTGTCTTTACAAATTCTGAGTGGGGAATATTAAATAGAATCTTACATAAATAAAAAAATAAT